>CM075820.1:31032790-31539790 GCA_037975025.1 Excoecaria agallocha | reverse complement strand
AACATTGCTCTCTTTTTTGCTTATCTCCTTCGCCATCCATGGGCATCGGGCAGTAAGATATTGAAAGAATGATCCTTTAATTTCTTGAACGGCTAGCTTGTTGCTTTGATTCTTGTTAGGTTATGAAGAAAGAAGCGAGAGAGGTTTTCTACAACTACAAACGAACGAACAATGAGGAACTTCAAACTGGTATGTGTTAAAGTTTTATATTTTTTAACGGGAGACCTTTTTCTCCACGATTATACCTTTCATTTATGAATCTGAAGTTTGCTTGGAGGAATAGCTATTGAATGTGGTTTGAGAACTGTTATTGCCTTATTTGGTTACTGTACTGTTGTTCTGTATTTTTGTTATGAGAGGCGGGTAGAACTTCATCTTAAATTTTACTGTTGGTTGATTGGAAAGTTATTTTAGGGGTTTTAGGCCCTCTACTTCGTATGAAATACTACTTGTCTGATTCTTA
Organism: Excoecaria agallocha; assembly: GCA_037975025.1. Lineage (NCBI taxonomy): Eukaryota > Viridiplantae > Streptophyta > Magnoliopsida > Malpighiales > Euphorbiaceae > Excoecaria > Excoecaria agallocha. The sequence continues at coordinate 31,539,327 of CM075820.1, read as the reverse complement.
GGTTTTTTTGGTTTTCATTTTACGTTTTTGGGGGTTATAACGGGTCCTTTTTTCTGGGTTGTTTGCGGTAGCAACTTTTTTTTGGGTAGAGTCTATGATTCTGTGTTCTTTGTTCCTTGTAGTGTTAGTCATTGTCTTGTTCTTGATGGAACTGCTGGTTCCCTATTTTTGTATTTTTTTAGGCAGAGTCTATGATTCTATGTTCTTTGTTCCTGGTTGTGTTATCATTTTCTTTTTCTCGATGGAGCTAGCTGCTAGTTCACTATTTTTGAATTCTTTTTGCCTTAGACATAAGATGTTATTATTTGCTTAGATGTTATTATTGGAAACTTGATTTTAGCATACTATGCTCGAAATGGCCATTCTGATTTTGTCAATGATCGTAAAGTACACTCAACTTCTATTATTTTTTTTGTTGCACTTTTCTAAAATCTTATGTTCAATATATGTTGTCATAAATTTATAAGTGAGGACCACATAATCTTATGTGTTGCTCCTTGCATTATTTTAGTTTAAAATATTAACATCTAGTTGTAGTGTTGCCATCATACATTAGCAGAGTTTTGTAGTACACACAAGAATAATAATTCAATAGGCAACTGAATTAAATGATATCTTAAAACAAAATGGCTCCATTTATTAGTATATTACTAATAGTAACATCTTAAACAGCTAAATGAACACCACTTAATTAAATATTAGTATGAAAAACTTGAACAAACTCAAACTTTACAGATATTAATTCCCAAGACACCCAAAGATCATGATGAGATAATAGCTAAAAATGCCATAATTGAGATTTGAGGTTTAATTATGGTAATGTAATGAGTGGAATAAGGAGAAGGAGGAGCAGTTGCAGGTGAAGAAGAAGCTTGAACATATTCAAGGAAAGTTTTAGTGATTTTGTATTAATGTGATTAAGTAACTATATGGGTTGGCTGATTGGTGTGTGTGTGTATTCAATTTCTTGGTTGCAATAGGTTCTTTCTTTTTCTTTTGTTTTGAATCTTTTTGTTTTCTAGTTATACTTTGATGTAAAGTTGGATAGTTTTCTCTGGTTCGGTAATTAATTAATTTTCTGCAGTGAAATTTTGATTATCCAAGATAAAACATCATTAATTAGGACTTTAATGGAGGCAACATAATAGCTAATAAGTTGTAATCAGCTTGTTGTCATTCAGTGAGTCTAGTAGCAGATGCACTTTATGTTCAAACTAATAAAACGTAGCTTCTGTACCTTCTATTTTCTTGGGTGGAAATTGAGCGTGATTAAATTATTTTAAGACAACATATCATGTCTATTCCCAGAAAGAAACCATGACTGACATAAGCTAAGGAAATTGGAAAGAAAAACCCTACATTATTGGGAAAATGAGAAAAGCAATTAGAAAGTGACTTGTTGCTCTAAACAGGATCAAGTAAGCCCCCAAGTAGCAGAGGAAAGAAGGAAGCAAAGAGAGCAATAAAGAAGTAGGTCATCAAATTGTTGTGATATTACTTTAAACTAATTGTTATTTGCTGACCGTCTTTGCTTTTGAAATGTAGTTACTTTCTCTAGCACAAGCAGGTCATCAAATAACAATTGATCTCTTACATAGTAATGGTAGGCCCTTGAGTTTGTATCTGTTAGCTCATTACGTCTCTACTGTTTGTTTTATTTATTTTATAGTATCCAAAGCTCTGAAGCTTTTATTTAGTATGGATGTTTATCTCTAATTGATGGACTAAACCTATAATATGGTAACACATTGTAGTTGACTTTGAAAATTTAAGGCCTCTATCAATAAAAGGTATAGATGCACTACTTGCTGTAAGTGTGCTATTCATTTTTGTTAAATTAAACTTTAATTTGTATTCATTACCTTTTGATGAAGTTCTTAATATTTGAATTTAATTCTTGGCAGAAGAAGAAGCATGTCTTTGAAATATATTGAACCTAATGTAAATGGTAATAATTGCTCTTGTGACAATTTTAATGGCATTTTATTTTTATAATTTTTATTCAGTGGACATCAATCTTGCAGGTAGCACACCAAAACAATGATCATCGTCAGCCAAATGGTTTTCTTCTAAATCCTCAAAAGAGGTTTGTTTTGTAATTGGAAATTGTTGTTATATTCTAATAATTTGCACTTTGTAATTTAATATTGTTGGAACATGTTGCTATATTCTAAATCCTTATAATTTTATACTATTGGGAAAGAAAATTAATACATCACCCACTACACTTGTACACTATCAGGGACACTAAGCTTAAAAATGTTAGTTAATAAAGTCTTACATCCGACAAAGTCTATAGATCCAAAGCTTGCTCTCAAATTTAATTTCTATTTTCCTTTTTCTAAATATTTCTCTATTTTACCTATTATATACATATATATGTTGTATATTACTTGCTACAAAGGAAACATGTGAGCTATCTCTAATAACAATATAACCTGATAACCACATTGGAAATTAAATGTTTTCAGCTTTAATCTTGATGTAAGAACATTTGAAGCTTTTGTTAGCAAGTCTTCAAAGTTGTATGCAATTGGAAATTAAATGTTTTCAGCTTAAAATGTTCTTTGTATTAACTGATAAGCAAGTTTTATTTAATTTGCAGGAATGCTGCTATATGTTTTATTTAATTTTTTTGATGATCATTTAAGTAATTCATTCTTGTATGCTAATTACACTGCAGTAATGTTGCTATTTGGTATAATATTGGTGTTATGGTAGAACTGTTCGTGGCAACTGAAAGATTTCTATTGAACGGGTACTAGGTAAACGAGCTGTGATTCCTTGGCTGGGGAATCTATCCCTCTAGTGATAACTTTCCTACTATTTGATAATGATGTCATTTATCTTGTAAGCTATATTTTTTAGATTGGTTTTAGTTATAAATTGCATATAAAGCTTGAATGATTCAATTAGCATCTTAATTTGTAAGAGCTTAAGATTTCATAGTCATTTTCATATTTATCCTATACTTTATTCACTACAAGAAAAAAGGCTTTCAAGGATGGGAAATATAGTCCTTAAAAGTGCCAATCCGGTCCCTAAAACTTAATAAGGATGGGAAAAATCGGTCGCTATCCCGTCCTTATAGGCTCCGCCGCTAATGATAATTAAGGATGATATAAATCTACTGGTCCTTAAAAGTTTTAAGGACCGGGTAATAAACTGGTCCCTAAATAGTATTAAGGACCGATTTTCCTATCCTTAATAATGTCAGTCACGTGCTCTTTAGGGTTAATAAGGACAAAATACATGGTCCACAAAACCATTAGGGACCAAGTAAAAACTGGTCCCAGTTAGTATTGAGGACCGGCTTTACCGTCCTTAATAATGTAAGTCACCTGGTCATTACAATAAATATGGACCAGAAATCCGATCCTTAAAAATGTAGTATTGACAGTAAATTTTTAAGGACAATACTAAAATCCGGTCATTGAAATATAAATAAGGAAAGGAAATGTCATCCTTAAAAGTAATAATCATAGGACCATATTGTAGATTAAAGACCATAAAACATTAATTAGGGACTATTCTTTTTACCCTGTAATTTTAATTTAGTATCACAACTAGAGCATCCAAATTAAGATTGCTCAAAAGCATAGACAATTAATAATATAATACATTCATAGATAATTTGTAATTGATACGTATATAGAATTATCATCTAAAAAATCAATGCATTGTTTATACAGCCCCTTTGCAAAAGAAAAATAATCTATAACAAAATAAGATAATGCTTCTCTATCTAGCCAAAAATCTAATGTTCTTTCGAATCTTCGTATTCAATTTTGTACTTCAATGTTTTGTCCATACCAAAAATTGCAAAATGTATAGGGAAACAAAAATGATTATGCCAGAAAATATATAAATCTAATATAAATAATTAATTAAATATACAAATATTTTGAGAACAAACCTTAGAAAATGTATATGTCTTTCAAGTGTAAATATATACACTTCAAAAAGTCAGCATATGAACCTCAAAAAAATATAATTCCACCAATTAAATTAAATACCATTTTCGGAAGCATGTGACATTATTTACCATTTTGGCATGTATGGGATAAAGACTTCAATCTACTAAGTTTGTTATGGCCAACACATTGTCTTTCTCTTATGTCACAATATAACATTGAGATTCACAACAAGTTTAGAGGATGGCAAACAACTACTGAAAGTTACAAGCAAAAGAGCAATAATATTTCTGTTTCAACAAGCCAAGGATAAAAATTACCTATTTCTAAAAGTAAAGAAGCAAACTCTCTCTAGTTTATAATTTAAGGGCAAAAACAATAATTAAAAAAAATTCAATGCCATTTTTTAACCACTCCAAAAAGCTCAATAGCAAAAAAATGACTTAACTTTCTTTTTTTTTTTTGGGCAAGTGACTCAATTAGGTCAAATATAGTGGAAGATATTCCACACCAACAGAACCCTGCATATAAAGACACAACTTCACATATATATTCTATAGATATATGAAAGACAGGGTCACCCAATTCCTAAATTCCTTTCTTTGCAAAATTACAACCTCCACAGTGAAAATTGCAAGCAAAAGAGCAGTTTAAAATGGACAGAGTTACCAATAACAATGATATTTTCATACACATGCAAACACACTAGAAATATTAGGATAGTGAAAGATGGTATAAAACCTGCATGAGTTGGGAGGTACTGTTGGGGGCTTAATAGCAGTGACATGAAAACCAGATTTCAACAAGTGCCTGATCAAACCATGACAATTATTAGAGTAAGAAGCTGTTGAGAAAACGATCACAATTGACACAAACAAAAGAGAGAAAGATAGATGACTGGCTGGCATTCATGGCTTTCTCTTCACTCCCTACAATAAGTGAAATTATAGGACTTGTGATGGGGATTCCTGTTAATGCCCGAAACTCTTGCACTCTTTTCCAAATTGCCCTTCTGCGCCACACTTCCTTCCTTGCCACAATTACAGCAGCTGGTAGATTATATTCAAGTTGTTAATGTAGGTACTTTAAGAAAGAAGGGAAAGGACCAGTCAATATAATAATAATATGAATATGTATATCTCAGATATGCAACATAGTAAAGATCCAAGTTTTATCATCTTAAATGCTATTGTTGGCAATAAATAATGGAAACAAAAGGATTAGATAGATCTACCAAAACTAAGTTTCTGCTTTTTTACATTTGTATTTGATATGAAACAAATCACTAGTACTAATATCAAAACCAAGTCAAGGCATAAGGCATTTCCCTTAAGGCTTTCTAGATGTGGCATTTTTTTGGAAGCTAACAGAGTAACTTCGTGATAAGTACCTAAACCAATCAGCAAAAATCTCAGAGATCAAATATAAAGCATGGAAGAATAGAGGATTTCTATCAGAGATATAAAGCAACAATAGAGGTAAAAAACAAGGGAGTATGGCAAAGCTGCACAATTTACCATACCATAGGCAGCAGCAACAACATGTACTAGGGATGCAGTTGAAAATATAAAAGAGCGGCCCCTTGATTGTATAAGTTTCTTCCACAATTTGCTGTTCATATAAAATCAAAATAACAAATCTTGAATTTCACTCAGAATAAAACTCAACTAAGATAGCTGAAAACAACACAAAAGGGGTACAGAAGGCCTGCCATAAAACTAGTAGCTCTGGTATAAATATGAGCTACTTTATTCTACTTATCTTTTAATTAATAAATCCAAATCAGATATTAATAAGGGAACTTACAAATATCTTAAAATAATTAATAACCACACAATCAGTATTTAGTACAGATAGATACTTTCTTCGAGTACAATCCAAGCTTTTTTCTCTTTAACACTCTTTACAGACTTTATTAATTATTAATGATGCTTTTATTTCCTTTTTCTCATTTTTAGTTTTTCAGCTATCGGAATACTTCATTTATAGATAAATACTATGATTAAGAGCTAATTCCTCTATTATGGCAGATTTTAAAGTTAACAAACAAAAGCCACGTGTAAAAAAACAACACATAATCAGACAGAACAGGAACAGAGTGAGTGAGTGAGTTATGGTCAATGTGGTCACGTGACAGCTGCACCATAAAAATATGCACTTTTATTTTTTTTTTAAATATTTCTTATCATATCTTTCAAATTTTGAATCTCAGTCATGGAATAATTGACAACACAATAGAGTAAATGATAGATACTTAATTTCTCAATTTTCTAAATTTTATAGTTGAACATATATATGCACACTTTCAGATATAAATATAAAATATTAATGAAGTTTTTCTCAAGTAAACTTTATGTATTTATGAAGTATAAAAAATAAAAAGAGAGAAAAATATCTCTACTATATTAATTTAAGACCAAAACCTTGGCCTAGCAGGAACTTTGTTGTTTTGTCTTTGTACAAAAACTCTCTCGTTGTATAAGTTGTGCTCTTATGACTAAGTGGCTGCGAGAAATAAAAAATGACAGCTGATGACAAGAATGACCAAAAATGGAGGTGGGTTCTTCTTATTTTTAATTGAGCTGGGTTGTTATTGATCTATTATAATGTTTGTGTTTCAGTGAGAATAAGAAGATGGAAGGAGAGGAGAGCTTGCAAACTCTTGATTGCCTAAGCGGAAGATTGCTTGCTGAGAGACAAGCTTCTAGGCTTCCAAAATCATTACAAATGCTAGGTGACTTTTCCAGTTTCACATGCATGCATACGTGCATGCAGAATGATGTGCGTGCAAGAGATTAATAGGAGTTTAGAAAGAGAAAATCATGATTGATACCTGAAGAAACTGGGAAAGCATATCTCCAACATAAGTTAGCTGATCTAGAATTATCTCTACCATAGGGGTCCTGAACCAAAGTGCATCAAAAACATAATGACAAGTCATCATATCAAGGACAAAAGCATCAAAGAAATTATATCAAGAAGACAGCTAAGTACCTCACACCATCCGCTCTGGTGGTAAAACCCTGTGCATCTGCTATCTTCCTCGACACATCAAGCTCCATAATTTGAAATCACATCAAAATTTTTAGAGAAGTTGACTTCAGGATGTCTTAGACTTAAGGATGATTGATGCCTTTAGAAACTTACCATTGTTAGAAGCTTTTGCATGGCATTACAAGTAGTGTTTCTCACTTTAGGTAGAACAAGTGCTATGGCCATATGCCCATTTTGAGAAGTTTTTTCCATAGATTCATCATGTGATCCAAGATCATTATCAAGCTCTACAGAAACTTTACATAGTCTACACATAATGGACAAACAATCCTTCATTAGAACTTTGTAATTAATTCTTCTTGAAGACTGCAAAATCATGCAACAAAGTCACATATCTTTTGCCATTTAAAGCAAAAACAATGCCTTATTAACACAGTAGAATTTTAAATCATAGTTAAGGACAATTAGAAAGTTCGTGATGTAATGCATAACTTAATAATAAAATAAAACAGCAGAGGATGCATAAATCTTCATAATTTAAGGCTCAGTAGGCATATACCAGAAGCATACTGAGCAAAGACTCACTTAAAAGCATCCAATTCATGGTTTCTATAATAGAAAAAAGGTTGTCAAGATGTTATAAAGTACTGAAATGCATAAGAACAAGCCATATGCTCTTACCTTCATAAGCTTCGTTACGTGGTATAAAATCTCCTTGAAGAACATTAATAAGATACTGAGAGAGTAGCATCTTCCCTAGTGACTGAAAAAGGTTAGCCTCATATATGTTAACAAGAAGGTGATAATCCCAAGTTCCATTTGATTAGGGTTAATAGCAGAACTAGATAGGTACAAAGGGCATTGTACACCTCATCTAATTCCAATTTGTGCTTGCACAGTACAAAGAATAAGCATAAGCAAACCTCTATTTCTAATATTCCAAAGCTGGTTTCATTGGCCACCTCAACAAGATCTTGTATTAGTAAAAGGAAAAGTTGAAATAAGGGATAAAATAATTTGAAAAATCAAAATTGCAGTATATGAAAAAAGTTGTCAACGTACACCATGAGAATAACAAATCAACAATTTATTCTCAGACTGAAACAATATCATCACAGCAATCTCAAAATGACAAGAAGATGAGATATAAACATTAGTCATGTACATTCATACCGCATCCCTCATCCCACACCCCATTATATAGAAGATCAAAAAAGATGCAAGATTATAACTGATCACATAGTAATGAAATGAATTACAACCAATACTTTCCGACACACCAAAAAAATAAATCATGATCCTTGCTTGAAATTAAAAATGACCAAAATAAAGTTCCTTACCGAGGAATCAAATGCTCCATTAGAGCCTTTGCTAGCAGTTTCTCTCTCACAAGACCTGATATCAAAAGGCGACCATGCCTAGGGTAACAAATTGAAGATATATCAAAACACAGAAATATGTCCCTTAAAAAGGCCACGAGACCAGATACGTACCTCTTCAACCACCACTAGCTCAGAGACCTTTGCTCCTCTATCTAATACATACACTCGTGGAAAATGCTACAGATAAAGAAACCAAAATGAACAAAAGTGAACACAAAACACGCAAAACCCTTTGACACAAAAGGTAATTAACTGAAATTTAGTAGAAAAAGAAGTGAGAAAACCATTGATAGGATTTTGAGAATAAAAGAGGATAAATAAAACCCAGTTGAAAATTAAAATAACGTACCTAATGGTGGAACCAGTCGTCTCAGAGCTGTCGAGGTGGAGCAAGTGAGCAAGAAGGCGTCTGTTAATGGAGAACTACGGATGCAAAAGGTCATGGTATGGAGTCCAGATCCAATGAAACAAATGTCAAAGCTACTATTGGGGCATATACTTTGTTAGAAAGAAAGCAGATGAGAAAATGGGTTTTGTGAAAAAGAGATAAAGTTTTCTCTTTTATTTTTTAGGGTGCAGCGTGGGTTATCAGGCCTAAATTTTTAGTTTTAGGGATCGATAATTATTGATATTTAGGATGAGCTTTTATTTCCTCACTAATAATATGGGCTAAATCGAAAAAAGATGACCGTGTAAAAATCTTGTCCTTATTAGTATATTTTTAAGGACCATAAAGTTGTCTGGTCCTTAAACTGTGGTCTTTAATGAGTTTTTTTTTCTTGTAGTGATTGATCTATGTTTCAAAAGGTTATATTTTACTAAACTATGAGTTGAATGAATTATTATGTCCTATTAGATTAAGAATTAAATGCTATACTAATTAATCTATTGAAATATAAATACCAAGGTTATGGCACCCGATAAGCAGTGGATGCATCTTGTTGATGACCGACTTGATGAAGCATACTTAGTTGGGGTGAAAAAAATTTTAAATTATGCTTTTAAAAGAATAGGAGAGTAAGATGAAATACGTTGTCCATGTGTAAAATGTTGTAACATAATTTTAAGAATACGAGAAACAGTCGAGTGACATTTGAAAGTATATAGAATAATTAAAAGTTATACCTTTTGGTATCACCACGGGGAAGTGTTAGGTGAACTAGAATCAGATTGGGAAGATAAAGATGATAATGATTTAAGTGAGGATGAAATTGAAGGGATCTTAAGAGATTTATATCATGAATTTAATGTAGACACAATGAGCATTGGTAGTTATGGTGGATTTGAAGAGGAACCCAATATTGAAGTAAAAAAATTTTATAGGCTTTTGCAGAATTTTAAGGAGCCATTGTATCAGGGTTCAAAGATTTTTAAGCTTTCTAGTCTGATTAAATTACTTCACATTAAAAGTATTGGTCATTAGAGTAATGAGTCATTTACAATGTTGTTAAAAATGTTGAAGGAAGAGTTGTTGCCCGACGGATTCAATTTTCCCAATTCATATTATGAGGCAAAGAAGATAATTTGAGACCTTAGGCTTTCTTATAATAAAATTGATGCTTGTATAAATGACTGCTTGCTATATTGGAAAAAGGATAAGTATCTTGATTCTTGTAAGGTTTGTGGTGCATCTAGATGGAAAATGGTGAAACATAGTGGAGAACCCAAGTGTAATAATGGTAAGAGGAAACCTTTAAAGACTTTATGCTATTTCCCACTACAGCCTAGGATTCAAAGGTTATTTATGTCTACAAAAACATCTTCTCTAATGAGATGGCATCATGTTAAAAGATTTGATGATGGATTGATGAGGCACCCAGCTGATTCAATGGCATGGTAGTTATTTGATGAACTTCATCCATCATTTGCTAGCGAGTCTTGTAATGTTCGACTCGGACTTGCTAGTGATGGATTCCAACCATTTTCAAACTCAAAAACCCCATACAACATTTGGCCTGTAGTTTTCATTCCTTATAATTTACCGCCTTGGTTATGCATGAAGCAAGACAATTTCATTATATCAATGGTTATTCTTGGTCCACATAGTCTAGGAGATGCCATTGATGTTTATCTCCAACCCTTGATAGAGGAATTGAAGGTGTTGTGGGAATTTGGTATTGAGACATATGATGCATCAACTAAGCAAAATTTTAAGTTTCATGCATCATTATTGTGGACTATCTCGAACTTTCCAGCTTATGGAAACTTATTTGGATGGAGTAAAAAAGGAAAATTGGCATTCCCATCTTGCAATAAAGACACTTGCTCAATTAGATTAGTCCATGGTAAGAAGCAATGTTATATTGGCCATCGACGTTACCTTCCTCTTAGTCACAAATGGAGGAATGATAAGGAGTCATTTGATGGCACTAAGGAGCAAAGGTTACCTCCAAAGGTCCAGTGGTGTTGAGATATTTAGTTAAGTGCAAGACCTTGATGGATTAAAGTTGACAAAGGATCCTAAAAAGAGGATTAAGATATCACATGATGATATAAAGGATAATTGGAATAAAAAAGTATTTTTCAACTTCCTTATTAGAAAACTTCTTTGTTGCGGCATAATTTAGATGTGATGCATATCGAAAAAAATATATGTGATAATATCTTAGGCACAATCATGAATGCCAAAGGGAAGACAAAAGACACCATCAAATCTCGGCTAGATTTGCAAGCAATGAACATTAGGCCAGAATTGCACCCAATAAAAAAGGGAGATAAATATGAATTACCTTCTGCATGTTACACGTTATCACATGAAGAGAAGCACAAATTATGTAACTTCTTAAAGAATTTAAAGGTTCCAGATTGATTTTCATCTAACATTTCTCAATGTGTGAACCTTAAAGAGAATAAGATTTTTGGTTTAAAGAGTCATGATTGCCATGTTCTTTTACAACATTTACTCCCTATTGCCTTACACGGTATGATGTCAAAATCAGTTTACGAGCCACTTATTGAGTTGTCTTTTTTTTAATGCTCTTGGGGCAAAGGTATTGAGCATGGATGGGTTAGAACAAATTAAAGCGCAAATTCTTATAACTCTTTGCAAGCTAAAAAAGGTATTTTCTCCTTAATTTTTTGATGTCATGGTGCACTTGCCTGTCAATTTAGCTAATTAAGCTAAGATTGTTGGTCCTGTTCATTATCGATGGATGTACCCTGTAGAGCGATGGCTGCATTTTTTGAAATCTCTCATTGGTAATAGGGCTTTATCCAGAAGGTTCTATTGTAGAAGGATACATTACCAATGAATGCATGACCCTATGCTCAAGATATCTACATAGAATGGACACAAGGTTTAATATGCTTGAAAGGAATTATGATGGTGGTGCAAAGAATTATGATTGTGGTTTATCTTTATTTAAGCAATCGGGAAGAGTTTTAGGAGCTAAAAAACATTGTGATCTTGAAGCTAATGAAATGGAGCAAGAACATATATATATCTTAAAGAATTGCGATGAAGTTCTACCATTTCTAGAGTATGTAACTATTCCTTTTGAATCTTATGCATAACACTTTTCCTTCATAATTATTTTTAGTTTTACATGATATGTTTCACCTTAATTTTTTAGTGAGTTTTTACAAATTCATGTGGACACTTCTGAACACCTTTCTGATGGGGAATCGAATAAGCAATTCATTGAATGGTTTAAGGTTAAGGTAAGTACCAATTAGACCTAAATTATGTAATTAAGTGATTGATTACTCATGTTAATGTCTTTGAGTTATTCTTCATAGGCTGTAGAATTGAATAAAAAGAATGGTAGTCGAACTACGAAAGATCTGCTCTCATTATCACGTGGTCCTACCCAATATGCCACACATTTCAATGGATACATTATGAATGGATACAGGTTTTATGCTGAAGAATATGATAACAATTTAAGAACTCAAAATTGTGGGGTGGTTGTAGTTAGTGAGACTGACAAAGAAAGTGGTAACATTGATTACTATGGGGTTCTAACTGATATCTTAAATTACAATTTCTCATAAGGAGAATAGTTTTTTTTTATTTTGATGTAATTGGTTTGATGTTTATGATGAAGGAAAAGGAATTAAAAGAGATGAATATGACACTATAAGTATTAATTGGGGGTGTTTTTTGAAAATAAATGAGCCTTATGTATTAGCAGACAAAGCCTTTCAAGTCTTTTATGCTAATGATAATGCAAATAAAGGTTGGCGTGTAGTGAAGAAGGTGCTTCCACGTGATTCCTGTGAGATCATGAAAAAAAATTGTGGTGTTGATGAAGTAGAAAATTCAACTCATAATAAAAGAATGAGAACTAATAGAGGTGTGGTAACAATTATAAACTTTTTTCATATTTTGATGAATATGACACTTTTATTGAATATTAGCATGAATATATTTTTTTATTAACATGACATTTTTCTTTTTTTTTAAGATTGAATATGAAGTCAAGGACTGTAAATGGGACGTCATCCAATTTAAAGACTGTCAAACATGCATTTCTTCCACCTGGTGCTTTAGGAAGGGGACGAGGAAAGGAGTTGAGATCTTTATGCTCTTTTGGGATGTCTAAAAAAAATACTTTCATTGGTGTTAGATCAAATCATGCCTCATTTGTGGGACAGGGAAATCCTCCATCTAAGAACAACCGTTTTGTACTTGAGGATGAACATTCAGAAGACAATACTGAAGATGATATTCAATTCTACCAAGCATATGAAGTGGTGCAAGATAATCAAAGGGTACAAACCAACCCAATGGTTCAAGAAGAAGTAAGAGCACAAGCTAATCAACCATCAAGATATGCAAGAATCTCAAACATCAATCACAAGTTAGATGAACATTAATATTCATTTGCATTAATTGAGTTATTTTTATTTTCCTTTGATTTCCATTTAATTCTTGTGTCTAATATTTTAATATATTGCTCAATTATTCATATGTAGGTCAAATTTTGTTCAAAAGAAAAAAAAAGTATAAGCAAAAAATAAGTGTAAAGAAGTTGCAACACTTGAATCGGGTGAAAAATTAAAAGTGACTTTTTACAATAAATGAACTGTTGGGGAGAATCACAAATTTTTCTCTAGACACTTGGGAAGAATTGTTCGTGATTGAAATATATGTCCATTGGTAGTACCATCATGGAAAAAGATTCCCAAAGATAAGTTTCATCACATGTGGGATGCTGTTGTGGTAAGTGATACTCGTTATTTTACGCAAATAAGTTACTCATTAATTGCTAGTGACATGTTATCATTATAGTAGAATAAATATGCAAAATTGTTTTTATAGGATAAATTTGAGAGCGATGATATGGATCTTCATCGTGAAGGTGTTTTAGACTGGATGCGTAATTTATGGAACAAGTATAGGGGAGAATTGCATATAGAACATGTGCGGACTAAGCCAATCCAAAAAGCTCTCCGAAAAGTGCCTAAAGGGGTAGACAAAAGCCAATGGGTATGGCTGGTCAAAGAAAATTTTTCTACTAAGAAGTTTAAGGTATCATATAGTATAGTTTTGTAACATTATGTTATTTTTACTGTAGTTTTATTTGTGAATACTCTAATGTGACTTATTTTATTTCACAAATATAGTTAATAAGGAAAAGAAATGCAAAAAATATGGCCAAGTTGAAAATGCCTCATCATACTAGTAGCTGGCCTATTAGAGAAATCATTTATCAAAAGGTGTTAGAATTGGTGACATTTATGTTTATAAATTATTTTGTTATCTTTTCTTTTTCCTTTTTATTCTATTTTTCTCTTTATATTGAGGAGTTTTGACTTGTTTATTACTGTCAAGGGAGGGAAAGATGGCAATCCAACAAAAATGGCAACCATTTTCATTGAGAGTCGAAAGAAAAAAGACAAGCTTGTTGAACCTGAAACAATTGAAAAATATGTAAGTGTAAAGTATACAACATGAAATGTGTTTGTATTAATTATAAAGGATTTTTGTAAATCGCTGTAATATATTTTTATAGGCCGAAATCTAAGATTTAATGCAGTCTGAGCCCTCTCTTTCTAACATCGAGTTTGTAGAAAGATGCTTTGGCCCTCAAAACTATAGTCATGTGGTTGGTTTTGGAGGCGGGGTTAAGCCAAAGGACTTTAAAGGTAGCTCATCTAAAACAAAATTGTTGTCTAAGCTACGTTCAACTCGAGAGGAAAATTAGGCTTTGAAAGATCATTTATTTACTGTGGAATGTCAAGTAAATGAACTTACGAAATTGAAAGAGTTGTTGGCATCCCAACAATCTAATGTCCAGCCTCCATCAACAGTACCCTTTCAAGAAACTGACTAGTCAACTTAAAGCATATTATAGGTTAATAATTTGGAATACATGGTTGCTGATTGCATATTTTTGTTTTGCCTTTTAATGTGATGTGATGTGTGAAGTTGAGGTTAGTGTATATTGACCTTGAAAGAATTCTATGCCTGTTGCTACTGTCTTCTTTTTTACTTTGGATTAAGGTTAGTGTTTGTGTGTTGGAATGTTGCTAATCACTTTTTATTAATTATCCATGGAAGTAGCTGATAGGACTGGCTACAATTAATCAATTCATCAATTAATCACTTTCTGTTAAAAAATTTACAATTGAACTTTTCAAATATTAAGCTAACTGAAATGAGATTGATGATACATAAGAAATGGCATGGAATATCAAATTCTATTCTATATAACTTGTCAACCAAATTTAGAATTTTAAGTGTAATTATTTGAATGTGGTATATTCATTTTTACTGTTCTAATTATGTTCTGCATGTATTTTGTAGCCCTCATATACTAACTTTTTAAACTGTATATAATTACACTTATGGAATAAGAATATTTTTTGGATGAGTTGTTAAATTACTTTTAGATTCAATTAGTTATTATTAATAGATTTATATATTTTTTTCACTAAATCATTTTGTTTTCTTATTGTACTTTATTGCAGTAACAAAATACAGTATATAATTGACAATGAAGGTTTGAAGACTTCATGCAAATGTTGATGGCTATTTGTTAGGAAATTGTACAGATGTAAATCATCTTATTTTGTTAGTTATTAATTTTTTTGGAAAGGGATTGTATAAACAATATTTTTGTTCATATGATGATTTTTTTGGATGTTAACTCTTACATTTGTATCCATTACAAATTATATATATATATATATATATATATATATATGAAATGTTGGGATTATTGTTTATATATGTATCTATTATTTATGAATTATATAATACAATTGAATTTACTAAATTAAAAATTTTATTTATTTTGGAATTAAAAGGAATTATATACCTTTTAGTGACCAGATTAGAGGCTAAAATATTGGTCTTTTATTATCCTTTTAGTGACCAGATTACAATGGTCCTTAAAAGTTGGTCCCAAAAACAATAGCAACAGAATATAAGTTGTCCTCTTTGAATTTTAGCGAACAAAGTTTTGGTCATTAAAAAGTTTAATTAGTCACATAGGCTAATTATTTAGAACAAGAAATCTGGTCTTTAATACTTTCTAGGGACAAGTTATTTCTAGTCCTTAAATTTTTTTAGGGACCAGATTTTTGGTCCTTAAAGGTTGTATGGGTCACGTGAGGTGGATTAATTTGGACAAGAAATCTGGTCCTTAATATTTTTTAGAGACCAAAATTTTCTTGTCCTTAATAACTTTTAAGGACCAGATGTCAAATATGGTCCTTATTAGTCATTAATGGCGGAGCCTTTAAAGACTAGAAATCTAGTCCTTATTGACCTTTAAGAACTAGTTTTTCACCTTTAAGGACCAGATTTCTGGTCCTTAAAGGTCATTTTTCTTGTAGTGGAAGTTTAAATGATGTGAGTTTTGAATAGAACTCACAATTACATATTATACTACCAATATGGACAGGAACCTAATAGATCACACACATATAGAGAAAAGAATAAAATGATAAAATGACAAGGATAATAATATTTGATATTATTATGGGGATAGAGAAGTGAATAAGATAATAATTAATTAAAGAGTTTAATTAATTATGATCAAGTAAAATTGTTTGCAAAACTTTTTTGAAATATTTTCTAAAATTGGAACTAATTGAAATAATGTATTTCATAATTGATTATTATTGAATTATAAGTATTATAGGGATGATATAATAATTAATAGGTCCATTGGAGGAATTATAAAGGCCCAAAGAAGTGAAGTTGGCACAGAAGTCCTCCAGAAGAAGGGCCACATGCCAACTCAAAAATAGAAGGCCTTAGTGGCCTACTTCTTGGCCCAAAATAAATTAAATATGTTACATAAGTGTTGTACAGCCTACATATTTAATTTGGTTGGATTTGGAATTCATTTGGGTAATTAAATCCAAGCATATGTACAAAGGGCCTAGTTTGTGGGTTTTGTTCATAGTCTTTTGTGAAAGGGCTTAAATTGGATTTAATTGAGCCCAAATAAATATAAATAATTCTAGAAGTCCAATTAATAATTCTCCAGTAATTTTAAAGAGCCCAATCCCATTATGAAGTTGTATTTTTTAACCTAACTATAAAAATCCAAGAGATGTGGAATTAGGGTTAAGTGTGAACAATTAAGAAAACACTCTCTCTCTTTTCTCTCAACCCTAGCCGCCACCTTCCGTAGCTAGCATATAGGGATTTTGGCCAGCCCTTGTTCCTCCCCATTGTTGGTTCTTTCAATCCTTCTCTAGTGTGGATTACTTATTGGAGGTGTTCGATTTTAGACACTGTGGTTTATGACAACTCGGTGAGAAGTAAAATCAACTGTTCAACAAAAATCAAAGGTGATTTTTCTTATTCTCATTAATATGTATATTGTAAATTCATGGTAAGATCAGATATATTGGTGAAAAATTTTTAGATTCCGCTTATGTATAAGATGTATGTAATCGATAATTCCCAACAAAGTTAAAATGGGATCTTATATATTTAAGCCTCATTGTGAAGCTTCCTCTTGAGGCCTTAAAGATAAATATCTCCTCGTCTTTGGCATTATAAATGATTATAATAGATGAAAGAAAAAGAGGACTTACAAAGATAAAGGACACGTGAAGAAGAAAAAGAAAAAGATAGAAGTGTTTTAATAGAATTTTGAAAAGAAAATGAAGAAGATAAAGGCAAATTTTAGAGAGAGAACTATGAACGAGTGAATAAGAAGAATAAGAGAAAATTAAGAGGTATATATATAGTAAGAAAACCCATAGGGAAAGGGAAAAAGCTACAACAATTAATTGAAATGAAAACTAATATTTATAAAGAAGGAAAACTTGAATGCATATGAGAGAAAGTAGGAAAAGATGTGACTACTAATGTGAAAGGTAATAGACTTTAGGGTTTTTCACACCTTTTAAGAGATTTATTTCAAAATGGCCTCCTAAATAACAAAAAATATATCAAAAATGGAAAAATAAAAGGGTAATTAAATATGGGAAAAATATTAAAAAATCGTGCAGGCTAGGTAGTGTCATGAGTTAGCAAGACTGGCACGACTCAGCATAAATGATGATTGAAACAAGTTAACACGAATGTGATGAGTCGGCACAAATGAAACTCTTCATGAATCAGTACATCCATCTATGACTCGATATGTGTCTCTTATAGAATGAATCGGTACACTTTATGATGAGTTAGCAAACTCCAGTTGAGTCGACACCCTTACTCTCTGTGACGAGTTAGCACAAATAGAACGAGTTGGCACACCCTGCCATAAGAACTCAAAAAAATACCAAAAACTCATAAAGAAACATTAGGCCATCAACAATCAATGTGTAAAAATGAATATAAACATAATAGAAACAATAAAAAAAAACATAAAACTTTCTAAAAACTTCAAAATGGTGAAAAATATGTAGAAATAAATAGTTAGCAAAATATGTGTAAAAATCAAAAGCATTAAGTATCCTGAGTAATAACATCTTTAGGGGTAGGGAGAGTGAGCAATTTCACTTCACCAATAGACTCACCAATAAGGTAAGGCTTGAGGTGATGACCACTAACCTTGAAGAGTTAAACCTTTATCATCAACAATGTCGATGGCCCCATATGCATAAACCTTAACTATGTTAAAAAGACCCGGCCATTATGACTCAAGCTTTCGTGGAAATAACCTTAACATTGAATTGTATAAAAGTACCAAATCACCTTCATGGAATTCCTTTTTGAGAAAATGTTTATTATGCTACATCTTTGTACGATCCTTGTTTAACTTAGCATTCTCGTAGGCATTTATCCTTAACTCCTTTAACTCATTAAGCTGAAGTAACATCTTCCTACCAGCTTACTTCATATCAAAGTTCAAAGCCCTTGTTGCCCTATAAGCCTTATGTTCAAGTTCTATAGGCAAGTGACATGACTTTCCATAAATCAATTTCTATAGAGTAAGGCTTATTAGAGTTTTAA
Source organism: Excoecaria agallocha (assembly GCA_037975025.1). Taxonomy (NCBI): domain Eukaryota; kingdom Viridiplantae; phylum Streptophyta; class Magnoliopsida; order Malpighiales; family Euphorbiaceae; genus Excoecaria; species Excoecaria agallocha. The sequence goes on along the minus strand of CM075820.1, from coordinate 31,520,671 downwards.
AGGTTGTCATATATACCCATAAGGGATCATCTAACTTCAGTGCCTAATCTTTCCTTAATGAAGAAACAGTCTTCTCTAAAATACACTTCAGTTCTCTATTACTTACTTCAACTTGTCCACTAGTTTGAGGATAATATGGAGTAGCAGCCTTGTGTGTCACCCCATACTTCTTGATATGAGAATAAATGATATTACTGCAAAAATGTGAACCTTCATCCCTAATAATAGCTTTAGGAGTACCAAACCATGGAAATATGTACCTTTTTTAGCCTCTTCCTAACCAGTTTAGCATCATTAGTAAGAGTAAGTACTGCTTCAACCAATTTAGAAACATAGTCCACTATAATCAATATGTACCATGGGGACATGTAAATGTAATCTTAGCTTGGTCATCAGGGTGAATATGTATTTGATAAAAACCACTTAGACCATCTAGGTAGCAAAAATAAGAACAATTAGCTAGCCTTTCTAAGACTTGATCAAGAAAAGGTAGTGGAAAATCATCTTTCCTAGTTGCCTTATTTAACTTCCTATAATTAATGCACATATGCCATCCCATAATGGTTTTAGTAGGGATAAAATCATTAGATTCATTCTTAACAATCATCAAGCCTCCCTTCTTAGGAATAACTTGAACAGGGCTTACCCACTTACTATTGCCAATAGAGTATATGATTCCTTTATCTAACAACTTAATCAATTCATTCCTTACCACTTCCTTATGAGTGAGATTTAATTGCCTTTGACCTGTAATGGAAGTCTTGGCGTCATTTTCGAATAAAATCCTATGCATGTAAATCTTAGGGCTAATCCCTTTCAAGTCACCAATTGAATAACCCATAGCATTCTTATGCTTAAGCAAGACATCAAGTAAAACATGAATATAATCATTAGGCAAAGATGAATTAATAATAAAAGGAAATTGAGAATTTGAGTCAAAAAATTCATATCTTAAATTAGATGGTACAGGCTTGAGCTCTAGCTATGCTTCTACTTTTGACTAATTATACTTTAGTTCATCATCCCTATATAAGGGTTCAGACATTAAGGGCCTATGAAAAGGAAATGAATTGGCCTTTAATTGATGCACTTGAACATTCTCTCTAACATAAGGTTCAACAAGCTCTTGCCTCAAACAATCATGTATAACATCATCAATACACTCATCAGTAATATCAAGAATCTAAAACCCCTATATTATTACCCCAATAATCACATACATCTTAGACATATTAATCATGCCTTTCATTTCTAACATACCTGTATATTATCAATCATATATTCTTCATGTTACCCTTATTCATATCATGCTATATTATGTAAGCATATGGGTGCTATTAGGAGTATTCGTCTATTTTATCTCATTTTTAGCATCATACATACCATATTATGTATATGCTACTTTACGTACTACATGCACACATGTTCTTACTTAATCATATTATGAGTAGGTTACAATTCACTTTACACATATTAAATACATCCTTAAATGCTAATTTTCCATAATACAAAACATTTAAAAGTATTAATACAAAATCTCCCTACATCAATTCTTATCAGTCTGGAGTTAGCCCTTCCTAATGTAGAGAACATCCCTAAACAAAAGTCTTGTCTACTAAACCTACACGAATAAATAACTCGTGCTAAGCTATAAAGCTTATTGGGGAAATAACTCATAATGGATGACCACTCACATCAGTCTTCAGTATACACAATTAATATGCATCACACACAACATAACATATCAATAATAATAAATTTGTAGCTTTAACAATATCTCAAGTATATAAGCATTAAAGCAACAAGGACAATAGATATTCCAATATGCATAATTTATATAGATGGCAATTACTCTTATGAACATTTACAACTGAGACATAATTTCTATAATCAAACCAATAACATGGTCCAATAGCTATAATATTTAAGCAAGTAAAGCTTTTATTTGATAATTGTGATCAGTACTACAAATATAATTTAGCCCAACTAAGTTTTAATAGTGGATAATAGGAACTATCGATACACTTAGGTATCAAAATGGCAGATATCCGAAGGTATCAAATAGGTATACCTAAATGGGGCCAAACTGTACTCTAAACCAGTCAAGCAGACCCAAATGGGGTTGACTAACAACCCAAACGGGGCTATTCATGATCCAAATGAGATCAACTATACTCTAGACCCAATTGGGTCAAACTGTGGCAGCTATAATTTTCCCCGTGGGCACCTATCTATCCACATATGAACTCTATCTACAGGCTATACTATATTCATGTTCATTTCATACATCAAGACTGTACTTATAGTATACCATTTGCACATGTATATAATCATGTAAGACTATATCTTCTCTAGTGCATAAACATATATGCACAATTCATAAAAAAAGTTATACAATTTGCTCATATTATCCTTGTGACTATGCATTTTGCATAACAACATATAGGCATGACATATAATCATCACATCATATCATATTCATGTTATCATATATGTATGGTAAATAATAATTTACCTTAGCTTACAATTTCTATGTATTTATTTCAACTTTTGGTCATGCCAAGTACTTTACACTATGATATCATCAAATGTTTTATGTATGTGTCGCTCATTATGTGTTGTCTTTATATCAAGACATGCTCTATGTTATTTAGGAAGATCCAAATAGACTTTATAACACTTTGGGACATGGATAACACATGCTATTCATGTTTAAAACCTTTATCTTTATGCTTTCATTAAATTAAAAGTGTTTAGGAAGGTTTAAAAATGCTTTAGTATCAATTCATAGGATTAAAAGGGTCTACACAGATAGATGGAATGACTTGGCCAGATGGGAATCATGACTCGTGTCAATTGTCAAAGTTGTTACAAAGGACACACTATCATGAGTAATGACAATTGTCTGAGTCTTGATAGGGCAATGACTAGTTTCCAAGTTCATTTTATGGGCAATTTCTAACCTTTAAAATGGCATTTTAAGCAAAAATTTCTTCTACAAACTTGTTCCCCTATGTTTCTAGTTTCCAAAACATCAAGAATCATTGCAATATCACTTTTAGAAATCAAGATAAATGGAAATTAGTAATTACTGTTCATTATGGTAGGCAACACAAGATTCCGGTTTTTAAATTAAGTTTAGGTCGGTTTAGAGGCATATTTAAACTTTGCTTTATTTGTACAAAAATGTAGATATGGGAGTCTATTTTATAACCCAATTGGAATTATCCAATTCTCATCTCTAAATCTCAAGATATTGCAAAAATACAAAAAATTATTTCTGGAAATAGTGCTATCAACTATTTTGGATTACAGTTAACTTTTTACATTCTTAAAAATAGAATCAATTTATATTTCTTCATATAAATTATAGACATATAGGTCTAGTTTAACTAAGAAGTGGTCTCATATCATTCCAACAACCATACAAACAATTATACTCAAATTACTACAAATTGTTCACTATAATGGTGTGTAATTCACTTTTAGCTTCGATCAAAGATTAAGGCTATAAAGGGACAAAACCAACCTTAGGTTTCTTCTACAAAAATGTAGGTATAGATCTTTTATGAAATTCCCAATTGGAATTAACTCAATTAGAGCTTAGTAGCCTGCGTTATAGAAAAATTATAGCGAGTTATTCAACTTTTTTCTATAGTTGTCATTGTTTGAAGCCATTAAAAGAAAAATTTGGGTTTTTTTGTCCTTAATCCCTTACTCCAATACATATATCTCCTTATTGCTCACATTCATGCAAAGAAAGCAAATAATTTCCCATACCTTGGCTGAAATCCACCTTGAAGCTTTAATCTTTTACCACTTTATTTCCTCTATCCTTCTTTCTTTCCTCTTTTTCTTCTACATATATTCATGCACTCATGCATTAAATCCAAATTCCAATTTTCCATTGACATGCATTTTGTCTTTAAGAAAGAAGAAGAAATGAGATGAAAAATTGAATCCCTTACCTTTACAAACTCCCTTTCAAAAACCTTTAAATCAACTCTCATGCAACAAAATTATTTTCCTTGGAAATTAATGAGATGAAGAGGTAAATTTTCTTAGGTGAGAAAAGAGAGAACAGAGGTGAAGAGAGAGAAGATGCCATCCCTCACTCAAAGAACACTCAAATCTGATGCTTCTCTCTCCTCATGCAAATATTTTGCCTTTTAAAAAGGGAAAGAAAAGTCCCTTTTTGATCCTCCACCTTTTTGCATGTAATGAAGCTACCCAGCTTCTTTTAATCTCTTATAATATTAACCCCAATTTATTTCTACCATTTTAAATTTTATCCCACATTTACCACCTTTACAAATTAACCCCACATTTTTATTCCATACTTCAATTACACCCTTAATAAATTTTATGCTAAATAATTTACACTCAATTCATATAATACAATTTTAATTATTACATACCCCACAACTTAAATACCCATATCACATATTCAATTTTTTCTTAATCAATATAACATTATTTAATCATGCATACTTAACTAAGGTCATAATTGGGCCTTATAATTCTCTCCCCTTTAAAGAATTTTGTCCTTAAAATTATCACCGGTTTTAAACAATTGAGGATGTTGTTCTTTCATAGCAAGTTACTTCTTGCAAATCCTAAGTGACTTCACTAAAAGAAAAATGACCTTTAAGGACCATAATTTTTGTCCTTAAAAGTGCAAAAATGGTCCTTAAAGGTCAATAAGGACCAAAAGTCTTGTACTCAACTAGTCTTTAAAGGCTTCGCCACTAATGACTAACAAGGACCAGATTTCACCTAACAAGTTTTTAAGGACTAGAAATATTTTCGTCCCGAAAAAGTATTAAGGACCAAATTTCTAGTCCTTATTAAACACCATTACGTGACTAATCACGTTTTTAAGGACCAAAAATTTGGTCCCTAAAATATATTAAGGACCGAATTTCTGGTCCCTAATGAACAATATCAGATGTATGACTAAAATTTTGAGCACCAAAAATCTTACCCCTAAAATTTATTAAGTATCGAATTTCATGTCCCTAATAAGTAAGGTATGTGATTTATTTAGTTTTTAAGTACCAGAATTGTCACTAAAAGTCTCCAGAAACCGTCTCTAAAAGTCTAAAAAAAACCAATTTTCTAATGTTGTAAATTTAATTATATTATACAATTCATATATATTAGATACAAATATAAATAATAATCTTATACTTTCATACATACATACATATATATATATATATATATATATATATTTCATTACAAATATGGAGTTAAACATAAAAACAAACCAATATATAAAACAAAGTATTGTTTATATAACCCATTTCCCTAAAATTAATAACTAACAAAATAAATCTTTACAATTTCCTACCAATATAGAATTAGCTCCTAGTGCTAATATTGCTTCAATAATATACCCTAAGCCTAAATGCAGTCCCTCTTTGCCGAGAGTCTTTGGCTAAAAACTAAGTACTTTGGTTTGCAAGAAACTACTCCATTTGTTTTGGTCTTGGAATATCCCTACTTACACATCAACCAATCTCAAATCATTTAGGTTTTTGGTTTACTATATCATAATGTGTAAGTAATCAATTGAATTCAACCAATAAACCCAAATGAGATTTACGAGGAAAAAGAAAAGATTACCTTACAATTATCAGAATTTTACTCGAAATGCAATCACCAAATTATCCAAGTAATTGCTAAAACTACCTATGGTTTTCTTTCATCCAGTAACAAAATTTTATAGAATCAAAGGCCAAGCTTGAGTTACATAGTAATTCTCAAAATCTGAAAGTTTAATCTGCAAAAAAAAGAGGGTATTAAATTGTAAACTCATCTTAAGAATTGGCAGACAATAATGTATAAGTAATAATCAACAATATTATAACTACAATGCTTAATATTGGAGTAATTCACATTCAGCTATATGACCACTAAGGAATCTAGAAAAACAAACAAATAGACACAAATTTCCTAGTAAAGATATCAAGCCACTCTTTGGCAGACTCACTAGAATAGTATCTCTTTCGTATCAGTAAAATTCACAGCTAGATCTATAATCACTTTGGATCTATCAAAATGTACCATATCAAGGGTCAGATATCTAGATAACAAGATTTGTCCAAAGTTAGCAAACAAGAGCAGATGAATTGTCAACATACCTTTAAAAACTCAATTAAAGGGTCAATCATGGAATAGAATTGGGGAGGAAGTATAATATTCAACAATTCACAAATGCTCTCAATGTCCACACGTTTTTGCTTCTCTTCTAAGATAAATTATGATAGAAAATTAATCAAGTATTGTAGGAAAAAAAGTAAGAAACACTCATAAAAGTCTTCAAAGATATCCAAACAACCCTGATTTTTAGCTTTCACTTTCCTTTACATACAGAAATTCAGCTCTGCTATATATGAGACCATGCACACAAAAGGAAAAGCAAAAAAATAAAGATGAATTTCTTCCATAAGTTTATTTATTTATATATTATAAGAAAGATCCCACTATTTAACCTTGTATGACTAAAATAAAAAAAAAAATTAAGCCCTTAAAAGTGTGTAATCCAATGATAAAATACTTGAATAAGTTTTAAAATAGGCCAATTAGTTATCAACTGTGGTCAAAGGTTTGTTAGACATAACAAAATGAGAGAAAGATGACCTATCACTTGCCCAACTACGCGCAATATACTCTTTTGAATTCAAATATCTTTCTCAACTTTACCCCTTGCGAGAAATACCAAGATGAAGTAATCAATAGATAAATTAAAACTTGAAATACTAGTACTCTAAATATCCAACCTATTTCTATATGTAATAAAAACTTTTTTATGGGGTCCAGCTCAATGATGTTATGTCATCTTGGTTTCTTTACTTTGTCTTTTCCACCAGTGGACCCTGAATCATCAGATCCACCAACAAGAAAAGCAAAGCATTACAATCACCACAGCATCATGCTATCTATGTGAAGCAGCAATAGCACCAAGAGGAGCATCAAAAACAAGATCACCACTCATCACCTGAAGAAATTTATATCATGAAATCCATCTTCTTTTGAACAAAGTAACCTACTGAAGATGTTGTGAAGAAAGTACAACTAAGTGGTAATGTTGTGGAAAGAAATAACATTTTGAAACTTGCATAAAGCTAGAATAATCATGCTTATTGAATTCGTATCTAGAAGTAGAATAAAAAAAAGCTATGGAAAAATTAAATGAGCAAAGAAAGAATCTTAAGTTAGAAAAACAATTTGAAAAAATGCACATGTTTTAAATTCAAATTTAAAACCAAACTTCAAAACTGATTTCTTGAACTACCAACATCATAATAAATTGAGGACAATATCATGTAAATCCAAACATAAAATCAAAGAAACTACCAGAATATAAAGGAAAAAGAGAAAAAAAAAAGGGAGAACCCCTCAATATCTTTCAGCCAATACAAACCAATTAAAACACCAAACCAATTAAAGATTGTAGATCCATGCAGGATCCATTTGAGTTGGGTGAAAATTCATGCAGAGAAGAAAAATGTAAACCAGCAAAATAAATAGAGACACTGTTTAAAGAATTAGTTTGTGGAACTTGCTGCTGCCTTTCAAGGCCTCACCTTATTGCCCCTGTCTGTTCACTTAATGGAGTGCCTCTTTTATCTATTCTTCCTCATCCTATCTATTAGAAATGGAAGCAGACTAGACCATCTCCTCGAGTAAACACTCTATAAAAGAACAATTGGTGAAATGAGCATAAGAACCATGACTTTTTCCATAAGTGATTCACTTCAGCCACCTTGATTAGTGGAAGAAAAATTTTGCAATATATCTGATGAATCCATCCCATGGGTAGAAAAACAATTCAATACAATAGAGCAGTTAGTTATAATCACATCTTAACCAACATCATCGACATTAATGTTTTTAAGTTGCTGCTTTTTGGACCATTAAACTTACAATCAAAATTCTTTCTTTATTTCCTTCTTCTTAATTCCATTCAAAAAATATCACTAAGGAATTTGATTCAATCAACCTAGATTTTTCCACACATCATCGGTTGGACATAGAATATAAAAAAAAATTTATATTTAAAAAGCAAAGCACGAACTTGCTGCTTAATAGATAACTATGCTTCTATAGATGAAATCCAATTTTGTTCTAATAGCAAAAAAGAAGATTCAGATCTCCAAAGAATCTCCCAACAGAAAAATGGCATATGTTAAATAACTTTATGCAGGATTTCTTTTCCTTGGGTTATTTAGTGATTGTTAAATGAACGTATTTAAGGTATCAATCACAAAAAATTAGTAAAATGTTGTCATAATATAATATATTTTGTCACATATCATCCTGTACAATACCATTCCTATGTTCAATCCTAAGAAATTAACATGTTGCTTTACCTCACACAAACCCGAAATAAAATTAATAACTGAATGTTAGTTCATCATGTGTGATATGGAAATCTAGGGTCGAATAGAATGGGAGTGACATTATCAAAAAAGTATAATAAAGAAGAAAAACAAGTGCATCTTGGATGAAGAGAATAAAGCAAAAAATTTTACCTACTCAAATTAAAACCAATTCTTCCGGATAGGATATAATTAAAGAAAGAAATAAGTTCCATTAGCTGGATAATCCATACAGCATGCAAAATAAAGCTTAAAGTATTTGCTATAGTTGCTAAAATTTCACATAGTTCCATATGGTTTAAAGAAGCCAGAGCAATAAAACTATAGTCAAAATCACCTCCATAGTCAGAGCGTGCTCTGAGGTATAAATAACTTTTCCTCTAATATCCACCAGCCACATGATCTAAACTTTAAAGACAATTACAATAAGATTAGGTACTCGAAAGAAAGAAAGGGAAAAAATGTAACTAGTATATATGCAAATTTCCCAAAATATATATATTTACTGCCTCAAACTAATTCCATATTGTAAATTTGTTACATTCACAAGGCACTTCTGATTTGATAACCTTTGCATTATGCAAAATGATATTTTTCAAATTGACAATTTCAACTATAGAGTTAGATAGTGTAGCATCATATAGAAAAAAGGACAGACTTGGCAATCTATTAGAGGTTAAAATTTAGGATGCCATAATAAAGAGACGACAATCAACTGGTCCAAAATACAAACAATTCAAATGGCAGATAAAAAAAGAAGAGGAAGCCAAAATAAAGATTGGAAACTAAACAACGTGTTAATTTGTAAGGGGAAGGGTTGTATGTTAATTAGTTGGAAAATATGAAATTATTCAAGAATTGTTTTCATTTACATTAATTTATTCAACAAAGGAATAACATATTAATTTGAGCACTAATTGCATATGTAAAAATAGCACTAATTTGAAAATGTTTACTTACCAAACGAGAATAGAGAATGCAAAATTACCACTTAAAAGTATCAATATTGAAGACCTGCAGCATATAATCCAAAGTTGAACAAGACTAAATTTATGTGTAAATTACAGAGACTATTGTACAGATTATAAAAGGTAGTTACATATTAGTATCAAAGAACAAAACTTACCAATACAATATCGAAAAGGGTTGTCTAGGTAAGTAATTGGCATATACTGGCTTCACCCGTAGAAGTATAGGTAAGTAAAAAATTATGACATAAGATACCTTGATAGCCATAAAACTAACAACTCTGGTAGATAAAACTTAAGCAACCCTTCTGCATCTTACTCACTTAAAGGCTTAGCCTAGGCAACTTTGATATTTTGAAACATCCCCAGGTCCATCATTTGAATTTTTTTGAAAGTAATTTGAGCAACTTTATAAGTTTCAAGCTCCATAAATTGCATTCCACGTGAGAAGGATCAGTCATCATTGTGACTTTATCTATTTTCTCGATTCAAATCTCTTGCAACAGTTTAATGACCTACCCAAACATAGTTAACATTTTGAAACACACAATTCAAACCTAAGAGAAAATAAACTAATAGTAGTGGAAAACCTTATGTCCTTATTTTTCTAATTCTTGTCAATGTTACCAATAAAAATTGTGTCATTGCCCTCAATGGGTGCTATAGAACATTGCTTTCCACAAATTTATTATTGAAAAAGCTAGAAAATGAGATGAATATGATAATGAATGAACTAACACCCTAAAAAGTGGAGCATTATGATCATGCTAAAATGCTAGCTGGTGATTTAGAAGAACAATGGAAGGGAATGCTAAAGTAGAGATAGAAATTATAAGAGTCAAGATCATATTACACTTTAAAAATATATAATCTACTGCTACTCTATAATGTCTAAAGTTCAAAGAAATATAAATGGCGAACAAAAAATTCACAAAACCCATTAAGTTCGAAATTATCCAGATCTTTGATCCATATCAAAAAAAAAATAAAAGTCGAGATAGACCAAAAAAAAGGATCAAAGCAGTAAAATAAAAAAGAAATAGAAAAATAATTCAAGCTGAAATTCTCTCCGTTTTGTGCTTTTGTTAGAATAAAATACAAAAATAAGAAAGAAAACCTATAGTGGTAGAGATATGGCTGGTCAAAACAATGGCGCCTTCTTTAGCCAATTGAATAACAATAGATCGGTGCCTTAACCGGCATCACCACAAACACGTTGGCCTTTACGATTTATAGGAGGAATAAAGGGATTACATGTTATTCTTTTAGCAATTTATTGTGTAATAGTAATTAGCTGAGTTTAGATGAGATATGGTTTAGGTTTTGGAAGAAGAAAGGTTGAGTTTTTATTTTTTATAGAAGTCAATTTTTTAATAACTTTTTGGCTGTTTAGCCTGAGGCATGATTTTGTCCTGCTATTCTTTACTATCAGGAACTAGATTTCTCAATTTACAAGGATCGGATAAAATATTTTCCCTATTAATATGGAGGGATTGAGAATTAGGGACCATATAAAAAACTAATCCTTGCTAATTACTTCTAGGGACCATAAATTCATCTAGCCACTAAAATATGGTCCTTAAAAGCCAGTTTTATTGTAGTGCTTCTTGCAAATCATGATGTTGCCAAAACACTTTGACAAAAAGAAATTTATTTGTTCCTCAACTGTCTAGCTTTTCTAGTGAGAATCGCTATCGGCTCTTCATCATATATGAAATCTGGTTGTAGTTGAATTTCTTGCACTAGTAATACATGAGATTTGTCCAAATGATATCTTTAAATCATAGACACATGAAATACATCATGAAGTTTGGCTAATTCCATAGGGAGAGCCAATCTATATGCCACTGGTCCAAGTCTTTGGAGAATCTCATATGGGCCAATATAGCTTGAGCTCAATTTACCCTTTTTTCTCTAAGGGGAAACTTTCAAAAACACTTTATCATCTACTTGATATACAATATCTTTCCTCTTTAAGTTAGTATAAGACTTCTGTCTATCACTAGCTTCTTTCAATCTCTACTTGATAATTTGCACCTTTTCTTCTGTGTCTTTAACAATGTTTGGGCTAATAATTTTGCGCTCCAATAATTCTATCCAATAAACAGTAGTTCTATATTTTTAGCCATACAAGGCCTTATATGGTGCCATCTCAATACTCCTTTGATTGCTGTTATTGTAAGCAAATTCCATTAAAGCCAAATATCCCTCCCAACTTCCTGCAAAATTCAAAGTACATCTTATCATCATATCATCTAGAATTTGGATAACCCATTCAGATTGCCCATCTGGTTAAGGATAAAAAGTTGCATTGTAATGAAATTGAGTTCCAAGTGCTTGTTGTAAACTTTGACACAATCTCAATGTAAACCTCTGATCTCGATTTCAAATTATTGACACTGGAATGCCATGTAACCTAACAATCTCATTTACATAAAGTTCCACAAGTTTATCCATAGAGTAATCAATCTGAACTGGTATGAAATAAGCTGATTTAGTCAGCTTATCAACTATAACCCATATTGCATCATGCTTTTTCTGTGTAAGGGGCAATCCTATCACAAAATCCATGGTAATATCTTCCCATTTTCATTGTGGAATTGGGATGGGATTCAACAATCTTGAGGGCAACTGGTGTTCTGCTTTCACTTGCTGACAAGTTAAACACTTGGAGACATACTCTACCACATCTTTCTTCATACCAGTGTTAGAGAGTATGCCCTAGAGCCCATGTAATAAGGATGTTTTTCATATGTATGAAATTTATATTCTTAATAAAAGGCATCATTCATTTATTAATGCTATGTTTGAATACATGAGTTTGTAAATCTTAAATTAATAAATGAAGTCCTAGATTTTATAAACACAGTGCAAAGGCAATCATGAAGGTGTTCATTATGTGAGATGTCTATCGCATGCAAATGTGTTAATATCTAAATATCCCTAGTCATAGAATTAACAAGATAGGACATTGTTAATTCGGACAGACTAGCACATGTTATGCTTCTTGAATGGTTCAAGCAGTGGTTCTCATAACTGTGATTATGGATGATAATCAAAGCTAACATGTGGATGCTTATTAGAGGAACAAGTTCATTGGAGACCTGCAAAGAGAATCCTCATATGGATATTAAATCTATGTCAGTGAGGAATCTCTTCATAGCGGTTGTGCAAGTATCCTTAGACTTGAGATCACCAAGGTTATCTTAAGTAGTAAGTGGTATACTTTGACTCCATAACTGATTACTTCCAACTGGGAGTGAACATAGTTAGGAGATTGGGTATATCATGACCTACTTGAAGATAGTTGAGTGATTGACAAAGGATTCACCATCCCAGATTTAACAAGGGAAGTTATCTCGCATGATTCTATAATTGCCTTATTCAGAGAATCTCTGGCCAGAGTAATATGTCGAGATGGATAGAGATCCATGAAGGGCATTTTAGAAACAATGGTTAAATTAAAAGAACATACATAATTAGATTTATATGAGTTGATAGAAATCCATACTCAGAATCTAATTGAGATAAGAGTGGTGAAAGGAGTAATTGCACGGTAACTGTTTCTATGGAAGGGTACAGTCAAACCACATGACTTTCCTGACATTTGGGTAGTCATGATGCCTAGCTAGAGGCCAATCATGACTTGTATAATGATGTATCAAAATATCAGTAGAGATTGATAAAATGAATTAGAGGAGTTTAAATCATGTGGGTTTTGAATAGAACTCACAATTACATATTATACTGCCAACATGGACAGGAACCCAATAGGTCACACACATATAGAGAAAAGGGTAAAATGGTAAAATGACAAGGATAATAATATTTGATATTATTATGAAAGTATAGAAGAGAATATGATAATAATTAATTAAAGAGTTTAACTAATTATGATCAAATAAAATTGTCCGCGAAACTTTTGAGAAATGTTCTGTAAATTGGACCTAAATGAAATAATGTATTTCATGATTAATTATTATTATCTTATAAGTGTTATAAGACTACTATAAGTGTTATAGGACTGATATAATAATTAATAGGACCATTGGAGGAATTATTAAGGGCCAGAGGAATGAAGAAAGTTGGTAAAAGCCCTCTAGAAGAGGGACACATGCCAACTCCATACAGAAGGGCTTAGAGGGAATTTTCTTGGACCAAATTAATTTATATATGTTACATAAGTGTTATAGAACTCACATATTTAATTTGGTAGGATTTGGAATCCATTTGGGTATTTAAATCCAATTAGATGCACAAAGGGCCTAGTTTATGGATTTTGTGCATGGTCTTTTATGAAAAGATTTAATTTGAATTTAATTAAGCCCAAATGATTATAATTAATTCCAGAGGCCCAATTAATAATTCTCCAGCAATTTTAAAGATCCCAATCTCATTAAGGAGTTGGAATTTTAACCTAACTATAAAAGGCCAACTAATGACAATTAGGGTTAAGTGATTAAAACAAAAAGAAAGTCTTTTCTCTTAATCTCTCTCCCTTTTTGCACCACTTCCATTGCTATCCTCTTGGATTTCGGCCACTCCTTGTATTACACCAATTTGTTGGTTCAATTTACCCCTCTCTAGTGTGGATTACTCATTGGAGGTGTTCGATTTTGGACACTGTGGTTTGCAACAACCCGGTGCGAAGTAAAATCAACTGTTCAACAAAAATCAAAGGTGATTTTTCTTATTCTCATATAGTTATATTGTGTATTCATGGCAAGATCAGATCTAATGGTTAAAAAATTTTAAAATTCCGCTCATGTATGTGATGCATGTAACCGTTAAAATCCAACATGGTATCAGAGCCACAGTTTTGCCATGGATATACAATTCTATATTTTTCTGCGAAATAAGTTTTGTTTTGTTTTGAGTTATTTATTTCATGAACTTTAAAATATTATATTTGATTGTTCATGAATGAAAAATATTGATTTCTGGTTGTATGTATGATCAAATAAATTTGATGAAAACAAAAACGAAATTTTTGAAGCATTGTGATTTGGGTTTGGCGTGAAACCCTAGGTAATGTAGGGGCTGTTCTAATTGAATTTCTTATGGATCCATTTAAAAATAATTTAGATGATATTTTATGTGTTTAATATGTGATATTAAGCTATAGGATCGAATGGAATTAAAACCGAACAAGTTTTGCATGAAAACTAGTTTTGTCGAAAAGATCGATAAATTGGTGTTCTTCGTGTGTTCTTAATGTGTTCTTAGTTAGAACGACTTTTGATCTTCTAAATCTGATATATATGATATATTAAAGTGTTTTTAATTAATTGGATTAATTAAAATGGGCCTTAAATTAATATGATTAATTTTAATTTATTAAAACCACTTAATGGGCTTAATTATGTTTATGAACTTGGTTTAAATTAGTGAATGACTTGGTGGGCCCAAGGAGCTGATTTAAATTAAATATTATAAACATTAATTAAGTTTATTAATGGGTTTTAAGGGCTGGAGTGGGCTTGGCTCATTCTAAAAGGCCCAAATGGTCCAAAAGACACAAAATTAGTTTGTGTGTGAACACAGTTAGGGTTTTTCTTCTGTGGGTTTCGGCCTATATTTGTTTTAAGTCCAAAATTGATTCTTTTAATTATTTAATATGATTAATTAATTAAATAATCAATTTATAATTAATTAATAATCAATTGGATTGATTATTAAGAAAAGAATACATGCATGCAAAAGGTTTCCTAAAATGAAAGTTTCCAAAATGGAAAAAGTTTCCTAATTTGATCACATCATTAAAATAACTCAAAATATAGTTTCAAAGGTTGAAACAAAGTTAGTAATCCATTTATTTATGCATTAGAAAGGCATATAAGGGTGTATGATTGGCATGATGGATGGTTATGGACAAAGCCCAATGTGATTGAGCATTATGCATGTTTTGGCCCAATGAGGACTTTCATGTCCCGGCTACTTGTTTTTTATTTGTATTTCATTTCAAATTGTAATATATAATTAGATTACTTAGATTAGAATTAGAAATAGAGATGGAGACCATTTTCAAGGAGCAAGATGGGCCGGATGGAGATCCAACAAGCTTGAAGATAATGTAATTATTTTTCTTGTTTGAATCATGCATACTACCTAGGTGTGACCTTTTGATTTCCCTCTTGGCTCAGGGAAATCAATGTAGTGAAGTCCATAACTATACCATATTTGTATGCTTATATTTATGTGATAGATATAGGATGCATACCAATGTATGACAACCATGTATGATGAGACTTAGTTAACTAAAACCCTCAAACAAATACAAAGGTATATAAGCCTTCCATTAATTTGAGGAGAACCAGAGTTCTTTATAGTGTGGGTTGTTGACCACAGTCAAGCTCACATTATATCGAATATGTTCAAATCTAATTAAATGGGTCATCTTAGCTAGCCCATTAGTTTGTTGACCACAGTCAAGGCTAATGGTTCTAGAGGCAAGATTAGGGAATGCCTATATGATATGCATGCATCAAGAGTTGATAACCTAATGATCCAATAGTTGTGTAGAGACACAATTGGTATAGAGATACCTACCTTTCAAGGGTATGGAATTTGGCTTATTGACCACAGTCAAGGTCAAATTACATATCAAGGATTGGATATTAGCCCACTAAGAAAACCATTGGTTTTCTCGGATTATATAGTGAGGGCTATTAATTCGCAATAAAATAGTGGGAGTAAATGGATTAATTAAAGACCTTATTAATGCATACATATATATGAACATACTCTCATATCTTTTCTTTTTCACATCTAGGTCATCATCATGAGCACATCAAACATTAATATACGATCATTCTTGGATAACAATCTGGTTGGCAACAACTATTCTAACTGGATCAGGCAAGTGAGAATTGTTCTCAGAGCTGAAAAGATCCATTATGTCTTGGATAAAGATCCACCACCACTTCTATCAGATGATGCCATTGATGAGATCAAAGGCATTTATTGAAAATACATGGAGGATAGTGAAGCCGCAGCATGTCTGATGCTGGGTGCTATGTCCTTGGAGCTTCAGAAGCAACATGAAATGATGGATGCTAGAACCATCGTTTTGCATCTAGAGGAGCTTTATTCTTCTCAGGCTAGAACTGAGCAATATGAGATTGCTCGAGCTCTATTTAGTTGCAAAATGGTGGAAGGCACTTCAGCTGCTACTCATGCATTGAAGATGTATGGGTATATTAAGCATTTGAGTAGACTTGGCTATGTTATGGATAATAATCTATACATAGATTTAATCTTGTACTCGTTGGCTCCAAGTTATGCACCTTTCGTGCTTAACTTCAACAGGAACAAGATCCAAGTATTCCTGAGTTAATCAACATGCTCAAGACAGCTAATGGATCATTTAAGAAGGATCCAAAAAGTGTCATGGTTGTCACTTCTGCTAAAGGCAAGAAGAAAAAAAAGAAGAAGATAACCAAGGCATAGCCAAAGAATGGTGGGATCTCCAAGAAGAAGGTTGCCAAGAAAGAGAATCCCAAAGGAACTTGCTTCCATTGTGGAAAGGATGGTCATTGGAAGCGTAACTGCAAGGCCTATCTAGATTCTCTTAAGGAGAAGAAGCAAGCTGATGCTTCTACTTTAGGTATTCAAATGATTGAAATTAATACTTATTCTATTGCTTCAAAACAATCTTAGGTATTAGATACCGGATGTGGATCTTATTTATGTAATGATCTACAGGGGCTTAGAAGCTTTAGAAGAGTTGGAAAGGCAGAGATATGTTTACAGTCAGCTACTGGACATAACATCTCTACAACAGTTGTGGGGACTTACTATTTGCCTCTTCCTAGTGGATTAGTACTGGAATTAAATAATTTTTATTATGTTCCAGCCTTATCCAAAAGTATTATTTCTTTCAGTCGTTTGATGAATGATTATGATATTTCTTTGAAGGACAAATGTTGTTACATTTTTAAGAACAATATGTTTTATGCAAAAGCTATAATTGAGAATGGTATATTTGTTCTTGATTTAATTAAAGAAGTACATAATGTGAATACCAAGAGAATGAAACATGATAATTTGAATACCTTATACTTATGGCATTGTCGTTTAGGCCATATAAATGAAAAACGCATGACCAAGTTACACAAGTCAGGTGATTTGGGATCATTTGATTATGAATCATTTGATACATGTGAATCTTGTTTATTGGGAAAAATAACAAAAGCTCCCTTTATTGGTAAAGGAGAACGAGCTAAAATGGTTTTGGACTTAATACATTCAGATGTATGTGGTCCAATGACTATACATGCCAGAGGAGGTTACTCCTACTTCATTACTTTCATATATGATTATTCCAGGTTTGGATACATCTATCTAAAGAAATATAAGTCTGAAGCATTTGAAAATTTCAAAGAGTTTAGAAATGAAGTAGAGAAACAACTTGGCAAAAGTATTAAAACACTTAGATCAGATCGAGGTGGAGAATACTTAAGTCAAAAGTTTCAGGATTATCTTAGAGATAATGGGATTTTATCTCAATGGACTCCTCCATATACACCACAACACAATGGTGTATCCAAAAGGAGAAATCGAACACTATTAGATATGGTTCGATCAATGATGAGTCGAGCGGACTTGCCTAAGTCTTTTTGGGGATATGCACTAGAAACTGCTGTTTATGTGTTAAACAGAGTTCCTAGTAAATGGGTTCATGTTACTCCATATGAGATGTGGAATAACAAGAAACCCACGCTTTCTCATATGAAAGTATGGGGTTGTCCTGCTTATGTGAAGAGGACAATGTCAGACAAACTGGATGTTAAGTCTGACAAATGTTTATTTGTGGGATATCCAAAAGAAACGTTTGGATATTATTTCTATCATCCCTTAGAACAAAAGGTGTTTGTTTCAAGGCATGCTATCTTCTTGGAAAGAGAATTTCTCCTACGAGAGGACAGTGGGAGTAAAATTGAGCTTGGTAAAGTTCAAGACCCACAAATAGAAGATGATCAACCGATTGAACCCGAAATTGAATTTCATAATGATGAGATTACAATTGAACCTGATTATACACAAAATCCTAGAAGATCTACTAGGATGCGTTCTATCCCTGTGAGATATGGATTTCACGTTGATTCGGATAGAGGCATAACTGTAGTAGAGGACAATGAGCCTACAAGCTATCAAAAAGTTTTGAACAGTTCAAAACGTGATTTATGGCTTAAGGCTATGCAGTCCGAAATGGACTCCATGTATGAGAATAAAGTATGGACTTTAACTCAACCACCTGAAGGGATAAAACCTATAGGGTGCAAATGGGTCTTCAAAAAAAAACTGACATGGAAGGTAATATAGTTACCTATAAAGCTCGCTCAGTAGCAACAGGTTATCGTCAAAAAGAACGTATTGACTATGACGAAACTTTTTCTCCTGTAGCGATGCTTAAGTCTATAAGAATACTTTTAGCCATTGCAGCTCATTATGATTATGAGATTTGGAAAATGGATGTGAAGACATCTTTCCTTAATGGAAATCTTTCTGAGGATGTGTATATGACACAACTAGAAGGATTCACATTAGGAAATGGCGAAAAGGTATGCAAGCTTCAAAGATCCATTTATGGATTGAAGCAAGCCTCTAGGAGCTGGAACATACGATTCAATGAGACAATCAAAGAGTTTGGTTTCTTACAGAATGAAGATGAACCTTGTGTATATAAAAGGGTTAGTGGGAGTGCAATTGTCTTCCTAGTTCTATATGTAGATGACATATTGATCATGGGAAATGACATTTCTCTTCTCCAATCTGTTAAAATATGGTTATCCATGCAATTCTCCATGAAAGACCTTGGAGAAGCATCCTATATTCTGGGAATAAGGATCTATAGAGATAGATCCAATAGGTTGCTAGGTCCTTCTCAGAGTACATATATAGATAAAGTATTAAAGAGGTTCAATATGGATCTCTCTAAGAAAAGGGTTTATACCCATGGTGCATGGGAAACACCTTTCTAAGTCTATGTGTCCGCAGATACTAGAGGATAGAGAGAGCATGAATAGAATACCATATGCATCTACAATTGGTTCTATCATGTATGCTATGTTATGTACACGTGCAGATGTAGCATTTGCTTTGAGTGTCACAAGCAAATTCCAATCCAATTTTGGAGAGGAACATTGGGCAGCTGTCAAGAATATTCTTAAGTACTTTAGAAGGACTAAGGATATATTCTTGGTATATGGAGAGGGCAGTTTGGAAGTAAATGGGTATACAGATGCCAGCTTCCAATCTGACAAAGATGATTGTAAATCGCAATCTGGTTATGTGTTCATAATGGGAGGAGGAGCAGTTAGTTGGAAAAGTTCCAAACAAGAAACAATTGCTGATTCCACGACGGAAGCTGAGTACATTGCTGCTTCAGAAGCAGCCAAAGAAGCAGTCTGGATCAAAAGGTTCATAACCAAACTAGGAGTGGTTCCTAGCATTGTTGATCCGATTCCTTTATATTGTGACAACAATGAAGCCATTGCACAAGCAAAGGAACCACGGTCTCATCAGCGATCCAAACATGTTCTCAGACGCTACCATCTCATAAGGAAAATAGTAGCTAGAAATGATGTGAAAATAGAAAGGGTTCCCATAGATGACAATGTGGTGGATCCCCTCACTAAAGCACTTTCCTAGATAAAGCACGATCACCATATAAATAGCATGGGTCTGAGACATATGAGTGATTGGCTCTAGTGCAAGTGGGAGATTGTTAGAGAGTATGCCCTAGAGCCCATGTAATAGGGAAGTTTTTCATATGTATGAAATTTATATTCTTAATAAAAGGCATCATTCATTTATTAATGCTATGTTTGAATACATGAGTTTGTAAATCTTAAATTAATAAATGAAGTCCTAGATATTATAAACACAGTGCAAAGGCAATTATGAAGGTGTTCATGATGTGAGATGTCTATCGTATGCAAATGTGTTAATATCTAAATATCCCTAGTCATAGAATTAACAAGATAGGACATTGTTAATTCGGATAGACTAGCACATGTTATGCTTCTTGAATGGTTCAACCAGTGGTTCTCATAACTGTGATTATGGATGATAATCAAAGCTAACATGTGGATGCTTGTTAGAGGAACAAGTTCATTGAAGACCTGCAAAGAGAATCCTCATATGGATATTAAATCTATGTCAGTGAGGAATCCCTTCATAGCGGTTGTGCAAGTATCTTTAGACTTGAGATCACCAAAGTTATCTTAAGTAGCAAGTGGTATACTTTGACTCCATAACTGATTACTTCCAACTGGGAGTGAACATAGTTAGGAGATTGGGTATATCATGACCTACTTGAAGATAGTTGAGTGATTGACAAAGGATTCACCATCCCAGATTTAACAAGGGAAGTTATCTCGCATGATTCTATAATTGCCTTGTTCAGAGAATCTCTGGCCAGAGTAATATGCCGAGATGGATGGAGATCCATGAAGGGCATTTTAGAAACAATGGTTAAATTAATAAAACATACATAATTAGATTTATATGAGTTGACAGAAATCCATACTCAGAATCTAATTGAGATAAGAGTGGTGAAAGGAGTAATTGCACGGTAACTATTTCTATGGAAGGGTACAGTCAAACCACATGACTTTCCTGACATTTGGGTAGTCATGATGCCTAGCTAGAGGCCAATCATGACTTGTATAATGATGTATCAAAATATCAATAGAGATTGATAAAATGATTTAAAGGAGTTTAAATCATGTGAGTTTTGAATAGAACTCACAATTACATATTATACTGCCAACATGGACAGAAACCCAATAGGTCACACACATGTAGAGAAAAGGGTAAAATGGTAAACTGACAAGGATAATAATATTTGATATTATTATGAAGGTAGAGAAGAGAATATGATAATAATTAATTAAAGAGTTTAATTAATTATGATCAAATAAAATTGTCCGCAGAACTTTTGAGAAATGTTCTGTAAATTGGACCTAAATGAAATAATGTATTTCATGATTAATGATTATTGTCTTATAAGTGTTATAAGACTACTATAAGTGTTATATGACTGATATAATAATTAATAGGACCATTGGAGGAATTATTAAGGGCCAGAGGAATGAAGAAAGTTGGCGAAAGCCCTCCAGAAGAAGGCCACACGCCAACTCCATACAGAAGGGCTTAGAGGGCTTTTTCTTGGACCAAATTAATTTATATATGTTACATAAGTGTTATGGAACTCGCATATTTAATTTGGTTGGATTTGGAATCCATTTGGGTATTTAAATCCAATTAGATGCGCAAAGGGCCTAGTTTGTGGATTTTGTGCATGGTCTTTTATGAAAAGATTTAATTTGGATTTAATTAAGCCCAAATGATTATAATTAATTCCAGAGGCCCAATTAATAATTCTCCAGAAATTTTAAAGAGCCCAATCTCATTAAGGAGTTGGAATTTTAACCTAACTATAAAAGGCCAACTAATAAGAATTACGGTTAAGTGATTAAAACAAAAAGAAAGTCTTTTCTCTTAATCTCTCTCCCTTTTTGCGCCACTTCCATTGCTAGCCTCTTGGATTTCGGCCACTCCTTGTATTACACCAATTTTTTGGTTTAATTTACCCCTCTCTAGTGTGGATTAATCATTGGAGGTGTTCGATTTTGGACACTGTGGTTTGTGATAACCCGGTGCGAAGTAAAATCAACTGTTCAACAAAAATCAAAGGTGATTTTTCTTATTCTCATATAGTTATATTGTGTATTCATGGCAAGATTAGATCTAATGGTTAAAAAATTTTAAAATTTCGCTCATGTATGTGATGCATGTAACCGTTAAAATCCAACAACCAGGCCACCAATAACATTGCTTTAAATCCTTGCACATCTTATTGCTAACAAGGTGCATAGTGAATACTATGTTTTGAGCCTCATTAAATACTATTCTTTTCAATTCCTCATCAACTGGAACATATAACCTATTCTGATAATACACACCCTCATCCCCTTTCACTATATACTCGGACTGAATCCTTTCATGTGAAGACTTCACAATTAGTTGCAACTTTTCATCATGTTTCTAAGCATTGATCACTAATTGCCTCAAGTAAGGCCTAGCCCTCAATAAAGCTATTAAACTACCATCAGATGCAAATTTCCATCCATGCTGATGTAATATCATAGCAACCATCATCTTGCGACTTAAGGTATCTGCTACAACATTAGCTTTGCCTTGATGGTAATCTACTATACAATTATATTCCTTAAATAGTTCTAATCATCTTCGTTGTCTCAAGTTGAGTTCCTTTTAAGTGATCAAATACTTGAGACTCTTGTGATCTGTATAGATTCTTCATCTTTTTTCCATACAAATAATGTCACCAAATCTTCAAGGCAAACACTAATGCTGCCAACTCTTGGTAATGGGTTGGTTAGTTTTGCTCATGCTACTTTAACTATCTAGATGCATAGGCTGCTACTTTACCATCTTGCATTAACATATAACCCAAGCCAACTCTAGAAGTATCATTATACATGGCATACTCTTTTCCTAAAACTTTATATATTAAAACTAGAGCGTCTGTTAACATTTTCTTTAACTGATCAAAGCTTGCTTGACATCGATCAATCCACCCAAATTTGATACCTTTTCTCAACAATTTAGTGAGTGGTGCAGCAATAACTGAAAAGTCTTTCACAAAACAATGGTAATGTCCTACTAAGCCCAGAAAACTTCTCACTTCTGTAACATTTCGAGGAAGCTTCCAATTCAAAATAGCCTCTATTTTAGCTAGATCCACTATAATGCTTTTAAAAGATACCACATGCCTAAGGAAAGAAAATTCCTTAAGCCAAAAATCACACTTGCTCAACTTAGCATACAATTTATTCTCCCTTAAAATCTGTAGAACAATTTTTAGGTGTTCAGCATACTTTGCTTCATATCTTGAATAAACTAATATATCATCTATGAACACAGCGACAAATTGGTCCAAGTAAGGTCTAAATGCAGCTGGTGCATTTTTTAACCCAAATGGCATCACTAGAAATTCTTACTGCCTATATCGAGTTCTAAATGTTGTTTTGGGAACATCGACATCCTTAACTAGAAGTTGATAATATCCCGACTGCAAGTCAATCTTGGAAAGGACTCCAACCCCCTTCAACTGATCAAATAGATCTTTAATTATAGGTAAAGGGTACTTGTTCTTCATTATCACCCTATTTAGCTACCTGTAGTCTATGCACATTCTCACAGACCCATCTTTCTTCTTTACAAATAATGCTGGTGCACCCCAAGATGATGGACTAGGCCTAATAAAACCTTTATTAAGTAACTCCTGTAACTGAACTTTTAGTTCCTTTAATTCTAAAGAAGCCATCCTGTATGGTGCCTTTGAAATAGGAGCTATACCCAACAAAATTTCTATAGATAGCTCAACATCCCTCCCAGGTGGAAGGCTAGGTAAGTCTTTAGGGAACACATCAGGAAATTCTTTCACCACTGGAATCTCCTAAAGGTTTACTTTCTCCCTTCTTGAATCAAGTACAAGGGCTAAGAAAGCTTCACACCCTTTTCTAAGAAATCACTTAGCTTGCATAACCGTTATTATATTAGCTAACAGTTTAGTTTGAATATGCTAAACTATAGTCTCTTTACCATTAACATCAATAAGAGTTACAATTTTAGCTTCACAATTAACAACTGCATGATGTCTAGACAACCAATCCATACCTAGTATAATATCAAACTACCGAAAGGGTAATTTAATAAGATTAGCAAGGAATTCTTTCCCTTAAATTATAATAGGACATTGTTTCTACACTCTATTAACAACAACACTATGACCCTAAGGGCTGGTTACACAAATATCATAATCTAGTTCATGTACAGTAGACATATTTCTACCCATTTTCTCGATGCAAACATAAGAATGATTGGAACCAGGATCAATTAGTGCATGCATATCAGAATCAAAGAGAGAGAAAATACCAGCTATAACTTTTGGAGCATTCTGATCCTCTCGAGATTTCATTGCATAAGCCCGACTAAGAAAAATTAGAGCTATAGGTCTATGTACTGATTTAGACATATTCTTGGATTGAGATCCTAGATGATTTGATCCCCCACATCCTCTACCTCTACCAGGAGAGGGTGCATTAAAAGCTCCTCTACTACCTTGCTACCCAAAACCCTGCTCCCACTTCGAGGGATAGTTGGCCATAAAATGATCGATACTACAACACCTGAAACATGCTCCATCCAATTTCTTATAATTGCCCTAATGCTGCCTAGTACAATATGGACATACTGGTGGTTGTCCCCCACTCTACTTTCCTGATGCTTCTTTACCTTGTTTAGACAATGCAAAAGATTCTTGTCTTCTATCCCTTTTTGTAGAAGAATAGCCAGACTTAGCTGGCTTATTCCCTTGAGCTCCTCTAACTCTTTTCCCAGTAGAAGATCCACCCTTAGGCCCATTTCTTCTCTACTCTCTCTCTCTCTTTTGGCTATCTCATTCTTTTCGACCTACAAAGCTGTTATAATAAGTTAAGTGAAATTAACCATATACAGAGATGTAGGTCCAATTAACTTCTCTATGATCAGAGCATTTAATGCATCTTCAAACTATCTACATTTAAAAGCATCAGTTAACATCTCATCATGAACATATTTGAACATGTGACTGAATTCTTTCTCATACTGAGCAACAGACATAACTCTCTATCTCAAGTTTAGGAATTACTTTAGCTTCTCTTGCTTGTATGCTTTAGCAACATACTTTTTACTGAATTCAGTTGTGAAAAATTCCCACGTAAGGAGATCTGGTAATTGAGGTTGCTTTAAAACCAACTTCCACCAGTCATAGGCTACTCCCTGAAGTAAGGACACAGCACAGGACACCTTATGACTTGTTGGATAGTGAATTTCATCAAAAATTCTCTCTATCCTTTCCAACAAAAATTCAACTTCCTCTAACTGCTCCAAATTAGTGCATAAAAACACTTTTGCACCGTGCTTCCTAATTTTAGATATTGGAGCTTTGGGTATTATCATCCTTTAAAGAATTTGGGCCATGTCTTGAGATATTTTTAACAATGCTTCTGCAGGAATGGCTGCTAGGATCTCATTTTGATTGGATGATAAAGATCCAAGATTGGAAGGATTAGTTCTAGCCGGGCTATTACTTTTAGCCGATTCCTTAATAGCATCTCTGGATTTCTCCATATACCATCTATAAGAAAATAGGGACTTCTACATCAGGCTAACAAGACACTATATCATACTATAGAATCCTACATTCATATTACCCAGAAAAGTCTAAACCTAGGTTTTAATACCATAAATTGTAACACCCCCTATACTATTACCCCAATAATCACATACATTTTACACATATTAATCATGCCTTTCATTTCTAACATGCTTGTATATTATCAACCATATATTCATCATGTTACCCTTATTCATATCATGCTGTATTATTTAAGCATATAGGTACTACTAGGAATGTTCGTATATTTTATCTCATGTTTATGATTATGCATACCATATTATGTATATGCTACTTTACGTACTACATGCACACATGTTCCTACTTAGTCATATTATGAGTAGGTTACAATTCACTTTAAACATATTAAATACGTCTTTAAATGCTAATTTTCCATAATACAAAACATTTAAAAGTATTAATACAAAATCTCACTACATCAATTGCTATCTGTCTAGAGTTGGCCCTTCTTGTTGCAGGGAACGTTCCTGAGCAAAAGTCGTATATACTGAACCTACATGCAAAAAATAACATGTGCTAAGCTATAAAGCTTAGTGGGGAAATAATTCATGATGGATGGCCACTCACAACGGTCATCAGTATACATAACCAATATGTATCACATGCAAAATAACATATCGATAATAATAAATTTGTAACTTTAACAATATCTCCAGTATATAAGCATTAAAGCAACTAGGACAATAGATATTCCAATATACATAATTCATATAGATAGTAATAACTCATATGAACATTTACAATTCAAACATAATTTCTATAATCAAATCAATAATATGGTGTAATAGCTATAATATTTAAGCAAGTAAAGCTTTGATTTGATAATTGTGATAAGTACTATAAAAAGAATTTAGCCTGCCTTAGTTCTAACTGTTGATAATGGGAACTGTCGATACACTTAGGTATCAAAATGGTGGATATCCAAAGATATCAAATCGGTAGACCCAAATGGGGCCAAATTGTACTCTAGACCGGTTAAGCAGACCCAAACAGGGTTAACTAACAATCCAAACAGGGTTGTACATGATCCAAATGGGATTAACTATACTCTAGATTCGATTGGGCCAAACTATGGCAGCTACAATTTTCCTTATAGGCACATATCTATCCACATTTGAACTCTATTTGCAGACAATAATATATTCATGTTCATTTCATACATCAAGACTATACTTATACTATACCATTTACACATGTACAAAATCATGTAAGACTATATCATCTCTAGTGCATAAACATATATGCACAATTCATAAAACAAGTTATACTATTTGCTCATATTATCCTTGTGACTATGCATTTTGCATAACAACATATAGGCATGACATATAATCATCACATCATATCATATTCATGTTATCATATATGTATGGTAAATAATAATTTACCTTAGCTTACAATTTCTATGTACTTATTTTAACTTTTGATCATGCCAATTACTTTACACTATAATATCATCAAATATTTTATGTATATGTCCCTCATTATGTGTTGTCTCTATATCAAGACATGCTCTATATTATTTAGGAAGGTTTAAATAGACTTCATAACACTTTGCGACATGGATATCATATGTTAATCATGTTTAATACCTTTATCTTTATGCTTCAAATAAATTAAAAGTGTTTAGGAAGGTCTAAAAATGCTTTAGTATCAATTTATAGGCTTAAGAGGGTCGACTCAAATAAATGGAATGACTTGGCAAGATGGGAGTCATGACTCATTTCAATTGTCCGAGTCATTACAGAGGACACATTGCCACAAGTCATGATAGGGCAGCGACTAGTTTCCAAGTTCATTTTGTGTGCAATTTTTTACCTTCAAAAAGGTATCTTCAGCAAAAATAGTCTTCTAAAAACTTGTTCCTCTATGTTTTTATCTTTTAAAACATCGAAAATAATTGTCATATCATTCCTATAACTCAAGATAAATGGAAATTACTAATGACTATTCATTATGGTAGGCAACACAGGATTCCAATTTTCAAATTAAGTTTAGGCAGGTTTAAAGGCCTATTTAAACCTTCCTTTCGTTATAGAAAAGGTAGATATGGGAATCTATTTTATAAATCAATTGGAATTATCCAATTCTCATCTCTAAACCTCAAGATATTGCAAAAATACTAAGAACTATTTTTAGAAATAGTGTTATCAACATTTCTAGATTCAAGTTAACTTTTGAAATTATTAGAAATAGAAATTTATGATTTCTCCAAATAAATTATATAAATATAGGTCTATTTTAACTAGTAAGTACTCTCATATCATTCCAAAAACCGTACAAATAATTATACTCAAATTATAACAAATTGTTCACTAAAATGGTGTGCAATTCACTTTTAGTTTCTATCAAAGATTAAGGCTATAAAGAGGTAAAACCAACCTTAGGTTTCTTCTACAAAAATGTAGGTATAGATGTTATATGAAATTTAAAATTTAAAAAAACTCAATTAGAGTTTAGTAGCACAAGTTATACAAAAATTACAACAAGTCATTCAACTTTTTCTATAGTTGTCCTTGTTGAAGCAATTAAAAGATAAATTTGGGTTATTTTGTTCTTAATCTCTTACTCTAGTCCATGTATCTCCTCATTGCTCTCATTCATGTAAAGAAAACAAATAATTTCCCATACCTTGGTCGAAATCCACCTTGAAGCTTTAATCTTTTACCACTTCCTTTCCTCTATCCTTCTTTCTTACTTCTTCTTATTCTTCTACATATATTCATGCACTCATGCATTAAATCCAAATTCCATTTTTCCATTGACTTGAATTTCATGCTTAAGAAAGAAGAAGAAACGAGATGAAAAATTATATCCCCTACCTTTAGAAACCACCTTTCAAAAACCTTTAAATCAACTCTCATACAACAGATTTTTTTTCCTTAGAAATTAATGAGATGAAAAGGTGAATTTTCTTAGGAGAGAAAAGAGAGAAGAGAGGTGAAGAGAGAGAAGATGCCATCCCCCACTCAAAGAACACTAAAATCTTATATTTCTCTCTCCTTATTCAAAGATTTTGCCTTTTAAAAGGGAAGGAAAAGTTGCCTTTTGATCCTCCACCTTTTTTCATATAATAAAGCTACCCCTTTTCTTTTAATCTCTTATAACATTAACCCCAATTTATTTCTACCTATTTAAAATTTACCCCATATGTGCCACCTCTGCAAATTAACCCCACATTTTTATTCCATGCTTCAATTGCACCCTTAATAAATTTTATACTAAATAATTTACACTCAATTCATATAATACAATTTAATTATCACATCCTCCACAACTAAATACCCATATCACATATTCAATTTGTTCTTAATTAATATAACATTATTTAATCATGCATCTTTAGCTAGGGTTATAATTGGGGCCTTACAAAGAAAATAAATCCTACTTACACTTTCAATAAGTGAAGATCTCATCATCTTGAAAACATAAAATTCAATGCTTTCATTATTTATCTTCAATGTGATCTTACCTTTCTTCATGTCAATAATTACACCAACTATGGCTAAGAAAGGTAATTCCAATAAAATTAGAATATCTAAGTCCTTTTCCATGTCCAAAACAATAAAATCAGCTGGAATAACAAATTTACCTACCTCGATGGGCAAATTCTCAAGAATGTCAAGAGGATGAGTGATAAATTTGTTAGCCATTGATAAACACATGTTAGTAGGTTAAAGATCACCTAGATCTAAACATTTAAAAATGGAATAAGGCATAAAACTCACACTTGCACCTACATCACAAAGAACTTTATCAAAGTGGATATCACCAATAACATAAGGAACCGTAAAAAACTTTAGTCCTTTTACTTAGGTGGAGACTTAAAGTTCATAGCTTTAGACTCTTGCACTAAAGAAACTAAGCCATATTACTCTAATTTACTCTTATAAGTGGTGGTATTTTTTAGAAACTTACCCCATGCAGGCATATCTCTAATGGCATTTATAAATGGAATTGTAATAATTATGTCCTTAAGATAATTGAGAAACTTACCAAATTGCTTATGTAAATTACATTTTATGAACCTTTAAGGAAAAGGAAAAGCCTTAAGATCTACCTTAGGTTCATCATTTTTATTTGAATGGTCATTTTTCTTGTTATTATGATTAGGCTCTATAATATTTTTACACTATTATCAATAGCATGCTCATTAACTTTGCTAGACTTATCCCCTATCTCATTATCTCTACTAACCACTTCCTTACACTTTACCATAATATTTTTAACCTCCTTACCACTCCTTGAAGTAATTTCTTGACAAGTCTCCTTATGAGGGAATTCGAACTGGCTAGGAAGCTTTCCTAAAGGTTGAGAAATAAAAGAAGCTTGTTAGGCAATTTGAGTTTCAAGGATTCAATTATAAGTATCAAAGTGCTCAAGCTTTGCGTTAATTTGCTTAAATTGCTCCTCATTATGTTTATTGGTGGTGATTTGTTTGTTCATATATTGTTCCATAAGGGTTTCAAGATGTGATTTGGGTTGTTAAGGATTAAAGGTTTGCTTCGTAAGAAATCCTGATGGGTTTTATGGTCTATGCATTGGGTTATTTGGAGGGTTAAGTTGTAAATAATTATTGGACTATGAAAATCCAGTATGGTTTCTCTATTAAGGGTTACAAGAATTGGAATTTAATCCTGCCCTTTGATTAAAACCCCCATGATCAAAATTAGCCTCTTCATTATAACTTATATTTCATTATGCATAGGAATGAGATCCTCAACACAATAAACAAGAAATACTTGAACTTTCAATAGAATTAACCTCAGATTTACTTACCATTTTGGTAAGAGCATCTACCTTTGTAGTCAATAGATTGATTGTGTCAAGTTCCAAGACTCCTCATACTTTAGCAATTATTTGTTCATCTCCCATGTACCCTTGAGATGCAAGTTCCTCAAGTAAAGTAACTACTTCCTTTATTATTTCAACCATCCATTTCCCATTTGAGATTGCATTGACAATGTAGTGATTCTAATTCATTAATCCATTATAAAAGTTTTGAGGAATCATTTTATCTAACAATCCTTGATGAAGGCATTGCCTTTAGAGTTCCTTAAACCTTTCCCAAGCTACATTTATTATGTCACCTGCATTTTGTCTAAATGTTGTGATTTCATCCCTAAACTTGGAAAATTTTTGGGAAGAAAAGTACTTGTGAAGAAATGCTTGCTTCAATTAATCCCAAGTTGATTGACTGACTTGGTAAACTTGTGTAGACATTAGGTCCTAAGGTAGCTCCTAGTTAGAGTTACCAAATAAAGAAATGGTTTCTCATAAATAGACAAAAAATGGAAGTGCTAGGTTTTCTCCCGGGTTTTATATCCTAAAAATGTTTTCAGGGCTCTCCTGCAGGTTTTAAATGTTTAAAAATCCTTTTTGGATGTTTTTTCACTTTTCTTCCTGCTAGCGAGGTCAAAATGGATTTCAAGAGTACAAAAAAGTCAATGGTCAAAGGATGGACTCCCATGACTCACTCCCATAAACCATTTTAATGTTTTTGAGCACAAAAACAAGGGAAATGAGGGAGATAAACAATCTTATTTTGATCCCAATCCAAAAGGGATATTTTTAGGGGATTTTTATCCCAAGATAGGGACAAAAAAAGTATTCATGGCTTCTATCTCTCTTTCTCTTTAAAAAAACTCTCTCTCTCTCGTTCATCTTCTTCTTTTCTATTTTCAAGTTACAGAGAAAAGGGAAAAAATGGGAAAAGGCCAAAAGCACTTGAAACCTACAACTAAAGGTAATATTTTTTAGCCCCAAAACTAATTAAATTTGTGTTAAATTTAATTTATAGTAAATAGTCATTTTTTCTTTATTTTCATTAATTTTTTCTAATTATTTGATTTCTTGATTTTGAGCTTGTTAATTTGTAATTAATTGAGTTTCATAATTTTTTTGGCCATTAATTCATGTTAACATATTGAATTCATGCTAAAATTGAGATTTGATGCATTTTTGAGCCATTATTTATCGTCGTCCTCCTTGAGTTCATGACTTTAATTTCGATGTTATCTTGCTTTAATTTGAGTTTTTAGCTTATAAATCTTATTGTTTATGGTTAAAAATGAGTTTGGGGGTGTTTTCTTTCATAAAAATAGCTTAATAATGAGTTTAGGAGCTTTTTTCTTTGCTAAAAATGGCATTTTCTAGCTTCTATTTGTAATTTAGGTTGAGTCATGCCCTTGACACATTTTGAGTCATGTTCCTACGCTGTGAGTCATTTGCGAGTCATGCTCCTAGACTGTGACTCATTTCTAACTCACACCCTCAGGGTGTGACCTCTTTTTTGCCCTTTTTCATTTTTGCTTCGTGACTCACCCTTTTGGCCTCCCTTTTATTTGTGACTCACTTCCTTGACCCATTTTCACTTATTTCTCTTATTTTCATGATTTCTAATATTATTTATTATCTATTTTATTAATATAATTATTTTTTGTATTTATTCATGTATTTATTTATCATTAAATTTATTTGTTATCAACATTAATTTTTGCTTATTTATTTATTATTGATATTATTATTATTAATGTTGTTACTTATCATATAATTTATACAACAAGCTTAATATTAATTATTTACCTAATTATTTGAATTAGCTAATTATTTATTATTATTTGATTTAATTTATTATTAACTCATATTATTATTTTATGTCTTTTTTAATGTCGATAACTTATTGGCACGATGAATTGGGTTGGATAATAAGACGAAATAGATTAGTATAGGATTTATTTTCCTATTCATCATCATTTTAGGCATGTATTTAATTTCCCTTTTATTTTCCTTTTATTTCCCACAAATACATTATAGCTAGTAAAAAATAGCTTTTTATACGATTTAATTAGAAAAATTGACCTTAAATATTTTCTAGTTAATTGAATTGGATTTTTCTTATAAAATGGACCAATGTCCACTTTTATTCCAAAAACCACACTAAGGAATTTTCATAAATATGCATGAGGGAACTAACATCCCTAATCTAATTAATAGCCAGATTTATGCATGCTTTTCTTTCAACATTACTAATCTTTTTTTAACTTTAAATTGTTAATTAGCATGATTCTTTCCCTAAAGTTATATGGGCTCAATGTCCCATGTCCTTCACAAAATAGATCCTAAACTTTCTTTTTGTAAATATGCATACGAGGATTAACGTTGTAAATGAACTCAATTAACTTCCTAATTTATGTATGATTTTATCTTACATTTATTATTTTATTCTTTAATGCTTTACAACATTTCAACATGCTTGAGCGTGTTTTATTTTTCTAGCATAATATCTCATGTAAGAAAAGAGATGAAATAAATTAATCATCAAAACTCATTTATATAACATTAACCAAAGGTATAAATAGGAGTGAAGTTTAAACTATCTTTGGTTTTGGCTTCATGAGGTTATAACTCATTTTTCAATGTTTTATTGGGTAGCAACTCCATGATACCTACCTTGTGGTGCCCAATAGACACCCTTATAGGTTTATCACCAATAATAGAATGACGATACCCCAAGATACAGTCTTATACTTTTTTTAGGCCTGAGGCATCGTGGATTGGGTTAAATCTATATCCATTGGAAAGTGACTAGCCTTCATGAGCTAAATGAACCTTATCTAGCCTTAAGCCTTAAAAGTAGGCCTTCGAGAGCAAATTGAATGCCTATGGGATTTGGCACACATCATAATGGTGACTCCATTGAGAATTATGAGATTTTGCTCTAAAAGTACCTTTGGTTATCTAATATAAATGAGTTTAGTGATTAAGATGTTTTATCTCTTTTTGAAAATTGCATTACATTTATGCTAGGGCCTTAAAATTAAATTAAGCATCCCTCTTATAGTCTCGATGCAATCCCAAAGCATGACCCTATGTTCACTTGATATGGGCAAGCATTAGGGAGGACCACCAACCCAAGCCTTGTACCTTCTGGAATATCAAATGGTGACCTGATTAGTCCTCACATTCGTGATGAGCTAGACCCATTAGCAGAGACCACGTTTAGGTAGCCCTAAAGTGGTATCACCAAACTAAAAGCCTATGTATTGGTGTAGACACTTTCACTAGGAGGCATGCAATATAATACATTGCTTGTGATATGGGCCCTTATGTATTGAGTAAATGCAAATAAACTTAACTATTTATTCATCATAGGCTTTTATGTCTGGAGGAAGGGGGGTAAATTTAAGTTTATTTGGATTTTTTAAATACACAATGGCCAAAATCCATCCATATGCAGTTTCAATAAGGAGAGGCTATGTTGCCGATTTTCCACCATGTACCATACATGCTCATTGGGTTTTTGTTAACCCATAAGCTAATCTCACCTAGGAAAGAGACACCACATGACCTCTTGTGTGGAAGGAGGATTTTCCTTTCTTTCGCATATGTTTGTCTATGTTGCATGCACACACATGTAATTTTTAATAAAATGACAAAAAAATAATGGTAATAATAAATAATAAAATATGCATTTTTTTGTGCATAGATTTTTTATGTATGTATATCTTGTTTTGTGTGTAAATAATAATATGATAATGTGAAACACATGCATTTTATATATACATTCTTGTTACAATAAAAATATGTAAGGTTTATTTTGTGTTTTATAAAAGGCACATTCTACATTAGCTTGCACGTCTTGGTTTGTGCATAGAATTCTTCTATGCATCATGTGCATGTTATTCTCATGCATCATGTGCATGTTATTCTCATGCATCATTTATATGTTACACATCATTGCATTTTATGCTAACTTTTGAGTCATGCATCATATGTATGTCATTATGTGCATTGTTCTCATTCATTGATGTGTAACATGTTCACCATGCATCATGTACTTAACATATTCATACATCATACATCACACATATACCATGATCATATGCGTACTTAGCATGTTCATGTGACATGTGTATCTTATACATTAGACATTATTGCTTGTATATGTTGTATGCTTATCTATTTGATGCATTATGTGTATGACTAATATGCTTATACATCTCACACAATATATGTATCATTTACATATCATGCATTAACAAGTATAATATATTATGCTCATGCATCATTGTTATAATGGAATAATTGATCCACGCATCGCATACATCTCTAACATATTCATTCTTATACATCATCCTATATACATCATTACCATAAGAAAAAATGTGAACAATGATAAAATAATAATACATTAATATTACCATGGCATGAACATATATCCAACATACATTTATATATTAATACATGTCATAGTATGCATGTATTGACATGCATCATGACATGCACATATGCCTATCCCACATGTACATAGTGATGCTTGTCACGACATATATGTGTTAACATACATCATAACATGTGCACATAAGCATTCTTTATAGCATTTAGCATATACATATTGATCAATACATGTAAATATTCATTATCACACATACACGTCGACAAGTGTCTAAGCATACATTGTGACATACATATAAACCTATTATACATGTGCATGTTGACATGTGGTACAGTATAAGCATATAGACATTCATCTTGGCACGTACATAGTGACCTATAAACATACCTTGTAACAAAAACATGTTAACAATTAGCATGACATGAATACGTAAACATCTGTTGCCTATTATAACTTGTACAGATAAACATACATGAGTTACAACATGTACACCTAAATATCTATCATGCATTATAGCATGTACACGAATGCATCTACAATGACATTGGCATTACACCCATCATTGCATATATATATTAATATACATTATAACAATATACATGCACCATTACGAGTGCATATTAACATACATTATAGCATGCACATATAAATATTCACTATCATATGTGCACTATTAACATGTGTCATAATATGAATATATCAACGTGCGTTATAGCGTGTACATACAAGTCGTTGAGTTGTGCCTCATGCATGCTATCATATGCATGTAACATGTAGACATCACATTTACCTCATGTTGCATCATGTACACAAAATAAGTGTCATGTTAAATGGCATAATATGTTATGTGCATTTCACTAAGTTACATTTCCTTTTCACATATTGTGTGTATACATACCATTATGCTACATACCATTATACATGAGGTATGCCATGAATATATAGATTGTTATACCATGTGCCATATGCAACTTATGCCATGGACAAAAATGTCATATATCATAATTACATATTTTCATGCCATATCATGCATCATGAATACATCCCATTCATCATATACTTGCATGCTTATAACATGACATACATCATATACGTATGCCACTCATTGTATGTGCTTATTCATATATCGTGTCGTGTCACATGCTCTAAATATTTTTGTATATATCTTGTACTTTCGTGTATTTGATTTTCTACCATACCATACAAATTGTTGACATGCACCATCATACCACATTTTATGTATTATGTGCCATATCATATACACACACTATCATTATACAAGTTATGTTATATACATGTATGTCCTTTGTCATGTGCATTCATATAACATGTCATACTTTGTGTGCATAAACCATCATTCTTGAAACATGTCATATACATATGTGTTATGTGTTATGCACATTTTTCTATGTCGTACCATATTTTATTCCCAACTTAATTAAATATATGTTGTGTACATATGCATTGCCTATCATGACATATTGGATTTTATTTTTACTTTTCCATTACATGACACACATGTTTTTTGCATGCATGTGCATCATGTAAATACATCTTGAAAATAAAATGTAAGGAAATAATAAAGTTTGTACATCCCATTTTACATGTGCATTTCATTGCGTGTATATAATTTTGGGTATAAATTATTGGCATGCATCATTTTGACCCTTTGATTTTGCAACCATTTTAGACTGCCCACCTAGGTGGTTAAGGGATCAGACGACGTCTCTACCAGTAAATTTTTAGAGAGATCAAAGTCTAGCAAGCAAGAATTGAATTCAAGGTTAGATTCGAACACATATAGAGCATTAGAGATGTTAGCAAAGTACTTAATGCAAATAGCAAGGACAGACTCCCCGCAAAAAGTAAGTAATTTTGATCCTCACAATCTAGATAAAAGATTTAAAGACCTTGAAAATAGAATCATGAAGATAGTAGCTGAACTTATAGCTGCATTGGGTAAAAGGATCGATGACCTTAAAAGGAAAACTGTTAGGCTAACAACTAATTTATCTTCGATTTCTAGCATGCAGCCCCTGATATCGAATGGTGTAATACCCCCAACAAATTGATGTATTTGGCCAGATAAAGAATCAATAGGTTATCATGAGTCTTTTAGATATACATTTATGGTTGTAAAAAGGATCCATTCCCTCAATCTAGGAGGCAAAAATCATGGCAGTGGTCATTAAAGCTATAATAGTATTAGGACTAGTAAGATGCTTAGTTTAGGAAGCAATATTAATGCTAAAAAGGCAGCAAGGGTATCGATTATAAAAGTAGCTCAAAGAAAGTATACTGATTTGGGTAGACCTCTATCTTGGCTTTTAAAATGACTAATCAAAATGGGGAAATTACAACCCTTACCATTGAAACTAGCTAGAACATAAGGCTTGCTAAGTCATTGGGCTGATCAATTTTGTGCTTTTCACTAGCACACTAGCCACTTGATGGACACTTGTCGAACTTTAGGAAGCTAAATCTAGGATCTTATTGATGCCAAGTAAATTGTAAACCCAAAAGACAAAAGAAGGAGATTATTTGTGTTTCGCTGCCACCAGTTTTTGTGGCTGACTTAGGCTTGTCATAATAGATGTAAATATCACCATTGATCTTAGGGCCATAGTCTAAAGAAGGAAGAGCTTGAAATGTTGAGAAACTTTTTGCTTGCTGCACTTGTAGTAGGAAAAGATGCAATATAGGCCACTCTTTTTTGCTATTGTAAAATGTGCATATGTTTCTTTAGCTATATTAATAATGTAAGCTTTTCTTATGTATGCTATGTCCTATTTTATTGCATCATGTGTGGCAATAATTATGATTCAATTATATAAGACACTAATTCAATAAACACTACTCCATTAAATCTCAAGGGAAAAAAATAACATCTTGTTTGCATTCAATATAACTTCTCAAGTGAGATATTTTAACAGAATGAGAAAATAGAAAAGAAAATGAAAAAGAAAAGTCTTTGCCTGGACATGATATGACCTGACAAGAATTGATGGAAACATTACAAGACATGCTGCCTACACTTATTTGAATGATAGATCATTTAAATAGCAAACTCGAAGACTCAGACCAAACGGCACAAAAAATGAGGTGAAAATTCCAAATGACAAATGTCGAGGTGCTTAATGGGAAACCATAGCCTTAATTTATTGAGGATACCCTAAAGAAGGATTAGAGAATAATTTACAAGCTGACACCTTGACTCATTATCTTAAGTAGAGCATTGTACGAGACATTGCTTGACAGGAACCAATTGAGATAAAGGGAGGAAAAGGAAAATGGAAAGCTCATACTGACATAAACAGAAAGACAAGATAGTAAGTGAAGTTTTAAAGATCATTCATTTCTTCTTAGCATTTGAGGACAAAAACTATGCAATCAAATAAGATTCAGCCTTAATCATTAAAAGGCATAATAGGAAAAAATTAGGGATTGAGAGAAAATATTCAATCAAGAAAACCCATGAAGGATGATTGATAATAGGAGTTGAATGTGCACAAGGGGTCACCCCTTGAGGTTGAATGGAACATGTGGCTTTGCATTACATGTCTAGGTATGCTTGCTATTATTGCTATATTTTGCATGTAAATAAGAATGCGTACATAAGGTAGTCATAAACATTTGATTAACATAAAAAAAAGGAATTTATTGCATAAGTAAAGGAATGTATCGGGGCTAAATTCTCAAATGGCAAAAGCAGCACCTCATAACTAAAATGTTTCTACTAATGCTTTTATCATCCTCATCAAGACACTATTTAATAGGAGAGGACCACTTTTTGGTTTCCAGATGCTTGCTCTTGATGAATGTCAGAAATGGAATCCAGTATAGGCTGACAGAGATAAAGTTGCACCATTTGAACCAGATGAAGTAAAAATGCTTTTGTAATGTTTCTAGGGACTACAAATTCATAGAAAAATAAGAGGTTGTTAGTAAAGACAAGGCCCAAGTAACCGGCCCTTTGAGACTCACTTTGTAACTCAAGATGCAAAGCAGATGACCGGTGTCTAACAAGTGTACTAGATTGGCAAGTAATATAGGGAAATATAGATTAAGACTCCGAATATCATACCCAAGGGAATATAGGTTTCTAAGGATAATATCTATGTATGAATTAAATAAATCTGAGATTATTTCCCAAAGTTGTTGATTTAAGGACTAATTAAGTAAATAATTAACTAAAATAAAAACTAAAATTAGACAAACATGAATTAAACACAAAGTAATAACTTAAATACTCTTGCTAAAGGAACTATCCACCTCAACTTCCATTGTAATGACTTAATAAAAAAATAACATAAGTGATTATGGAAAAACTAGATGAATAAAGCCTGATATCTTGAATCAAGAATATCTTTCTTAACTATCAAATTCCCTGTTTAAGAACAATTTAATACTTAGCATAAAAATCTAGTTTTAACTTCCTAAACATTTATTAAACTATTTTTCAATTAAATTCAACTACAATTTAATCTTAGTTCACTGCAAGAAAATTGACTTTTAACGACCAAAATTTAGCGAAGGGATGAAAATCCGGTCGTAAAAATATTCAAATTACGAAAGCAAATTAAACCGATCGTTAGTTGTTAAATTTTATTATTATTTAACAAGAGGTTAAAAATTCAGTGGCTGAGAAGTAGTAAA
The DNA here is from genome assembly GCA_037975025.1 of Excoecaria agallocha. Classification (NCBI taxonomy): domain Eukaryota; kingdom Viridiplantae; phylum Streptophyta; class Magnoliopsida; order Malpighiales; family Euphorbiaceae; genus Excoecaria; species Excoecaria agallocha. The sequence continues at coordinate 31,481,212 of CM075820.1, read as the reverse complement.
TCTGGTCGTTAATGCATTAAAAAAATTGGCGGGATCTTACTAAAGTTTACGTCCAAAACAAATTCCTTTTATTTTATTTTATAAAAAAAAATACAAAATAACAATGCCCACGAAAAACTAAAAGATAAAAAAAAAGCTATCTTGATGGTAATCCCCTCTTTATTTTTCTCAACATATCTGTGGGTATATCTCTGTTTTGTATGGCTATTTAATTGCCTAGTGAATATTGTTTGATTTAAAGGGAAGCCGATGCAATTAAGCTTTTTTATGTTGAAATCTTTTTAATTCTTAATTGGCTTTTGTGATAATTGATTTGATAGAAATTGTGTTCATAAGTAACTTCTTTTTTCTTCGATTTAATCTGCTCTTTACAAAATTTTAAAGTTAAGTTTCATTGGTATTCTTACTTAGCTATAGATAATTTGGGATGTTCTATTCTAATAATAAAATAAAACTACAGACTTGTTATTTCTACATGGTTCATGCTATATGGTTCATTGAAATGGGCATAACTTTTAGCTAGTTTTGAGTTGGGATGTGAGGCTTTTTGTCTAGTCAGTTGGGTTTGTGTTTTGTTTGCTCTGTTCTACTTGCTGTTTGCTCATTTCTACTCTGTATAAATCTTTTTGGCATTTCAAGAGTTGAAGATCAGAATATTACGGGAGTATGCTAGGTTTTATTTTTTTGGCTTATTCTTGTGTGTTTTCTCTATAATCTCTTCTACTATTGGATTGTTTGCTGTGTTGAGGAATTGTTCCCTTCTTCTCTGATCTGCTGGTGATAACTCTTGTTTGCTGTTGGAGGATTAGTTTTTGATATGGAGGTTTTAATTGGGATGGTTGTTTTTTTTATTTGGTATTTATGTTTTTTATTGTTTTCGCTGGGCTTGCTGAAAGATATTTAGTTTCTCACTGTTACTATCCCCCTTTCTTCCTCTTTTATATTTACTGCCAGTGGGACCATTTAATCTTTTTACTCTGCTGGGAATTTGTATAGGTAGTGTAGCATATTACCTTATAATTGCTTGTAGTTTATATGGTTAGCTTAGATGTTGACTCATGTTATGTTATTGATGTAAGATAATATAACATATGTAAATTTGTGATTTTACTATTGTCTAAGTTGATACAGTGATATTTCTAATTGTTACTGGGTTTTTCTTAATTTGCACATTACAGATGCTCTTCGACATTCTCTATAGGATAGACTCAACAAGGGTTCCTTAGGCATAAGTCGTGATAAAATATATTTGAAACTTCGGACAAACACATGTTAGCCTCATCATATTCTACTTTTTGTTATATAATTGAAAATTTGACCTGATCTATGATTTGTGTATTAAAAAAAGAAAGAAAACAAAGAAATGGTTTGATGCACATTGAATATGATATATGCCTTTATAAATTCCATAATTTCTTTTAAATTTTTGTACATAATTTGTCATACCAATGATTGTGAATGTGCATTTAGTAGTAAGGCCCATTGCCTTGTCTTACGTATGTTAGTATATCGTGATCCTTTTCTATAAATTGATAGTCAGTTAATATGCTACTTACCCAATAAAAACTATTACGTTTAGACTATTAAGTATTAATTCCACACCATAATCAAGTTATCAAACATCACTACCATATCAATCTCATTATCTGCATGGGATATTTAAACATGGATTGCAACTACTAAAAGGTCCCATGCCATATTCCCTTTTGAGACTCCAAAAACCATAAGTCATCCATTAGATATTAACTCTGTAAAATGCAAATCAACATCCTTACGTGAAATATTCATGTCCTCATTGACTTGATAAATAATAAAAAGAAAATATCTAATGTATATAGATAATAGATAGAGAAATAATGCATTGACTTAAGGCCATAGCTTTACCAAAAATTATCTTGCTATTGATTCTTAACATGTTTGCATCATTATCTTATAAAAGTATACATTATGCTTGTCATGTATTAAAATTATTTATCTAAAGAGTGGATAGAAGCACTACCAAACACTATGAGGAGACTCAAGGTTGATTCCATATATGTTGTAGAATTTAACTTGAGGAGGAATTTTTATAGAAGATAACACCATGTGTGTTTCACTAGCCCATTCCAAGATGTTTGTATTGTAAGGTAGAGGAATATCTACTCAATCATAATTAACCTAAAAACAAGATAAGAATTTGCACATTATAACCCAAACATACGGTACATATATCTCTTTAAAAAAAATTAACAAATTCTAACATAAAACTACAGCCTGTATAATTGATGCCTCTAAATCTATTTTTTTGGTCATAACTTCAAAAAGGTATAAGGCTAAATCTCTATGCTAAAGAATCAACTAACTAGCCTTACTAAGAAGAATTACCCTTTGAATATTTGGTGAGTATACTAGGATATGATTGTCCTCTTCTTTACTACATAACCTGTCCAAACTCACGTTTAATGCAATGCACTTATTTTAATTCTATAGAGCTCAGTGATATGGAAACTATGTCATGACATCTTGAAATGCCTAATTGGAAAAAAAGAAGAAACTATGCTAAGATATGGAGTGAAGGACCATTATAATTGAGTTTTGTAGTCCACATGGGTAATTAAAATTAAAAATTAATGCATTTGTAATGAATTCATTCGCTTATGAATTCCCATGCTGAAATTAATTTTTTTCGCATTGATGTTGACACATTATTCTAGAAGCATCAGTTTTAAATAGAGTGTGCAATGAATTCAAATTAAAATCATACGAATGCAAATTAATACCTTTTAGGTTGCAAACATGATGTTTCCTAGCTAGTAACCAACTGTTCTAGATTTTGTGGAATTATTTTCCTATATCTTTTCTTAAAGTGGAGCTTTGAAGATTTTGATATTGTTTGTTGATCCAAAAATTCCAAAATCTAGTACTAGTTGGATTTTCTGTATTTGTTTGTATGTTGATAGGAATTTTGTTTAATAAATTTGCTTAATTAATATTTAATTAGTGCAAAAGATTTATAGGAATATTAGACAATTTAATGTACTTCACATGAAAATATATTATTAAACTTATTATTATTGGTATGCTTTGTAATAGGTAAGTAAATATGTTCCATAGTATAAAAAATTCTATAATATTTTTTAAGTATATGGTAGTATATATATTGTTCTTTGAAATATTAATAATTTCTTGTTTTATGATTGTGATTGCATTTTATATGTTTTTCCTGTAGTCTTGCTACATAAATTTTTGTCCTATTTGATTTGCAATATGATAATATATTGTTAATATATTATTAAACTTATTATTATTTTTTACTTTCTTAGCCATTTGATCTACTGCCTTTATAAATGAATATTAATTATAAATTTATGTTTACAGGTTTTTCAATCAATGGACAACGAAGATTTTATGCTCGTTATTCTTTTTTTTTAATTCTAGCTAGATAGATGTTGGTATAGGAATGGACTATTTTTCTAAACACATTTATATGTGAAAAATAGAATGTTAAACAATTTTGAAATATTGGTATGTTTTGTAATTGGTTTTTTGCAATTTATGAAAATAATATTTATTATATTTTTGGATATGTATGTATGTGTCAGAGTGTGAATGGGGTGTACGTGAAATATTTAAATAAAATTATTTATATTAATGATCGAATTTACATTTAGCGATGGAAAATCTGGTCGCCATTTGTAATCATTAACGACTGAATTTCCTTTCATTAAAAGATATAAACAATCCATGAAGGGAACTTTTGGTCATTATAAATTAATTTTTACGACTAGATTTTCCTTTTCTGAAAGAGGTAAATAATTAACGAAGGGAAAAATCGGCCATTAAAAGGCCTTTATTAACGACTGAAATTCCCTTCATTAAAAGTAGAACACAATTAGCAAAGGGAAATCCAGTCGCTAAAATTTTATATTTAACTTCCGAATTTGTTCTAGTTGTTAATAACTTTAGCGATCGGATATCAATCTTGTCGTCTATACTATTAACAATGGGACTTTTAACGACAGTTGACAATCGGATTTTTCCTGTCGTTATAGTGTTTTAATGACTGAATTTTAACTTTTAATGATCGAATTGTCCTTCATTAAAGAGCATTTTTCTTGTAGTGGTTCCTCCTCTCTTAGTATTAATAAATATTATCAAAACACAATCATCTCAACAGAGAAAATAATCATGTATTGACTCAAAAGGTCAATCCAAGAACATACAAATCTTCAATTATGCTTAAATCAACTTTTAGCTATTGAATCAATAAACCAATAATTAATTTTAACAAAATCAAATATAATAATACATTTAAAACCAAGAAATAATCAACTTGAGTTTGAATATAAAGCTCAACTTAAGTCATTACAATAAAAAGTTAAGGATTCAAGTATCCCTTAACAAAAGAAGAACACTACTCACCAAACATGATGAAAATTAAAGAACAATAAAAAATAAAATAAAAAGAATTGCAAACTACGAATAGAAAAATAGAAAATAAAACTACTGTACAAAATAAATAAAGAAAACTAAATATTCGTAATTGAAAACTCTATAATTATCTAACTACTTGACTCACTTCCATCCTCTCTCCTTTTGTAGCTTCAGACCTCTATTTATAGGCAGTGAATAGGAAATTTAATAGACTTTAACTTCCTAACTTGTACAACACAAAACTTCCTGATTTGGATGAAAAAGAACTTCCTTTTCTGAACATGAAAAGACTTCTAATTTTAATTGATAAACTTGAACCGGAAGAATGGAATTTGAAACCACCAAATAGCCCTATGTTAGACTTCAATCAAGTGCATTCGGTAGAATCACTTTTTTATTCCACCGAATATGCATTGTTCTCCACTTTAAAACAGCCATTCGGTAGAATCACAAAGTCATTCCATCAACGGTGGGATTATACGGGTTAGAGGCATTATTAGCATTGGAAAGGTTGGGCACCTAATTTTCCTTCTAGATCTTATGCCTGAGGATGAGATTTCATTGGCATGTGCTTTGACAACCTTGATTTATGTGTTGAACATTCTAGCAAGGGTGATCATAAAGCCAAAATTGATAATGTACTCAGACATATTGTGCTTCATCACCACACAGGTGATGTACATTCACACTGTTGACAAAAAGACCATGATGCTCTAACACTTAGCCTTGCTCTAGAGAAACTAACATCTTTACTGAGATTTTTTAGAAAAGATCAAGAATAATCGATAAGCTTCTCAAATAGTTCATCAATATGGATACAACTCTAAACAAAAGGGCTATCATAATGGTGTGTATTTGAGATGCACCGATGAGTAAGAAGCCATGATGGGTAAAGGATAACTTATTGTGGCATTTATATAGCTTATATGAATGGCTTGGCACTTTATAGATCTGAAGGTTCTCTTGACTTGCCATAAAAAAAAGACTTTTCTAATTCAAAACAATTGCATGTGAGGGAAGTACACCTAAAAATTTTAGAAGATCTAGAGTTAATACTATTATCATAGGCAAATGATAACCCAATACAATACAGTCAATGGTAGATTATTTTTAAAAGATGTGGGTTTCATACTGTGACTTATGGTTCCTTAAGTTGCCTATATACAATAAGTTGTAATCTAGAATGTGGCCTTGTACAGCTTGCAAAAGAATAGACATCTAGAATGCCCATTCAGAGTGGTAAGCAGAAATCTCAGCCATAAACATATGAAGTGGAAACAAAACTAGTCTATTTGAATGATTTTGATTAAGCTAAAAAAATGATAGCCACTAGATAGCTCCCTCGGGATGAATGTTAATTGTTGGGTAAGATAGATCAGCAAAATAATATTTCCATGGAAAATAGGTATGTCAGCGAGGGGTCATCCAATATGTTAGTTAGGTATTTAAAAGAAATAGTAGCCTCGAGACACCAGTTTGCCAACCATTAATGGAAAGCTTCTGGTACTTAAGTTGCTTCTTTATAAAAATTTTCACACATAGCTTGAGACGCAATTCTAAGTTTCAAAGGTTAATAATCTATCCTAAGTTATCACAAACCCTTCAAGCAGGGGCCATAACTTCTGATTGAAAGTAAGGGGTTATAGGCCCAACATGGCATAACACCTAATGGATGAATGTATTGTAATTTAGGGGAAATCAATTTTCTTTTGCTAAAAGTGTAGCATCAATAGGTTACTTGCCCCAAAAATTGTAAGAGAGCTCAAACAGAAGGCAAAGCATAAAAAACAAAAGCAGATAGCTAGAGAAAGCTTGTTCGAAGACCAAAATTTCTAATGACAACACATGTAAATCATCACCTAGCTCGCAACTGAGACAACATCCCCTAACAACCTATGGTGTAGGCCATGCATTTTATGCACACATTCTGGCATTTTAGCACTCAATGCATACGTTCTTGTATTTCTGCATGCATTCTTGCATTTTATACATTTATGCATACCTTTTTTTTAACATGAGTATTCTGATACATATAATTTTTTGCATGTTTTTGTACACACACATTCTTGTTTGTCCACATTTTATAAATGTTGCATACATAATTCTCTACATGAATTGGCATACATTTTCCTTTGCACATACTTTTCACACATGTCTCGTGTGTGTAATTTCCTATATGCATCACTTATACAATTTTGTGCATGTTTATTCACACATAATTCATTATGGCCATACATATATATCACTGTACATAACCTTGAAGGTGAAGTGAAAGCATGCTCTACTGCCCTTGTTTACCTAGCCCTCTATATGCAACAACCAGGAGATGCAAGGATTTCTCGAGTCAATACAATGACCGTTGTAGTGTCATCCTTTTCTTAGTTTTAGGGAGTATTTTTAGCTTAATTTATCTTTCCAAATTATGCCTAAGGTTTTAACATAATTTTCTTTTAATTTATAGGTACTGGGATCATCACTTCCCTAAAGCATTCAAAAATAGCTATGGCACTATCCTTTTCTCAAAAATGATTCGAGGGTCGCTGTCTCCTTAATGCATTTAGGATGACCATTGCAGTACCATCCTTTCATTAATCTCAAGGAGTGCCCTTATTAAAATAGCTTAGGCCTCAAGTCTAACTTATCTTATTAGATTGTGCCATAAGATTTTAACATAATCCATTTCACAAGTTTCAGACTAGAGGACCGCCTCTCTTCTTCGAATGCAGACTTGAGGACCAATATCTCCCCAATACATTCAAAATAATTAAGACTACCATAACACTGCCCCTCCCCTAATACAAGAAGTATTCTTATTGAAGTAATTCACTCCTTAAGCATAATTTATCTTGCCAAGCAATGTCTAGAATTTTGACATGATTGCCTCTTGTTAATTTACTTTTAATTTGAAATTTTATTTCACCTTGGTTGTTCTCAACTACAAATGGATTTTACCTCAATCTAAGAAATTTCTCTTTCATTCAAACATAAATTGAATAAAAGATATTCATGCTTTATCTCTATCTGCTGAACTATATAAAAGCCTTAGCTATACCATGCAATTTTCTAAATTTTTAGTACCTTGGGCCATTTTTAAAATTAAAGGAAAAAAACTATTTGCGATTGAAGGGATTGAGTAAAACACACTAAGAGCCCTATAACCTTTCTGATTACCCACCAAAGTTACCTTCAGATGAGACAAACTCTAGAAAATGATTAAGACAACCTTTCTTTGTATAATCCTACAAATGACTCTTCTACCTTGATTGTATAATAACTTGCTAGCCTATTGAGTCTTTATTTCGAGCATGCTAAATGCGTGCTCATTTTATTGTAACACATACATTAAAATGATCCCTTCACCCAAAATAAACACTTTGAAAAAGCCAATTTCACATTTCAAAAGTAAGTGGAGACCTTGAGCTATTATCTCTCAAACAATCTCTGGTGATTTAATTACCAAAGCCAAATCCAAAAGTGCATGGAAAGTGGGAAAATGGGTAGAGAATAGTTCTCCCACCAATTAAAAAAACATAGTGGTTATTTTTCTCTAGCGACCTAACCCTTCTTTATTATCCATTCACCTAGACCTAATGTTACAACCGATATAAGACCTCATAATTCTGGGTTCAGTTTTATCCATCTTAGCATAGATGACCTTATAGTAAGGTTTGGTACATAAGAAGAGGCATATGGTGTTTTTTGAGCTTCAAGCAAGAAGACACAATGCATTATGCTTTTAAGTTAAATCTTCTGCCCAATTTTGCATCCATAATTTGCTTTTCAAAAGGCAAAATTATGTTTTGGCCTTCAGCACACAAATACAGAAGTTGCCTGGTAGGCATTATACATATATATGGGTTTAGTAGGACTTGGTATTGACACGTCTATATTCCTGCTCCCTCATTAAGAGTGACAACTTAATTTCTATTATTGAGATTAAACTAGTTATGAATGTGGCCCATTCAACTTATTGAAGGATGAATAATATTTAAGTTCGAAGCATTTGATAAGCTGCAATTACTTTAAATTTTGGACACTTCTTGGCAACCAGTTCTTTGTAAACACCACTTGTAATACTCACAACATGTGCTTATGCGCGTGGTTATGTGTACATACATAAATTTAGCACATATGTTGCACATATTGATTTCTTGTACATACTCATCTGAGTCATTTCTTGCAAAGGAAAAATGAGAATGGGCTCCACGTACCAAGTCAAGTCACAAGATAACAATAGACAACAATCAATCAAACAAAAGCAAACTCCCATAAAAGAAATCATGTAAGAGGAGTATCTCAAAAAATGCGGTCATCTATTGAAGACTATCTTTCTTAAATACAAAATCCCAAGGAGGTGGAAATCGTGCAAACCTTTAAAAATAAATCCTTCATGGAGCTAGACTATAAATATAACTATTGCTAGGGGCAATCAAGTAAGACTCTTTGTCCTGAAACATACACTTGAACATACCACATAATAAATGTACAAAAATTAAAAAACTTAAATTACTCAAATGTACAAGAATTCAAATGTATAAAAACTCAAATTTCTCAAATGTATAGAGCTCCTTTAAATACCTTAAAATTCTATAAATACTCGATACATTAAAAGTTTTAAAAACTTGAAACATTCCCAAATTGTAAAAATTCAAAATACACTAAAATAAAAAATTTAAATTATCTAAATTCAAAATGAAAAAATTCAAATTATCCAAATTCAATATACATTCCAAAATGTACAAATTCAATATACATGTAAAACTCTAAAAAATTTAATGTACACTTAAAACTGTACAAATTTAAAACAAACCCAAATTGTGAAAATGTATAGCTTACCCAAAGTGTGAATTCAGACACTCAAAAGCAAATATAGTAGCAAATAAACAAGCTCAAACAAACAAAAATGAATAAAACCCTTATAGGCAATCTAAGCCTCTCAATGAGCATTTAAGTCTCTTAACGAGCATCTAAGTTTCAGGGAGCACCTAGGTCTCTTAGTGAGCATTAAGCCCAGCATATTCCAAGTCTCTTAGGAGCACTAAGCCTTTCCAAAGAGTTTAACCCAAAACTTTTAAAGGAAGAAAACACAAACAATAATAAAAAAAAGTCTACATTTCATTAAGGAGAGCCCAAAAAAATAAAGTCTTATTATGAGATATTTCGAAAATTCAAGCTTTAAAATCCAAAAGCTTAAAGACCTTAAAAAAAGTCCTCTTAGGAGGTACCCAAAAAGTCATGATCTCTAAAATTACCAAAAACTTCAAGTCTTCCTGTGAGCACAAAGTCCTCTCTCAGAGGCATCAAAATATTTTCAAGAAGTTATAGGTCATGAGCTTATAGATGAAGTGAATATTGCATATTGCAATTTTACTAGCAAGAATATATGGATCACCTCATCACCAAAAATTCACAGCTAAGAAGACAACCACCTTCTTTAATCGATCAAGAGTTAAAACATCAATAAGATGACGGTATCTACTCGATTGATCAAGGGTTAAAACATCAACAAGATAATGGTAATTATAAAACTAAGGGTTAAAGCATCAACAAGTTGATGGTAACAACCCCAACCAATTAAGAGTTAAAACATCGACAAGCTTACAGTAACTACTCAGTTGAATAAGGGTTAAAATGTCAAATAGATCTTTAATTCAAGGCCATGAATATTTATTCTACATTGTTACCTTGTTGAGCTATCTATAATCTATACACATGCATAATATGCCATGTTTCTTTTTCACAAACAACATTAGCGCATCCCAAGGTGATACACTAGGTCTAATAAAGCCTTTATCCAATATTTATTGTAATTGGACTCTTAGCTCTTTTGATTCTAATGGTGCCATTTTATATGGTGCTCTTAAAATGGGAGTCATTCCAAGTAAGACTTCTATAGATAGCTCCACTTCTTTCTTAGGTGGAAGATTGGGTAACTTCTCTAGAAACACATTTGGAAATTCTTTGACTATAGGTATCTCTTGAAGGTTTACTATCCCTCTTTTGGAATCTAGTACCAAAACCAAAAATGCCTAACATCGCTTCTTAAGAAAACACCTAGCTCTTATTACCAATATGACATGGGCTAGGGGTTTAGATTTAATACCCTATATAATTATTTATTTACATCAAATTCATAGAAGGGTAACTAAATTATATCAGCTAGAAATTCTCTCCCTTGTATCACAATAGGACAATTTGTATATACTATATTTATATAAACACTACGGCCCAAGGGACTAGTCACACATATATCAAAATTCAATTGATCTACAGTAGACACATTTTTATCCAAATCCATAGTACACACGTAAGAATAAGTAAAACCTGGATCATCGGCACATGTCGATTAATTTCAAAAAGTGGAAAAGTAGCAGCTATAGCTTCTGGTGCATCTACATCTTCCTGAGCTTTCATGGTATATCTCTAAGCAAAAGGTGTGGGAGCAAAAGGTTAATCAATAGTCTCAGAGGCCTTTCTAGACTATGCTCTATACTAATTGAATCTGCCTTTGCCTTTTTCTTATCCTCTACTTGCGAAAGGTGCATTAGAGGCTCCCTTGTTACTTTATTTTGTAGATCCCTAATCTTCTCTCATTGGGAAACTAGCCATAAGGTGACCATGCCTTCTGTAACGGTAAGTGCATTATGGCGATTATCCTCTACCTTGTTTTGTTGTTGTCTCTTTACTCATTCTAGTTGTCATGAAAGGTCTTTATTGTCTACCTCTAGTAATAGGGTGGTTAATAGATTTCATTGGTTGATCTCCTTGTGAAACCTTAGGTCTCTTCCCTATTAAAAAACTACCTCTAGCAAAGCTTCTTCTTCTTTGTTCTCATTCCTTTTTAGCTAATTCATCTTTTACCACCCGAATAGCTACTTGTAAAAGTTGATAGTAATCCACTTGTTATAAGGAAGTGGGTCTAATCAACCTTTCTCTAACATGGTCTTTTCATCCATCCTTAAACTGTTAGCACTTAAAAGCTCCCATTAACATTAATTATGGTAGATTTTTTCTTACACAGCTAAACTCTGCCTCATACTCTACTACCACCATACCTCTCTATTTCAAATTTATGAACTATCTCAACTTTTCTTTTTTGTAAGCTTCAGTTATATATCTCTTTTTAAATTCTACTTCAAAGAATTTCCAAGCAAGAGGATCGAGCAATTGAGGCTGCTTTAACACTAATTTCCACAAATCATACACTGCTACTTGAAGTAAGGACACAACACAAGTCACTTTTTTGGTTGGATGGACATTGAATACTTTAAAGACTCGTTCAATCTTCTCCAACCACAAATCTACTTTTTCTAATTCCTCCCTAGTGGTGCGCAGAAATATTTTCGCTTTATGCTATCTAATTTCTACTATGGGAGCTTTTTATGTTGTCATTTGTTGTAAAATTAAAGTCATATCCTATGAAATCTTCAGTAATCTTCCCTCGGTACTGCAGTAGGTACATCACCGTAGGTAGATGCTGAGGATTCTAGGTTGGAGGGATTTGATCTCACATGTAGATTACTTTTCACAGTCTCTTATGCTACTTCCCTACTTCCCTTTATAATCTATTATTTTAAAAGAAATAGAAATACAGGGATGTCAACAACAAGCCAACACAAAAATATTCTACCCACACATATTCTTAAACTCTTATTGGCCAAAACAGTCTAAACCACACTCTGATAATAAAGATGTAAGGACTACTCTAGCATTTCCTGGTTCCTATTATTATATACATTACCTTTAATACTGATAAGCGTGAATTATACTATGTTTTAGTGTGTTTTTATGTGTTTAAATGAGTGAATTCAGTTTTGATTTAATTAATTTTAGGATTAATTGGTTAATTTATGTGTTTTTAGGTTTAATTGTTAGTTTTGGTGTTTTTCAAGGCTAAATTAATCAAAAAAGGGTTAGATTAAAGAAAAGAGAAATTTAGGCACAAAGCTGCAATTTTGGGAAAAGCTGGCATTTAGATCGTGAAGTACAGCCAAGGATCACTCGACTGAGTGATTTTATCACTCTCTCTAGTGCTTGTACACTCCCCTGAGTGTTTTAGTCACACACCAAAGGCAACCACACGTTCTCTCTAGGAAGGAAGCACTCTCCCGAGTGAAGAAAGCACTCTCCTAAGCATTTAGTCACTCTCTTGAGTGAAGAAAGCACTCTCATGAGCATTTAGTCACTCTCCTAAGTATGTGTCATGTTTTATCAGCAAAAGACTTCATATTTCATTAAAACTCAAATTTTCTCAATTTAGGAAGTCGCAAGGCATGTAAAATTCTTCTTTTGGAGGCTATAAAGAAGGCTAAAGACACCAAAACCAGGAGAACCATTCAAGTTATGAATTTTCATTAGTTTAGTCTTACATTAGTTTTAGTTTTAAAATTTATGAGACAAAAGCTTAGAGTTTTGAAGCAGTGCTTGGGATTTTGCAAAATTATCATGGGAGTTTCTTGATTCCATGAGTTTGTATCATCTTTATTTATTTTATTCAATTTTTAATATGAAGTGTGTGTAGTGTTCTTAAATTTTACTAAAGGATACTTGAATCCTTATGCTTTTATTGTAATGACTTTGTTTGAGCTTTAATTCAATGTAAGTTTGATTATTTCTTAGTTTTTGAGCAACTTTTTATTTTTGATTGTATTAAGATTGATTATTAATTTATTTGATTAATAGTTAATGATTCATTAAAGTGTGATCTCTGACATGCATGTTCTTGAATTAGTTCATTAATGGTGATGCATGGTTATTTTCTAATTTAGATATAATTATTTATTAATAAGATTGGATTAATACTTAAAAGAGGTGAATTAAGAATAAGTTGGATTTAAGTTTACTTGAAAGAGAATTTAATGAATATCTAAGAGTATAAAATTGGATTTTTATGCTAAGTATTGAATTATTCCTAATAAGAAGGTTTAATGCTTAGAATGATGTTCTTGTCTAAGATATATGGTTTTCTTTATCTAGTTTTTCTATAATCACCTATGTTCTTTTGAAATTAAGTCATTGCAATATTAGTTAAAGTAGATAGTCCTTTAGTAGAAGTTATCTTTAATATTGATTTTTACCAATCTATATTACTTGCTCTGTTTAAATTTAAAATTCTCCATGTAAATCTCTGCTTAATCATTTTGACTTTATATTTTAGTTGTTAAGTTACTATTTTTACTTTGTCAAACTTTCATCATCACAAAACTTGGGATTTCTTTTACTATTGGCATACAGTGTTCATTCTATAATCTAAAACAAGTTGCATTTACATGGGTTCCTTAGGGTACGATAGTTCAGGTCTTAATCTTATTTTCCTGTATTACTAGCTGATCTAGTACACTTGCTAGACATCGATCAAGTTTTTGTTGTCATTGCCGGGGAAATGTTGGCATTTGTTTTTAGATTTGAAAGTGAATTTTTTATGTCTTTCTTCTTCTTTCTTATTTTTTATTCTTTATTAATTTTATTCTTGTATTCTTTATATGTGTCAATAGTTTATGGTAAGAGATGATTCGATTTTGCCTATTAACCCTAAAATTGAGAGGAAATTTAACAAAATTAGGAGATTAAAGCAAATAGATATGAACTTAAAAAAGAAGGAATGTATCACCCTTAATAACCTTAATAATGACCCTCTTCATGACCCACCAATAAATGATTCACACCCTAGGGTAGAAGGGCAAGTTAACCATGACCAAGTTCAAGTGGATGGGTTTAGGCCTAGAACCATTAGAAACTATGATATCCCTAAGTGGAATAAGGATTATGGAACCATTAAGATACCTCATAATCGATATTTTGAGATAAAACCTAGTACCATCACCATGGTCCAAAAGAATCAATTTTCTAGATCGGGGATAGAGGACCCTTCTCAGCATTTAGATATCTTTTTATAAATTAGTGATATGGTTCAAATACCCAATGTGTCTATGGATGCTATTAGGCTTAAGTTATTCCCTTTTATTCTCATTCGTAAGGCAAGGGATTTATTGCAAATGCTACCAAATCAATCTATCCAGTCATGGCAATAAATGCAAGAAAAATTTGTATGCCCTTTTTTCCTCCTACCAAAAAAATTAGTATTAGGAATAACATCCATAATTTCCATCAACTATTTGAGCAACCATTCCATGAGGCTTGGAAAAGATTTAGGAGACTTTTAAAGAGTTTCACACATCATGGAATTGTTGTTTATCAACTAATGTCTATTTTCTATGGAGGTGTGAATCAATATACTAGATCTCTCCTAGATGCAACTTTAAATAGAAGTTTCATGAACAAGATCCCTAAAGAACCTTTCCAATTTTTGGATGAGATGGCCACCAATGATGCTCAATGGGCAAGTGTAAGGACCACACAGAAGAAACAAGTTGTACACAGTATGGATGAGGTAGCCATGCTAAAGGCACAAATAGATGCATTAACAATGCAGATATGTGGTTTACAAGTAAAAAATCTATCATATTTATCTCAATCATGTAAAATTTATGCTAGAATACATGTAGCACCTGAAATTAAGAGTGAGGAGAGCTTAGGTATATTAGTGAAAGAAGTGAATGCATCGAGCCCTTATAGCAATACCTATAATCCTAGGTGGAGAAATCCCCCTAATTTTTCATGGAGAGAGGATAAGCATGCATCTATATCTAATAATCAACCTAAGGCTCCCTTTAATCAAAATATAGTTTTCGATAACAAACACTACCTACCTAACCAAGCTTAAGTCCAATCATACTTCCTATCCACATATCAACCCCTAGGTTTTCAAGGAAACCCAACTTAGAGGAAATATTTGCTAGCTTTATGATGGCCCAGTCTTCATTTATGGCTAATCAAGATGCTAGATGGAAATCAAAAGATATTTGGATGAGAAATCAAGATGCCTTAATTAGGAATTTAGAAAATCAAGTAGGACAACTTGCAAATTCTATCTCAAATAGGACATATGCCACTTTTCCATATGTGGATAAGAACCCAAAGGAAAAAGTGAAGGAAATTACCTTAAGAGGTGGAAAAGAGGTGAAAGAAGTTGAAAATGGTAAGAAGCCTTCAAATTGGATGGAACCAACACTGGAGGTAAGTATTTTTAAACCTAAATTTAATGATGAGATATCTCCTATTGTTGAGAAAAGTAAAGGTAAGGAAAAGCTTATTTCTACTATACTTTATGAGTCTAAATTACCTTATCCATCTCTAGCTAGGAAGGAAAAATACAATAAATAGTTAACTAGATTTTTATATATGTTTAAAAATTTGCATGTAAATTTACCATTTACTGAAGCTTTATTGCACATGCCTAAATATGCTAAGTTTATGAAAGAGCTATGTTCTAACAAAAAGAAGCTAAAGGGTGTAGGAATAGTTCAATTATCTAAAAATTGTAGTGCAATTTTAATGAACAAAATTCCTAAAAAATTATAATATCTTGGTAGTTTTACTTTTTCATGCGAATTAGGAGGAAATTTTGTTAGACATGTATTTTGTGATTTGGGTGCTAGTATTAACTTCATGTCTTATTTAATTTATAAGAAATTGAATTTAAATGATATCAAAGAAACCCAATTGATGCTACAGTTGGCGAATAAATCGATAAAAGACCAAAGGGTATTATTGAAGACTTTTTGGTAAAAGTGGGAAATTTTATATTTCAAGTTGATTTTGTAGTCATAAATATGGAGGAGGATTGCAAGGTACCATTAATAATGGGAAGGCCATTTTTGAATACGACTAAGGCATTAATAGATGTATATGGATAAACAATTACTTTCAGGTTCAATGAGCAAGAAATGGTCTTTAACGTGAATAAGGTGATGAAACGCCCTTCCTATGATTTTGAAGAGTGCATTTAGTTCATAGATGGTATTCAAGAATGTTTAAAGGAAAAGCAAGAAGATATTTTATTGGATGATAAGCTTTAGAATTATTTAATACATCTAAAAAAGAAGAAGAAATTTGAGAAGAAGGAAAAAGAACTGATAAAAGAGTTTGAAAAAAAAATATGAAGAGGAAGAAACAAAGGAGGATGAACCATTCCTCCTAAGGGAGAAAATAATTTTGAACTTAAAACTTTTCCCTCTCATTAAAAATATGTATTTTTGGAAAACAATGAAAAACTAGTAATCATTTCTTCACTTTTGACAGGTTTGGAGGAGAAAATGCTTATAGAAGTATTGAAAAAGCATAAAGAAGCCATCGGTTAAGAGACGTCCAATTTGAAGGGAATTAACCCTAGTTATTGTACACATTAGGTACCTATGGAAAATGATTTCAAGCCAATGGTACAACCCCAAAGGATACTAAATCTAGCAATGTAAGAAGTGGTGAAAAAAAGGTACTTAAACTACTCAATACATGTATTATATATCCAATTTCTGATAGTTGTTAGGTTAGTTTGGTCTAATGTGTACCTAAAAAGGGGAGAATGACTTTTGTGACTAATGAAAATAATGAACTTATCCCAACACACATAGTGATAGGATGGAGAGTGTGTATAGACTATAGGAGATTGAATAATGCCACTAGAAATGATCACTTTCTTTTACCTTTTATTGATCAAATGTTAGAGAGATTGACAAGAAATAGCCTCGAAAGACCAAGAAAATACCACATTCACATGCCCCTATGGTACATTTGCATATAGGAGAATGCCATTTGGTCTTTGTAATGCTCTAGCCACATTTCAAAGATGTATGATAGCTATTTTTCGTGATTTTATAAAGAATTTAATATAGGTTTTTATGGATGATTTTACACTATATGGTTATGACTTTGAGTCATGTTTATCTAATCTTGCTTTGGTCTTAGAAAGATGTCAAGAAACTAATCTTCTGCTTAATTGAAAAAAATGTCACTTTATGGTGAGAGAAAGAATAGTGTTAGGTCATATGATCTCTGAGAAATGAATTGAAGTATATAAAGCAAAAGTAGATTTGATTGATAAATTACCTCCACCTATAAGTGTTAAAGGCATTAGGAGTTTCCTTGGACATACTAATTTTTATTGTCGATTTATTAAGGATTTTTCTAAAATAGATAAATCACTTTCAAATTTATTGCTTAAAGATGCTACATTTAACTTTGATGATAAGTGTTTGCAGGCATTTAACTTGTTAAAGCAGAAGCTAATCATAGTACCAGTCATAACATTACCGGGTTAGACTTTGCCATTTGAAATAATGTGTGATGCTAGTGACTATGCAGTATGAGAAGTTTTAGGCCAGCAAAAGGAGAAGATTTTTCATACCATTTACTATTCGAGTCACACACTCACTAGAGCTCAAGCGAATTACACCACTAAGGAGAAGAAGCTTTTGGAGATAGTATTTTCTTTTGAGAAATTTATATCATATCTCTTTGGTTCTAAAGCCATGGTATGGAAGGATCATACACCTTTAAGGCAGCTTTTTGCTAAGAAGGATTTCAAATCGAGGCTTATTAGATGGGTTTTGCTATTGTAGGACTTTGATGTGGAAATTAAAGATACAAAAGGAGTTGAGAATTTTGTAGCTGACCACCTATCTAGAATGGATCATACTAACATTAAAGATGGAAAATTTTCTGATTTATTTTTTGATTAACATATTTGTGCTATTTATACAAGTGAAACTTCGATCCTTTGGTATGCTAATATTGCCAATTATCTTATAGAAGGCTACCTTTCAAAGGATTTCACTTGGAAACAAAGGAAAAAATTACAAGCTGATGCAAAACATTATCTTTAGGATGACCCTTATTTGATCAAGATTTTTCTAGACCAAGTTCTTACAAGATATGTTCCAGAAGAGGAGAAAGAGGATATAATGAGACAATATTATGGAGGAGACGTTAGAGGTCACCACGGAGCAAATCATACAGTGCAAAAAATTTTACATTTAGGTTTCTTTTGCCCTTTTCTTTTCTCTTATGTTAATTCTTTCATAAAATTATGTGATCGGTGTCAACATGTAGAAAATATATCTAAGAGGGATGAGATGCCTATGAATAATATGCTAGAAGTAGAGATTTTTTATGTTTGGGGCCTTGACATTATGGGCCTATTGCTAAACTCATTTGGATTTGAATATATCCTAGTTGTTGTAGATTATGTAAGTAAATGGGTAGAACCAATAACTACTAGGACATGTGATGCCAGAGTTATGCTTGAATTCCTTAAGAGGAATATTTTCACTAGGTTTAGGACACCAAAGGCTATTATAAGTGATGGGGGTAAGCATTTTGTCAACTATCAATGTAGAACATTACTTAGAAAATTTGGTATAAGGTAAAAGATAACTACCCCATATCATCCTCAAGCAAATGGGCATGTAGAATTTTCTAATAGGGAGTTGAAATTAATCTTAGAGAAAACTGTGAATAATTCTAAAAAAGATGGGTATCTAATGTTAGTTGAGGCTCTTTGGGCCTATAGAATTGCATTTAAGGCCTCTATAGGCATGTCATTTGTCGGTCGAATTAGAAATTAAGGCATATTGGGATATAAAATTTCTTAACTTTGATTATAAATGTGCAGAAAACAAGAGAAAGTTACAGCTCAATGGCCTTTAGGAATTTCGACAGTGGTCTTATGACAATGCAGCCCTCTATAAGGAAAAATTGAAATGTTTGCATGACAAGAAGCTAAATCCAAAGGAATTTATTTCCAAAATGATGGTTTTAGTATATAATAGTCGATTAAGGTTAGTCCCAGGAAAGCTGAAATCCAAATGGCTTGGGCCATATCAAGTTTTGTAAAGTAATGAATTCGGAGTAGTAACTATCAAGAGTCTGAAGGATGGGTGTGAATACAAAGTCAATAGTCACATGTTAAAACCATATCGAGTTGGGTAAATGGAGGTTGTTAAGGCAACCATGGTGTTTTGCAACTGATATAAGGGTTACAAGTCTAGCTGAGGACTTTCTAAACTCAAAACTAAGCTCTTTAACTCTTTAACTTCTTTGTTTTAAATTATTGTTTTATTTGTTGTTTTGTTTTGTCTTTATGTGTTTGGAGTGCTTTTATTACTTAGGTGTTTGTTTGTTTTAGTTTGGCTTCATTTAGTTTTTGATTAATGATTAAAGGGAGCTTTGTCTATTGAGAGAATTATTTGTGATTTTTATACGATAAAAGGATTAAATGAGATTTTGGCATGATTTTAAGTAAGTCCTAAGTAAGGGAGATTTGTTGTTTAAGGTAAAACAAAGATTGAAAGAGTATTAGTATATATTGAGAGAATGATGGTCTGTTATTTTAGTTTAGGCATAACTTTGTTTGGGGAATGATTTAGTTGAGTGGATGCAAAAACATAGTTAAATGTTATCGTAAGAGGTGTAACTTAGAGATTTAAAGGCTGATATAAGATGGGAGTGAAGCAAATAGTGAAACAAAATATACAATGGAGGATTTGAGGTTGTAATCGAAGAAGAAAAAATTTTTGAGAGAAGGGACAGCCGTGTGTCACTTGGCCGAGTGACTTTAGTCACACTTCTGAGTGCTTGGTTTCTCTCCTGAGTGATTTAACACCCTTCTAAGTGCTTCTTGTATTTTTCGAGCCTTTCTTCACTCTACATAATGGTCTTCTTCACTCTCTCGAGTGCTTTTTTTTTGGTCCATTTATGTAGTTTGCTCTTTGGCCTTCATTCCTCCCTTTTGAAATCGTGACCCCTTACTCGGTTGAGTGTTTCTTCACTCATCCAAGTTCCCTTTCTTTAAAAGCCTTACTCTCTCATTTCTTCCCTCATTCTTACACACACTACTTTACAAATTCTCTCACTCACCCACTATGTAGATTTCACTCTCTCAAGTGCTCTTATTTCAAGCTAAGATTTTACATCCTTATTATTTAAATCAACTTAAGTAAGTGATCCTTAATTCTTTAATTATGCATTTGCATTGTGAGATCGCTTATTTTTGCCCTAGATTTGTGCTTATGGGGTTGGTTTCCACTTGCATTTGAACTTTAATTTGTATTGCTATTGCATTCTTCATCTATTGAGTTTGTTGTATGCATTCCAGTAGTGCATACTTTCAACTTTGGTGTAATTTGAATTTCAAATTGGTTTTGCTTTAGCTTAAGCAAAATGTACACACAAGTTGTTTGATAAAATGCTTCAATGATTAGAATTCCCTTTTTAGCTTGAATTTTCTTAGCTTTGGCCATGTTCATTTAATCTCTTCTTTCATCAGTGCAATCTCACTTATTATTTGTTCATTAGTATCAATGTCTAACATGCTTTGGCTATGATGATAATGTGATTTAATGTGCTTGATTGGTAGTATTGAGCTATCAATCTTAGTCACATTTAGTTCCATATTTGCCATAGGCTACCTTATGATAAAGTCCCATTCTTGCCAAACTTAAATTATGATTGTTACTTATCTGAGCTATTTTATCTTGTGTTGTGCCTCCTAAGAAAGCTAGACATACTGAAGCTTTAAGGTCTTTCTATTTGCACATTCCAACATATATGGATAAGGGGAAACAAACATTGTATGGACATTTTAGTGCATGTACATATGTCAAGCTAGCATACTTGAGTGGCATTTACTTAGATATAACTGATGGAAGTTTATGGGATGAAATTTTACCATTAATTAACAATGTCGGTTGGATAGACTTCATTGAAAATAGACTAAAAGTGTATCCTTCTCTCGCAAGAGACTTTCTTTATTCGTTTAAGTGTTAATTTAATAGGGAAGGAGATCTTGATATAGTAAATTTCAAGTTAGGGAGGAAGGGTTACACCATGGATTTTTCTTAATTCACAGCACATTTAGGCTTCCTAGAGAATGCCATTGGTGAATTACCTAATGCTACCTCACATAAGAATTGGAAAATTGTTCAAGATCCGATCGATTTAGTTCCATGGAAAAGAGGTAAGATTAAATGTCACTCTTTAAAAGATCATGCCTTGTGTATTCTGCATCGGTATCTATCCATCAACATATTTAATTGCCTTAGCAACCTCAGTATGGTAAATTCAATAGAAATTATGTTATTAAAGTGTATGGTTGAGGGAATCCTTATTAATGGTGTAGTTGCTATAATGCAAAAGATTAAAGAGTTACACAGGAAACCTCTCAATGTCAAGGAAATTTCTAATTGATGAATTGCTACTATTTTGACAACTACTATACACCATATAGATTTAGGAAACGCTCTTGAAGGTGATCTTGAGTACATAGATTAGTCAATGCTAAAGTGAATGAAGATCTTGTCACTTAAACCTTGTTGTCATTGGACAACTAAAGAGGAATACCTGCACATGAATGGAATTTAGGTCAATCAGCTTTAAAATGAGGAAATTGATGATGTAGAGGAGCACTAAGAGGCACCACAAGATAAAGATACCACTACACCCCTGGTGATTAACCTCCTAAACCAAGTTAATATTCGATTGAATAATCTATAAGGTAGAATGGACACGATGCAGGAGAGCAATGATAAGTAGAAGCAAAATTTTGAGCAATTCATCCATAGCTTTTTGCAACGATTTCCACTGCCACCACTACCACTACAGTGATTTGCTAAGGATAGAAAAATTTTGAAAAGGGGGTAGAGCTTAGCGAAGCTCAATTTTGCTCTGAAAATTTAGGAAGTACAAAATTTTCTCACTCCTATTTTATTCATGAAAATTTCTTTTGTTGCTTTCGTAGTTTGTTTTTGTTTTGGTTTTAGTGCTTTAGCTTTGGTTTTTCTATTTATGTTTGTTGTTTTAGTAGTATTTTTAAAGACTTTGTAACTTAGTTAGTAGTAACAATAGTTCTTTTAGTTTCAGTCATTCGTTGTACTAGAAAAATAATTAGTTCAAATTTGTCATTTAGCTTGCACTGAACTTAGTTCGCCTTGTTTTACTGTCAAAAATTGAAGTAGTTAAACTTCAATTTAGAATGCGCATTAGTCAAAATTCTTTGCTTAGCATTAAGACAAGTATGTTGCTTAATAAAATTTTTGCTAGTTTAACATTCAACTTGACTTACATTTGTGAGTTTCCACTTTATGAGCACTTAAGACTAGTTTTGAATTAGAAGAAAGAACCAATGCATTAATTTAGTTAAGTGAAGAATTTTAAAACACTAGAACCTTCTTTATCATCCTTCGAAGCATAAAAGTAACTCAAATAACTTAGAAGGTGATTTAGGCATAATTGTTCTTGTTGAGCCATAAAAAGACTATTTACCTACCTTTTAATACAATTGACCCTTGCTAACCCATTTTGAGCCTAATAAGGATGTTAAAGGCATCCATCTTAATTTTTCTTGTTACATCTATTTTTTTTGTTATTGTCATATAGTTTTAATAGTTGTTACCTTCCTTATTAAAAACTGCCACTCTATGTTTGGATGGATTAATGGGACTTTGATAGTATGGCAGGTGTAGTAAGATGATCTGAGATATTTAGCAAGGATTAAAATGAAATCTAGTTATCGTATTGAACCACTTTGTAATTCACCCTTGTACTATGTTATTACCTTTAATGAAAAAAATTAGGGAAAGAAAAGAAAAAAAGAAAATTTGCAATAAAGTTAATAGCACATGGAAAAACTTTAAGTGTGAGGTGTTTACAAAGGAAAATATTTGTAACTTATAAAAAGGGAGGAATTGTGAAATTGAGAGGAGTTTTATTGATCAAATCTTTCAGAAGTGCTTAAAATGTATGGAATTGAGTAAGCATGTATGGAAAAGGGGTTGGAGTTAGAAGATTGACATTTTGAAACATGATCTATTCAAATATAAAATGGCTATTCATTTTTATTATCTATTATCTATTCTTTGATAACCAATACCCTAAAGCCATTATAACCTTTAAAGACTTAAGTGATTCTAAATTTTGCTTTTAAGTTGTTTAGTAGAGATGATCTTCGGGTTTCAGTGCTAAAGGTGAGGCCTATAGCGTTTCTAGAGTTTCAAGTATGAAACTGCATATACACTTGGGTGTACATCAAATCTTAAGCTTGATTATGAATTTTAATTGGTATTTTGATTTTTGAAATTGCTTAAAATGATTTGTTCTTACACATACACAAAGGAAACTAAGTCATATTATCTCATTTGAATTTATTCTAGTTGAAATTTTGTTGAGTGCTCTTGTTAATTACTAAGCTTGGTTTTGAATTGCATAATCCTTTGTTGAAGTTTGATAATTTTGAGGAGCTAGTTTGTTCAATTTTGTTTAGGGGTGAGGAAAGACTAAGTGTGGGGTATTTGATAAGTGTGAATTATACTATGTTTTTAGTGTGTTTTTATGTGTTTAATTGAGTTAATTTAGTTGATTTTAAAATTAATTAGTTAATTTATATTTTTTAGGTTTAATTGTTAGTTTTGGTGTTTTTCAAGGCTAAATTGATCAGAAAAAGGGTTAGATTGAAGAAAGGAGAAATTCAGGGGCAAAGTTGCAATTTTTGGGGAAGTTTGCTTTTGGCTTATGAAGAACAACAAATGATCACTCGGTTGAGTGATTTTATCACTCTCTCTAGTGCATTTACACTCTCCTAAGTGTTTTAGTCACTTACCCAAGGCAAACACACGTTCTCTCAAGGAAGGAAGCACTCTCCTAAGTGAAGAAAGAACTCTCTTGAGCATTAAGTCACTCTCCTAACTAATTAAGGCCACTCTCCTGAGCATGTGTCATTTTTTATCGACAAAAGACTTCCTAGTTCATAAAAACTCAAATTTTCTTAGTTTAGGGAGTCACAAGGCATGTAAAATTCTTCTTATGGAGGCTATAAAGAAGGCTAAAGACACCAAGACCAGGAGAGCCATTATAGTTATGAATTTTCATTAGTTTAGTTTTACATTAGTTTTAGTTTTAAAATTAAAGAGAAAAAAGCTTAGAGTTTTGAAGTTGTGCTTGGTATTTTACAGAATTATCTAGGAAGTTTCTTAATTCTATGAGTTTGTATCAAATTTATTTATTTTATTCAATTTTCATTATAAGTGTGAGTAGTTTTCTTAACTTTTGCTAAAGGATACTTGAATTAAGATTGATTGTCAATTTATTTGATTAATAGTTAATGATTGATTAAAGTCTGATCTATGATATGCATGTTCTTGGATTAGTTCATTAATGGTTATGCATAATTATTTTATAATTTAGGTAAAATCATATATTAATAAGACTAGATTAATACTTAGAAAGATGAATTAAGAATAGGTTGGATTTAAGTTTACTTAAATGAGGATTTAATGAATATCTAGGAGTATAAGATTGTATTTTTATTTTAAGTATTGAATTATTCCTAACAAGAAAGTTTAATGTTTAGAATGATATTCTTGACTAAGATATCTAACTTTCTTTATCTAGTTTTTTCATAATCACTTGTGTTCTTTTGAAATTAAGTAACTACAATATTAGGTAAAGTGGATAGTCCTTTAGCAGAAGTTGTCTTTAATATTGATTTTTGCCAATTTACATTACTTGCTTTGTTTAAATTTAGAATTCTCAATTTAAATCTCTGCTTAATCGTTTGGACTTTATACTTTTGTTGTGAAGTTACTATTTTTAGTTTATTAAACTTTCATAATAAAAAAACTTGGGATTTCTTTTACTTTTGGCGTATAGCGTTCATTCTAAAATCTGAAACAAGTTTCTTTTACACTATTTCCATATGGTATAATATTCAGGGACTTAATCTTATCTCCCTATATTACTAGCCGATCTAGTACACTTACTAGACACCGGTCACATGCAACAATGTATATCTCATTTATTCACACATCATATCAGTTTCGGTAATTCATACTCATATCCATACGTATGAATAGTTTATATAATATAAAGTTTCTTATTACATTATATTTATAATAATGTCATTTCTTATATTATACATTTACTTTACATTTCCTTAGAAAAATATGAAATTCACAACAACAAAACAAAGCCGAAAAGACATTATTATCTTTACACTCTAACTTCTTCTAGTATTGGTATTAGCTTTACTGCTATTGGCTTGGTCCCTACTAGAGAATCCTATCCTAAGTACCTACACGAATGAATACCCATGCTAAGCTATGTAGCTTAGTAGGGAGCAATAAATATAAGAACAACCACCCATAATGGTCATTCTCTCACACACACACCATATATAATATTAATAAGAAATAATCATATTAATTAGAAAGCATATATTGATGAATTAAGTAAACATTACCTTATGCAAGATTAATCATATAAATAGCATATTATCAATTAGCATATAGTACTCGTCATAAATTTTCCCATTTATCATTTCTTGTGAATATCTACCTAAGTTCTATGGGTGTGGCTAATGGGTGCTATAGATACCTATAGGTATCAGTCATGTGAATACCATAAGCTACTATTCATATGGATACCCAAAGGTATCAAGCCTGTGGACACAAATTGGTCAAAACAGTGGTCCTAATTAGGGACAAGCTATAGACCAAAACAAGGTCAAGCCTGTGGTAGCTATATATATACCCTATAGCCATGCCTATCTATCCACCACCAAGCTCTATGTGCTAGCATTTGGTTACTTTTCATGTCATTTTACCGATCATGTCTAATTGATCACATTTCATAGTTATACATGTAAATGTTCATAAACAATTATAGTAGTGTAGCTTATTTAGTAGGGTTGCCTTTTTTTCAAATCTCAATCTATAGGGCCTTCTCCTCTTTTTTATTTATGGAACCATATTCAGTTTGTCTGTATTGCTTGGCTCCTATAAATTCACTTTCATCATTGTTAGTGAGAATGGCTGCTCGGTAGCATCTCAATCACAAAAGGACCTGACTTTAGTTTGTGTAATCGGAGCACTTAGTTTAAGTTATTTAGGCACCAAGACATTTTTTATAAAATAATGGCCTTTGGTCAACTTTTAAGAAAAAGATTGGTCAACTTTTAAGAAAAAGATTGAGCCTAGCTTACCTTTTTGTAAGCTTGTCTAAAGTAATGAGCTCTCCTCTTAAGTTAAGAGTTCATACTTTGCTCATTTTGACTCTAATAGTTTAATTCTCAAAGTAGCCTTTAATCTTTAAAGGTCAATTTTGATTGGCTTTGTTATGACTGACTTGAATGTTAAAAGGAAAGGAATTGTTAGACTTGGTTCTAATGGGTTGTATTGTGGTTCTAAGAAGATAGGAGTAGTTAAGGATTGAAGTTCTATTTGTTGTCCTGTATAATGCTCCACTTAAGAATAACTAGTTGAAGCGATAACTTGTGGCTTATATTTCGGTCCTTCTTTGTAGTATGTTCAAGAAACTTTGGCTTTTCCAAATGGTTCCTACTAATTTTTTTTTAATATTTTTCTACTTAGAGCCTCACCTTTCCTATCTTCTAATTAGAGTCTTTGAAATATCTAATTGTCCAACTTGTTGCTTTAGTAGGCTAAAATAGTGTGTCCTAGCAATGCCTTTATTGACTTTTGGCATATCATCCCGAGCCTAGGCAAAGAATTTTTCCTCTTTTTCTTCATTCTTTTTAGTTTAATTTTTTTCTCATTTTTTTCATTTCTATTCTGTCAAATTTATCTAAATTTATGAGTCATAATGGATGCAACTAGGATGTTTCTTTTTAGATTAAATGAAGCGGTGTTTATTGAATCAATATCTTATATAAATGAGTCATAATTATTGTCATACATGATGCAATAGAACAAGACACCATATACATAAGAAAAGCTCATATTATTAACACAACTAAAGAAAAATATGTATTGACATAGTTTAGTGACATTTATTGCATCATAAAAATGGCTTAGGTCATATATTTCTCTGTTATAGGTACAGACGATCATGCAACATTGTAGCCTCTCCTTCTCTTACTTCCCCACTTTGGATATGGGATTTGCTGAGTGTCAAGTAGGTCCTCAATATGATCCCTTAAAGCTCGACAGTAATTTGTCTCATGTCTTATATGCTAATTGTAGTTATAGTACTAGTCAACCTTATATTTGGGCTTCCCCAGGTTCTTTGCTAGCATAGGTGGCAAAGGTTGCAATTTCCCTTCATTGATAAGTCAAGCAAGACACCGAGATAATAGCTTACCTAAGTTCGAATAATGTCATCAGGTGGCCGTTGTAGCTAAGACATTTGCAGTCCTACAGTCATTGCTCCTGTTGTTGTTAAAACCTAGCTTTGCAAAGCTAGCTTTCTTCTCCAAATACTGAGCCTCAGCTTCAATGCCTATATATTAAGAGATTTCCAATCCTTTAAGCCTTTCATTTTAATCCCTTCTTTCATGTATTGGCTCTCATTCTGGATAGAGAGCTTAATCTAATTTGGAGTATCTAGTTTTCTCCTTATCTTTGTCACCCTATTTCTCCATCAAGTGAAGTACTCATGAAAAGATTCTTCTAGCTTCTAACATAGCAGCTCTAAGTCCTTTAAGGTAACTTCCATTCTGGTATTGCATTCATAGTGTTTCATGAACTCTTCAATCAACTTATCCAAATTCTCTCGATTCTTTCAATCTAGCCTATAGTACTGGTCAATCGAGGAACCCATAAGACTAAGGCTAAAGTATTCAACCTTTTTCTTTTTAGTAAGAGCCACCCCTTTCATCACCAATGTGTACTACTTTAGGTGTGTTGATGGATCTGAAGAACCATCAAACTTAGGCTAGTCAAACATCTTAAACCTTTAAGGTAACAACTCTTCACTATCTAGATTTTTGTTTTCAAGTCTAATCCTCTTTCCTATTTATAGGACATGGGCTATTGCTTCTATCTTCTCTTTCATCTTCTTCAATACCGTATTTTTCGCTCTAGATGCCTTACCCTTTGTAACTCGAGTGACAACTAGTTCTTCCTTATCTTTTGCTATGAAATCCTCTTCTTAAACATGAACTTCATCCCTTCTCTGCTCGGTAATTGGGACCTGTGGTGCCCCATCTCAAGATTCATAAGTTATAAGATGTATTATAACAGCAGCTAGGGGAGTGTCCCTAATAGGATTCAGTCCCACTTATCCTATAGCAGGTGCTATAGACTATGATCTAGATAGTTGCACCAAGGTAGCAGTTATTCCTTTGATCATGGCTATCGCTCTCTTTTTAAAGTCCTTAAGTCTTCTATCTGTCCCTTGTGAGGTTAGGGCATCAATCTGTTAGGATGGATTTGTCATTTCTACTGCTTGTAAGTGCTCTAGTAAAGGTTCTGAGTCTCTATTAAAGATGTCAACCAAACCCAACTTTATCCTGACTCTGATCCCACTTCTGGATACTCAATCAAAGATTTTTTGATAAGGTGACCATTGGAACCCCTAAACCACCTAGATAAATCTATGATAGTTGCAAGGGTATTAAGATAATGCATGATCGATATGTGATGAATGATCGTGTTGTGTAACACCCATAAACACATATAAAAGTAAAAATAAAAGCCTTCCAACTTTATTACTTCCCACACAAGAGGTCATGCAATCTCTTTCCTAGCTAAGCTTAGCTCATAGGTTATCGAGGAACCCAATTGACTTATATGGTGCACGACAAAAAAATCGATAGTGTGATGCCCTAACTCTCTGACATCAAAACATAACCATGTAATAATAGCATGCTAGCAAAAATTATCATCAACTTATATAAACTAAGGTGGAAACTATAGTATTATTTTTTTTAACTTATACATGTACTATAAATTATAAGGTGAACATAATACATCACTAGATACTGGCAGATCCATCATTACTTACATAAGCTTTAAGTATAAAACTTTACAATTTTTTTTATCAAAGTAAAACTACAACAAAAATAAAGACAGACTCGAGTTGGCTTTCTAAGATAGGCTAGCACTTTAGAGCAAAATCTTTCAAGCAAAACCTACACGGATAAACACCTGTGCTAAGCTAAAAAGCTTAGTTGGGAATCACAATAAGATATGGACAACCCCTAAAAGAGGTCGTTAAAGACTTATATAACACATGAATATTTATATACATATGTATATATATAAATTCTAAATATAAATATATAAATGCATATACGTTGATTTATTATGTGTAGTATAAAACTTCTTTTAAAATAAAAGAAAGATTAAATATATGTATAGCATATCAAGGTATTTCTTAGCTTATGCATTTCTATAAGAATCAATAATCATAGTATTATATCTTTAAAACTCTATGTGAATTCCTTAAACTTCTATACTCTTTCCATATACCGGTTATATCAAGATTATAACAATACTCATAATATATTATAAATTAACAATGTATAAACTATAATTAAGCATCCAGATAAAGCAAGCTCACAAACATAGATTAATAAAACAAAGAATGCATGTTATTCTATAACCTTCAATATATTACAGGTTCTTTATCCTTTAAAAAAATCCATATAATAATCTTTTATTAAGCTTTTAATTAAGCCTGCACGCTTTCTAAAAAGTGGATAATGGATAAACATTTTTACCCAAAGGTACCAAAACATATCCAAAGATATGAAATCAAAAAACCCAAACGGGGTCGATGATACGATAAGACTAGTCAAGTGGACCCAAACGGGGTCAATGATACGATAAGTGTAAGGACCCAAAATAGGCCCTAGTAGAATTCAAGGGTAATTACATATTATTAAAGTCTAATTAAGCATTATTTGATGAATTATTAAGAGTTAAGATATTAATTGAGGTAAAAATATTTTTAAGTTATCAATAATTATATGATAAATGTGTAAAATATATGGTATAAATTTTATAAAGTCATAATTAAATTATTATGTTGGTATAATAATAATTAAGGTTGTAATTGAAGCATCAAGTATTAGTTTAGGGGTTAATTTGTAAATTCGGCATCTTTAGGGGCAAATGTGCATAAATAAATAATTGAAAGGTCAATTTAAAAGAAAGAATAAATGTAAAGGTTGATTTAAGAAAAAGATTTAGTGGAGGGGTCAGTTTATATCATGCAAAAAGGTGGTTGTTCATAGTGTGGCATGCAAACTCTTAAAGGACCAAATAGGGAATTTTACCTTGTTTTATATAAGCATGTGATGAGAGATGGTGTGGGAGAGAGTGAAGTGTCGGCATTTTGAGAGGAGAAAAACCAGAAATTACTTCCTCTCATTTTCTTTCAAAGTCTTTGAATTTTTCAAGCAATTTAAGTGACAATTCATGATGGTTTACTAAGGCAATTAAGTGTATAACTTTAAGGTAATTAATCTCTACTGAACTTCATCATCTTCTTCTTCTTCTTCCTCTTCTCATTTTGGTTGAGGTAAATGCTGAAAAAGTGCTGGAAGTTAAGTTAATGAATGATGATGTTGGTTGTAAAGGAGAAGAGGAGGGTAGAAACAAGTAAAGGAAAAGTAGTTACAAAGAGTAAAGAGCAAGGAGAATTTAAAGAAGATTTGAGTTGCATGTCCAGGTTTGGGAACTATTATTTCTTGCATGCATTAATATTGTGTTGATTATGGATTTTATAAGTATATTGACTTGAATTAAGATATTAGTCATTAATGTGAAAGTGCTGTCCAGAAATTCGGATTGACCTTCAATGACTAATTTGATCATAAGTTGAGTTTTTGAACTCCAAATTTGATGTTACTTGTTGTGTTAGAACCGGGACTTCTGTGCCTACAAATGTTATAGAAATAACAATAATGAAATTTTGCCTCTAATGTCCTCAAAAATGGCCAAAACAGTAGCCTTTGAAAGAAGAAAAGTTAATGAATTTGAAATTCTGAGTTAAGTTTCTATGAACCAGTTTCGGAAATTTGTGGATATCTCGAGTTTTATAGCTCCAATTTGGGAAAAATAAATTTATACATAAACTTAAGACATGGATTTATATTTTTGTAGAAGAAAACTATATTTAATTCTGCCTCTAAGTGCTCCTAAAATTAATTTAAAATTCGGACTGAGCTGCTACCTAGTTGTTAAGACCATGTTACAGTATTTTTGCTATAAATATTTGTTGAGAAGTCGAAATCCATTGAAACAAAATTCTGGTTAAAATAGACTCATAGGAGCATCATTTTAATGAAGGAAGGTTGTTTAAATTCTGTACCTATTTTATTATATGAATTTATTAATTGGTGATAAAAACTGAATTGGGTGCAGTAAAGTGCTGCCTAGGAAACGAGAATGGACTGTAGTAATTTGAGTGTATCTCTTGTTATAGATGTTGAAATGAGATGATTCCAAATTCTGATGAAATTAGACTTATATATCTACAACTTTTATGAAGAAAACATAATTTGATTCTATTTCTTAATATGTCAAAAAAATTACTTGAATTCAAAACTGTTGACAGCACTTTTTCAGTGGACAGTTTGCAGTATTTTGTGCATAATTAATTTTGTAGAGGTCAAAATGCTATGAATCAAAATTATAATGAAACTAGACTTAAATTTCTACAATATTTATGGAGAAATCATGATTTGGTTGTGCCTCTAAATATGTCAAAAAGTAACCTAAATTTGGGACTGTTGACAGCATTATTTTCAGGAACAGTTCTCAATGTTTTTGTAATATTTTAAAAAGTAAAAATGATATTGATGTTATTTATAATGTTCCTGAAACTAGAAACATAATGAATCATGATTTTAAAAGATAATTTCGACCACAAATGTCTTTAGATATGACATAAATAGGTTTTAAAATGAACTTGAAATTCTGTCTCTATGCAGAATTGTTATTTGAGTTTGCCAAGAACCATTTTAAACATCTCTGGAGTATTTTTATATTATAGCAGCGCATAAAGGGAACTAAATGTATAAAATATATAATAATATATAAATATAAAGTATTAGGCATGATTATGTGATGAAGAATGTGTATGGTGATTGCGATGTTTAGGTGAGTTATTATTTACCTACTTGAAATAATAAGAATATAACGCTATATAAGGATTATATGTTATGCCTCTATGCTCATGCCAAAAGTAAAATTACAATGACAATAAAATAGAAAGTATTGCTATATGAAAAGAAAATAATGGATAAAGCATGGTTAGATGGAAGTACGTTAATTAGCGATAATTGAGCAAAGAGCATGATTGCAATTGTTTATATTTGATGAGATGGTGTATACATGTATGTCCACTAATAAAGGTATAACTTTTAATTGATTATTTACATGAGAAAATTGTATAAATTGTCTTATGAATTATGCATATATGTTGATGCACTAGAGAAGATATATATTTGTATATAATGCACAGGAGCAAAAAGTATAATATAGATGCAACTATATTATACGAAATAGTTACATGATTGAAAAAGATTTCAAATACAGAATAGTAATATCCAATAATGAGCATGTTCAAAGGTTTACATAAAGTTACACATGAGCATGTATATGAGTACATTGTTCGTTGTTACACAAGAGTATACATGTGCATATAATAATATGAATGAATAAAGAAAAGATAACGTAAAGAGATTTTACTGCCTGCATTGAGTCTAGAAAGTGGATAGATAGGCATGCCTATAAGGGTACTTTGCAACTGCTTCTGAACATTTAGACCTATTTAGGTCCACTTGAAATTAAAAGTATAGTGACCCTGTTTGGGTTTAAAAGTTAAAGTTAATTTAACAACCCTCGTGTGGGTTGTAGCCGACCCCGTTTAGGTCCGCTTGACCGGTCCATGTTATTTGATTGACCCCGTTTGGGTCCATGTTATTTGATTGACCCCGTTTGGGTCCATGTTATTTGTTTGGCCCTATTTGGGTCCATGTTATTTGATTGACCCCATTTGGGTCCACCGATTTATCATACAGTTTTATCCCTACAAGGGATCATCATTTAATACCTTCGGATATCTTATTTGTACCTTCGGGTACCACCATATATCCCGATATCCACTTCTTTAGAATAGTGCAGCCTTTATTGTCAAAGGTTAAGAAAAGTTTAATAAGGCACGCAAATTCTTAATTGACTTTATACTATTCTACATATGAAATTCCTTTTATTGCACACAAAACTCACATCTAGAAGAATGTGCAATAGTATATGTATCTATACTGCTAGTATCCTAAATACATGCTAATCGTTAATTGATGAATTTGCATTATATTAGTATTTTGATTAAATTGATCATATATATATGCCTTTGTGATCATAAACCTTATTTCTATATGTATGCCAATACATGATTGATGAAGGAATTTTTATTAAGTCCAAGAGTATTATAAAAGTCTAATGTGCGCAACAATTTTATAAGTGCATATTCATAGTGTATATTAAAGATTATGAAGGTTAGATAGTAACAACAATTGTTTTGAAATATTTTTCTTATGATTATATATATGTGTTCACATTGTTGCATGTATACATTCTTTAATGTGTATTTGCTATTTATGATAATGATATATAAGTGTTATGTTTAGTTGAAAGGCTTATTTTTATGATACATCTAATATGATATAACATGAATAACTTGTGGAATATAAAATAAGTCTATAGTAATATAATAATCTCATAGTAATTGGAAGTGTGGATTTGCTATTTAATTCTAATGTATATATATCAAAGACATGTTAAATAGATGAAAAGATAATAGATATTTATGCTTTTATGGTTTAGTATCAATTCAGAAACTAGACACATGATAATTAGTTGAATTTAAAGCTATAGAACATTAGAGCTTACATGGTTATATATGTTGATTAAAGCATCAATGCAAATTTTATTGCTGAACTTTATGATTTTCGTAATATGAATTAACTGCTGCATTTTGTTTATTTCTTGAAACAAAGCTTTGTTATATTTGAGGCATGTTGTGTGCTTGTTGACAATCACTGTGAGTGGTCGTTTATCATGATTTAGTTCCCCACTAAGCTTTATAGCTTAGCACGGGTGTTTCATCCGTGTAGGTTGTTGGGGTGATATCTACAGCAGGATGGCCAACTCAAGTCAACGAGAGAGACATTTATAGACTTTTATTTTGGCTCTTTGTATATAGTAAAGATTATAGGATAGTGGTATTGGTGATATTATATGTAAAAATGTTAAACAGTTGTTGTATTTTGTAAAGAGACTTTAACGTACACTGAAAAGTTTTTAAAAGTATAGCACTCTTATGTATTAAGTTTGATTATATATTCTCTGTGCAGTTGGTATATGTTTATGTTACACAGTAAAGCATGTGTAATGAGTTGGATAAAGTGATATGTACAGATTATAGGATAAGGATGCTACAATAAGACTGGTCAAGCGGACCCAAATGGGGTTGTTCACAATCCAAACAGGGCCGTTCATGATCTAATAAGGTCAACAGTAAATTAGACCGAAATAGGATCAATGATAGCAACTACAATATCCTTATAGACGCCTATCTATCCACAGTCTAGACTCGATGCAGGCGAAATGCCTCTTTTCATTATCGTTCCAAACTTTACTTTATTATTCTTTCATATATATATATATATATATATATATAGCAAAGCATCAAATACCACACATTCGGATATCATTGCTTTGTCATTCTTTCCTTTACTATTAAATCCCAAAGATGTTAATTTTTAGTATCAACAACGTATCATGTAACACTTGTTATAAACCAATATGTTGTTGAGGCTTGTACCTATATATAAACCAAAGAAATGTGTCTACTCATACTTGCATGTACCTGTAAAGATACCACCCAATAACAAAACATAGACTAGTAATTTAATTATATTATCATACCTATCAAAATGCGATCACATAAAGTACAAATTAATATGTAAGGACACACCTTGGCAATCCTTTAGTTAGCTTTTATGCTTCCTAGTACTTAATTATTTTATTACTCAACCAATTTGAAATAATAAAATAGGTAAATTATTTAATTGGTTCTTCATGCAATTATATGGAAAGACATTTAAAATCCATTATAGAAGATATGCTCAATCCCTAGAGTGCATACATGTAAGTATAATTTCATATAATAAGCCATGTACATAAGTTTGAACTTATATGATTATACATATCTTTACCATCAATCATATTACATGCTATTTATAATTCAATATGCTTCCATGTAGTCATTCATTTACTATAACAACATTTAAATCAGATAAATATAATTATATATCAATTTATATCCCTTGTTACATGGTGTTTCAATATTAAGAATTGCTTTATTTTTATTAAACATGGTTTAGATGAACTTTACTATTAATTTGGGACATTTAAGTGAACTTAATTTTGGAGACAGAATTTTGGATCCAACTTGTGTGCCACTTTTGATTTGGAAAACGTCATTTTTAGCCAATAGCCTTCGAAAAACTTATTCCCCTATGTGTCTAGTTTCAAAAACATCAAGATTCATCTTAATATCACATCTGCAACTTCAAATATTCAAGAAAAACCATAAGATGTTCATAATACCAAAAACAATTTTTTTTAGTTACCATTTATAAAATTCATAGAATAAAATGAGAAAATAATTAGACTAAATTTCCTTCATCAACATTATACTCCAATGTATATAGTTTTACCAAAATTTTACAGCATATCATTTTACCTCCTCTACCAAGACTTACGCACAAAATACCAAAATCTGTTCCTTAACAGTGAAAACAATTCCTACTAGATTTAAGCTAAAATTTGACATGTATAGGAACACAATTAGGCATTGCTACCTTAATATGAATTGTATATTTAGAAGTCTAATTTTCATAGAAATCAAACTCTTAGCATTCTAACTACTATACATGAAAATACATAATATTTTCTACAACCTATTCCAGAACCGAAATCAACAGCTCACATGGATTTCAATTAAATATTTGGATAATTTAAAGGGAAATTTAGTGCTAAGTGATGGAATATATCATGGTATGCACATAAAGATCATGCAGCAGAAAACAATAAAATTTGATCATACATGCCATACAATTCCATGACAAGAATCGAAACATGCAATTTTAGGGTTTTAAAACTTACAACTTTAGATGCCTTTAAAACTTGATTTTGATGATGACCAGCAACCAACGAGGATATCTTAGCCTTAGACCATCACCACCAATGCCAAGGAATAGCCTTTTACGCCACTCCTCTCTATGTTCAGACACACAATTGCATCGACGGCTTAAAATCGAGATTGCTAGCTCTCAAAACAAGTATTGTGTAATGGCTATGGTTTGAAGCTACAAAATTTGATTTTGTACTTCTCTTAGGTTGCTATTACTACCTAAGAACACAAGAGAATGAGGAACAATCCATTCTCCTTGTGAAAATTGGCCAAAATAATTAAGTGAGAGAGAGAGAGAAGTTCACGCCAAACCTAAAGAAAAATTAGGGTTTTCACGCCAAACTTAGTTATCCCTTAGGGTTTTATTTCTTTTCATATATATATCCTTATCTTTTGGCAAGTGTTTGATCTGAATTTTACAATCTCAAGATAATTAATTCAACTTCAATCACTTCCTAAAAATAAGTAATATATATTGATTTAATCTCCTTTGAATTTAAAATTCAAATTTGAAATAAAACACAAGACATTTAATTAAATAAAATCACTTAATATAAATAATAAGCATGTATCGAAATTCCTTGGTTTTTATCTTGGAATTTCAGCCACTTCACTTTATATTTAAATGATTTAATTTAATTTAAATTCTTTTAGGCTTTAATACTCAATTAACTTAATTAATACAAGATAATTAATTAATTGAAATTAAACCATGTGGGCTGAATTTCTCTCTCTCATGGGCTAAGGTCTAATAGCATTTAAAATGCCCATTACATACATTAATTTGACTTTAATTAAAAGCCCAAATTAATGCCCAATACTTTATTTAAATATTTTAAGCCCAATGCTTTGTGTGCGATCCCATAGGTCAATTTAATGTTGGCAATGAATTAATGAATTAATTCAAAGGCTATATATATTCTCTAGCAAGATATTATAGCATTCCAAATAGCCTCTTTTGTAGCCTCACTCGCTGCAATATACTCAGATTCTGTAGTTGAGTCGGCAAAGGTCTCTTGCTTCAAGCTTCTCCAGCTGACAGCACCACCATTTAAAACAAAAAACAAACCTAGATTGCGATCTAGAATCCTGAGTGCTAGTCTGAAAAGTAGCATCGGCATAACCTTGTATGACGAGCTCTTCTTGACCACCATACACCAAGAAGTGATCCTTAGTCCTTCGTAGGTACTTCAGAATCCTTTTTACAGCAAACCAGTGCTTCTCACCAGGGTCTTGCTGAAACCTGCTGGTTATACTCAGTGCATGACCAACATCCAACCTAGTACATAACATAGCGTACATGATAGTTCCAATAGCAGATGCATATGGGATTCTACTCATGTTGTCCCTTTCCTCTTTTGTTTTAGGGCACTGTTCTTTAGTCAAAGGAACTCCCAAAGCCAAAGGTATGTACCCTTTCTTTGAGTCTCCCATACTAAAATGCTTTAGTACTTTGTCTATGTACTTTTCTTGACTTAGTCCCAAAAGCCGATTCGATCTATCTCTATAGATTCGAATACCAAGTATTGTCTCGGCTTCACCTAAGTCTTTCATTGAGAAAGAATTTCCTAACCATTGCTTAACCTTTTGCAATGTTGGAATGTCATTCCCAATGAGAAGGATGTCGTCCACATATAGGACCAGAAATACTACTATACTCCCACTAACCTTCTTGTACACACAAGGCTCATCTTCGTTCTTAATGAAGTCAAATTCTTTGACTGCCTCATCAAAATGAAGATTCCAACTTTGGAATGCTTACTTTAATCCAAAAATGGATTTTTGAAGCTTGCAAACCTTCGTAGGATGCTTGGGTTTGACAAAACCTTCAGGCTGTGTCATATACACATCCTCAAGTAAATTTCCGTTGACGAAAGCAGTTTTGACATCCATTTGCCATATCTCATAATCATGATATGCAGTTATGGCAAGCAAGATCCTAATGGACTTGAGCATGACTACAGGAGAAAAGGTCTCGTCATAGTCTACACCATGAGTTTGTCGAAAACCTTTTGCTACTAGTCTACCTTTGTAGGTCTTATCAGCTTTGAGTTTGAATAGCCACTTGCATTCAATTACCTTCGTACCTTCCGGTGGATTAACCAAGGTCCAAACCTGGTTATTGTACATTGATTGCATCTCAAATTTCATGGCTTTAAGCCAATTTTTCGAGTCTGGGCTTTCAATAGCTTCTCGGTAGGTAGTAGGATCCTCACGATCTACTAACTCAATAATGTCACTGTCAGTGATTAGACATCCATATCTCTCAATCTCCTGACGTATTCTACTGGACCTTCTAGGTACTTGTGTAATGGGTTCTTGTTCCACAACTGGTTGTGAACTTGATCCCACTTCCAACTCATCCTCTATAGGACATTGTGGCACTTG
Organism: Excoecaria agallocha; assembly: GCA_037975025.1. Lineage (NCBI taxonomy): Eukaryota > Viridiplantae > Streptophyta > Magnoliopsida > Malpighiales > Euphorbiaceae > Excoecaria > Excoecaria agallocha. The sequence goes on along the minus strand of CM075820.1, from coordinate 31,442,575 downwards.
AATTTCATCAAGTTCTACTTTACTCCCACTGTCTTTCTTGAAAAGGAACTCCTTTTTCCAAGAAAATAACCTTACGAGCAACAAATACTTTCTTCTCGGCTTGCGAGTAAAAGTAGTATCCCTTTGTTTCTTGGGGATAACCTACAAACAAGCAGACAGTGGATTTAGACTCTAGTTTGTCAGATGTTAATTACTTAACATGAGCTTCACAGCCCCAAATCCTTAGAAATGACATATTGGGTTTTTTCCCAGTCCATACCTCGTATGGTGTCTTCTCAACTTCTTTAGTTGGAGTACGGTTTAGTAGAAACGCAGTAGTTTCTAATGCATAACCCCAAAAAGAGAGAGAAAGATTAGCTTGACTCATCATAGATCGAACCATGTCCAACAGAGCTCGATTTCTCCTTTCGGACACACCATTCCAATGTGACATTCCGGGAGGAGTGAGCTGTGAATAATACCACACTCCTTTAGATGACTGTCAAACTCTTGGCTTAAGTATTCGTCACCTCGATCTGATCGAATGGCTTTTATACTTTTGCCAAGTTGTTTTTCTACTTTGTTCTTAAACTCTTTGAATTTCTCAAAAGTTTCAGATTTGTACTTCATTAGATAGACATAGCCATATCTATTGAAGTCATTTGTGAACGTCACGAAGTAGCTAAAACCACCTCTAGCTTGTGTACTTAATGGTCCACATATATCGGTATATATTAGTTCCAATAATCCATTGGTCCTTTCACCTTTCTTGTTAAAAGGACTCTTTGTCATTTTTCCATGCAAACATGGCTCGCATGTATCATAAGACTCTAAGTCGAATGACCCAAGCACTCAAGTTTTGTAGAGTCTTGAAATGCATTTTTCGTTTGCATGTCCTAAACAACAATGTTAGAAGTAAGTAGGATTCAATTCGTTTGATTTAACCCTCTTTGTATTAATGTTGTATATGGACTCTTTGTTTTATAAATCAAGGATATAAAGGCCATTTTGCAACATGGCATTGCCATAAGAAATGCCTTGGCGATGAATATGAGCATTGCCATTTTTAATAACAAAATCAAATTCATCCAAATCCAAACATGAAACTGAAATAATGTTTCTGCTCATAGCAGGCACATAATAACAATTTTTCAAAACTAAACAAAGTTCGGAAGGTAAAGTGAGTTGATAGTCGCCTATCTCCATGGCAGCAACTCATGCTCCATTCCCCACACGGAGGTCCACTTTATTCTTCCCAAGTAACCGCCTATTTCTTAGCCCCTGCACATTTGAACAAATGTGAGAACCACAACCGGTATCCAATACCCAAGTGGTATAAATAGAAAGGTTAATCTCAACAACAAAAATGCCAGAACTGGATGCCTTGGCTCCATTCTTCTTTTGTTCTTCCTCGAAGAGAGCGCAATTCTTCCTCTAATGCCCTATCTTGTTGTAATTCTTCCTCTTTGAGCTTTTATGCCTTGGGCTTGGATTGGGCCTGAGGTGCACTCCCACTTGACTTGAACCGAGCCAGGTCATTCTTGGGTTTTGCCTTTCCCTTTCCCTTTCCCTTAGCGGGTCCCTTTTTAATGCCCCCTTGAACCATCAATATGGGATTGGTCTTTCGAATGTTCTCTTCAGCATTCTTAAGCATCCCATGGAGCTCAGTGACTGACTTGTTCATTGCATGCATGTTATAATTCATCACAAATGAATCATAATCATTAGTCAATTATCCTAAGATCAAGTCAGTGGCCAATTCCTTTGGCACTTGTACCTCAAGCTTCTCAAGAGTATTAAGATACCCTTTCATCTTGAGTACATGGGTACTAATAAGAGTACCCGCAGCCATCTTACAAGAAATCAAGGCCTTTGTTGTCACGAACCTCTCGTGATGAGCTTGCTCTTAGAACATCTCCTTGAGGTGCACCATGATCGTATAAACCTCTTGGTCCATAAATTGCTTTTGCAAGTCAGGCACCATAATGGCCAGCATCAGATAGGTCACATCATTAGAGTCGCTCTTCTTGATCTCAAAAGTTTCCTTTTGAACCGCAGAGGCATTCCTTGCAGGTTCTTCAGGCAAGGGTACATCCAAAACATACGACTTTTTCTCTTGCTTAAGAACTATACTTAAGTTTCGAGACCAGTCTATGAAATTGGTGCCATTCAATTTGTCCTTTGGAAGGACCGATCGCAATGAGAAATTGTTGTTTGAATATGCCATTTTCAATCTACATAAAATTTAGCAAGATTAAATGAGGTCATATTTATAATCCCACAAACCAAATTAATATCCCTTTAAATAATTCGCATTAGTGATTTAATGTGGGCCAAGATCCACTTTTCACAACAACTTATTAGTCAAGCTGAGCTTGTACACCTAACAAGTTAAGTTACTTAGGTAGGAAAACTCCAATCATGTCTCGTACATGACTCTTGGATCAAATGGGCTAACATCTTAGGATGTTATAGCACAAACCCATTTATTAGTTGCCTAGGTCCGGGCATCCCTTTCCATATTAAGTCCAACCTACATTTACAACACATACCTCACAAAGATATTTGGGCGCATTTAGGACTCCTAGTCTATGTGACTGATGATCGATGTCTTGACATGTTTCGAATTAGGAAGGCAACTTTGTGACTTACTATTTTTAGGGATTCATTTTATTACGACTTACATGGCATACACTTTGTCATCCATACATAGCATGCATATATATATATAATTGCATAAAGTAAAGTGTGACAAACATGGGCCCAAAAACCTACAACTAAGATTTTATACTATTACATAAGAATCTTCGAGTTGGGCTTCTCCACTCCGGTGGGCTTCATCTTGATTTACAAAGTCTTCAAGTATATTCTATTCTAAAAAACAAATGAAACTTTTACAATAAAACATAATGGCTCGCAGGTCATATTTAATTACAAAACCCAAGGCCCATGAATGCACCATGCATATCCATTCATCACACCAAACAAGCAAATAAATATACATAACATTCATGGATCAAACAAATTCCAATTTTAATTAATTTAGCCAAGCCCATTAATGGAAATTGTGTACTTGAACCTTTAAGAGATGACCCCGTGATGGGCCTGGGCTGAAGCCCAATGGACTAAATCCTCTTATTGAATAAGTTCTCTTAAAAGCCCAAAACACAAACTAGTTAGATTTGCGCTATAAATCAACTCTAGTATAATTTCCAATTTTGCCATTTTTAATTTTATGTCATACAGCCCATAAACATTAAAAATACATATAATATGTACCAACATGAATTAACACAAAAAATCATGAAGAACATATATATATGATACATGGCATGCATATAAAAACAAACAAACAACAAAACTAGTTGTTTAATGCTTATGTGATGCCACAAAATGCACAAATACTTAAATCAATTTTATGAATCATTTAATAATTTAAATAAGGTCATAAATATTGATTTAATATTCTGTACCAATCTGATCTAAATGTGTTTTTACCATTTTAATCAAAACAAAACAAACAATGTTGATTAAACATGTAACAAACACAAACTAGTCATAGTTTTAATTGATTTTAAAATTAATCAATTAAATTGTCATGGACCAGAATTAAAAACAAATTTAAAATATGTCCAGACCTGATATTTAATCTTTAAAAATCACTTACAAACATGCCAAAATCATTTTTACATTTAATATTTAAAACTAGTTGTTAAATTAACAATTAACATGCCAAATAGCACCTAGTTTTAATATTAACATGTACCATCAGGTATTATCAATTAAATCCGACCATTAACAGCTCCTAGAATATCTTAGGACAGTATATTAACATGTCATATTAATTATAATACCTATCTAATCAATTAAAATCATTTTTACACCAAAACAATGCAAAAAACTCAAAATAGAAAATTTCAGCATTGCATGTTTTCAAAATAATGATTTTTAATTAATTTTCTCATGCATCTAAAGAACTAAAATAAGCATGATTAGGCTCTGATACCACTGATGGAATATTTCATGGTATGCACATAAAGATCACGTAGTGGAAAACAATAAAATTTGATCATACATGCCATACAATTCCATGACAAGAATCGAAACATGCAATTTTAGGGTTTTAAAACTTACAACATTAGATGCCTTTAAAACTTGATTTTGATGATGAACAGCAACCAAGAAGGATATTTTAGCCTTAGACCTTCACCACCAATGCCAAGGAACAGCCTTTTACGCCACTCCTCTCTATGTTCACACACACAATTGCACCGACGGCTTAAAATCGAGATTGCTAGCTCTCAAAACAAGTATTGTGTAATGGCTATGGTTTGAAGCTACAAAATTTGATTTTGTACTTCTCTTAGGTTGCTATTACTACCCAAGAACACAAGAGAATGAGGAACAATCCTTTCTCCTTGTGAAAATCGGCCAAAATAATTAAGTGAGAGAGAGAGAGAGAAGTTCACGCCAAACCTAAAGAAAAATTAGGGTTTTCACGCCAAACTTAGTTATCCCTTAGGGTTTTATTTCTTTTCATATATATATATCCTTATCTTTTGGCAAGTGTTTGATCTGAATTTTACCATCTCAAGATAATTAATTCAACTTCAATCACTTCCTAAAAATAAGTAATATATATTTATTTAAACTCCTTAGAATTTAAAATTCAAATTTGAAATAAAACACAAGACATTTAATTAAATAAAATCACTTAATATAAATAATAAGCATGTGCCAAAATTCCTTGGTTTTTATCTTTGAATTTTAGCCACTTCACTTTATCTTTAAATGATTTAATTTAATTTAAATTTTTTTAGGCTTTAATACTCAATTAACTTAATTAATACAAGATAATTAATTAATTGAAATTAAACCATGTGGGCTGAATTTCTGTCTCTCATGGGCCAAGGTCCAATAGCATTTAAAATGCCCATTACATACATTAATTTGACTTTAATTAAAAACCCAAATTAATGCCCAATACTTTATTTAAATATTTTAAGCCCAATGCTTTGTGTGCGATCCTATAGGTCCATTTAATGTTGGTAATGAATTAATTCAAAGGCTATATATATTCTCTAGCAAGATATTATAGCATTCCAAATTAAATGAAAATGCATATGGCATTTAGTGACCTAATGCAATTTTGCATAGTCCCTTACCCATAAATATCAGAATTAATATAAGGAATAGAACTAGTCATCCTTATATATATTAATTCCTTTCTTGATATTCCAGTGATACTGAACTCTCAGATAAATAATGATTACTCATTATTTCATCTCGGTATGGCCATACACTTTTCAGTTCACTGATCAAGTGGCCGATGATATTTTCTTTCTTATAGAGAGGTGTAATCCCTTCACTTCTCTCATGCTCTCTAACATGAATCAATGCGTACCCAAGCATACCCGTACTTGTCACTCTGTTACGAGCACATTAGGTGTATGTCAAAGTACATAGTAATTCATAATGAGTTTCATAGAGATTTTAGGTCTAAGAATTCCAATACAAAACTTGCATATGACAAACACTTATGACTTGTACCATGTAGTGTTCTCATGAACGGATCGAATCCAGATACCACGTTCTTTAACATATATCTATGATCTTTGATTAACACTCTTGTCCTAATGATCCGTAAGACAGAACTCATAATATCAGAGAGAGCATACTAATCTTAATTCATTTGTTATTTCCATAACAATGACTGACTAGGGATATTTAGAATGAAGTCTCATTTGTTTCAAGGTCTTACAACCATGTGCCTCACACATGAGAACTTAAACTAAAACAACATTCTTGGATAGTTCTATCAATTGATATGCACAGGAATACAAAAGATAAAACAAATGCCAGACTTTATTAATTCAAAGTGTTTTATTACAATGCATTGGGGCTAGGGCTTACACTAACACTAAGTTCCTTCTACGAATTTGTAGACATATTTCTTATGTAACATTAGAAATCGGAATAGTCTCAATTAAAGTTTTCTTACTCAAGTTATGCTAACATTACATCCATTAATTCATAGAGTTTTCATGTCATCACTTGTTATAATACTTCCTAAAATTATTTCTTTGTTCAATTGTTCATACTATTAAATATTTAAATTATATTTCTACTCAATTTATCTACATGCAAGTATGAGAACCCTAATCCCATACCTTGGCCAAAATCCCCTTAACTCTTCAATCCTTTGCAAGACCTTTTTAATTCTCTTCCATTTCATACTTTTATATGTTACGAAATTAACTAATTAGAATCGTTACATCTTAGTTATTTTAATTTCTAAGTTCATGACATAATCAATTTAATCAAACACTATTTTACAATTTGTTTCATACTTTAACTTCTTAATGTTCTTATCTTTTACACACCATGATAATTGTTATTATCTTTTCTCTTACAAGACAACTACATTATACTACATTAATATTAACAACTAGCTATTGCTCTCCCATCCTTAAGTTGTACCACAGAAATCAATATGAAATTACCTTATTTTGACTAATAGAACATCTTAACAATTGAGCCTTAAGATCCTAACTTTATGTTGGAAATATTTCAAGTCATTTTAACTTGTATCCAAGGAGTTATAATGTAAGAAGCACCTACTGCTCCAATGACTTACCAATTCAAAAAGGGCTACTATTTTGGACATTTTTTAGGATCTTTGAAGCATAATTACGTTATTAATATTTCTACAACATTTATAGGCATAGATGTCCTGGTTCTAACCTAACTAGAATCATGAAATTCAGAGTTTAAAAACTCAACTTATGATCAAAACAGTCACTGGAGGTCAATCCGAATTTATGGACAACACTTTTTCTTAAGTTTCCATATAATAACACTTTATAATCCTATTGAAATTCTTAGTAAGAGTTACTATTATAGCCTTAACCTTTTTCTAATCTTGACAAACTATTAATAAATCTTTCTATAAATATAAATTCATCTCAATTCTATCTTAATACAAGATTAAAAAAAAGAGCTTGTTACTAGAGTCATAAGCAAAATCAATTACAATTTAAGAACATCACATACAACCCGATTTTATCTCTCACCAATCCTAAAAATCAACAAAATCCTTTATTAAAAATTTAAGAAACTTTAACTCCTAAATCTAGTTCCCATACCTGATTTTGTAGCATTTTCAATCCTTTATTCCATAAGCATTCTTCCTAAAAAATGCATCTTCTTCCATCCGAAGCCAAGGGAAGGAAAATGAAGTTTAACTTTCACAACAAATGCAATAGAGATTGAAGAGAGAGGTAAATTTTTGGAGTAAAAAAAATATGGCTGCATGTTACCTTTCTTAAAATAAAGCCACCTCTTTTTAAATTATTCCCACTTGGACCTCTCCATAGTTAGTGAGTGACACACCAACTTCCACTAACTTTTGTTATTTGACAATCTACCCTTAAACTATCTTCTTTACAAATCCATTCCTTAATCTTCCTTTTTTCATCCTTTGTCCCCAATTCTTATTTCTTAAATTCAATTATACCCCATATAGTATTTTCATGCAAAATTAATTCACATTCAAATCATGGAATAAATAAAATTCTCACTTGTCCCTTAATTCTAATATGAAATTCACAGCTTAATTTAATTTTGATCCATTATAAATTTATTAAATCATTCATTTCTAACTAGGGGCTAAGTTAATGCCTTACAAGTAGCATGACCCCTCTTATTGAAATTGCATACAAATGAGTTTGGGCTATTGTGTATTCAAACAAGTTAAATAGATCAAAATGGGCCCACCAAAGTATGACAACCTTTGATAAGTGACTATTTAATTTCATTGAATTTGTTCAATACATAATGGCCCACAAAACAAGCAAAGTATTATGTTACATGCTACTTAAAAGAAGTGTTTATTGTCATTACATGGGATTAAGTCGAATGATGAAATGTTAGGGTTATCCAAAGATGGTTCTTGCCAATGGCTCTAGGTCATCATAAGCATAATGATTGATAGATTACCATTTGATATAACAAATGGTACAAGGCTTGAGTTGGTGGTCATCCTTGACACCTCCCTACATTGAATAAACATTAAGTCATGTTTTGGGAGTACACTATGCTCTAATGCATCTTAATTTCAAAAAGAGATAGAATTTTAATCTCAAATATTCATTTGTATTTAACATAACCAAGTTACATTAGGTGTAAGGTCTCACGTCCTTAGTGGAGTCACCATTGTGGTACATGCCAAATCCCTTCTACCTCATGGTGGTGCTCAGCCTCCTCTCAAAGGCCCACTTTTAGGGTCCAAGATTAGATGAAGGCTCCTAAAGATTGGTTGTTTGATAATTGATAGGGATTTGTTCGAATTCGCCAAGCCTCAAGCCTCAAAAGGGCATGAGAGAGCATCTTATTGTATCCCTATTCTATTATTAATGATCAACCTATGAGGAAATCTATATGGGCACATGAGGTAGGTATTATGGAATTGCTAACCAACATTATGTTAGGGAAGAAAGTCTACCCTCATAAAGCCTAAACTAAAGGTTGTTCAGAACTTTACTCTTACCTATAACTTGGCTAACATTTTATAAAAGAGTTTTTATAATTAATTCCTTGTCTCTCTTCTTACATGAATCACAAGTAAATAAATGTGCATAAAAAACACGCAAGAAATCTATAAAATATAAAAACAAAATTGTCTAAAGCAAAGGTAAATAAAACATACATAAAATAAGGAATTCATTAAGGTTGGAACATTGGTTTTCGTATGCATATTTTACAAAACAAATGAAGTGTCCATGGGAAACTTTTGAAAAATGAGGGGATGAGTGATCCCATTCTGATAAAAACAAAACTCTTCTTTTTATAAGTCATTTATGGAAGGAAAATTAGACATTGGTCCATTTATTATGGAAATTTCCAATTTTCATTTGTAAAAATCATTAAGTAAATTTTTATGTCAACATGCAAGAAAAAACCTCTATAGTACAAATTCAAAACCCAAATCAAGGAAATAAAGTAAGAAAAACATAAAAGGAAAAGATTAATTAAAATAAAAAAATAATGACTTCTAAGTACATGCACCATAGCCTTTCAAGTTTGAACCTCCAAAATAGTCTATGCATGTAAATTTAATTGGTCATAAAAGGACAAAATAAAGAAAAGATCATTAATGTGATAAATAAGGATAAATAGTTAGCATGTAAATTTAATTGCTCGTAAAGTAAAATGGTAATCTTAAGATTATTAAGTGATACTTTGATGATTAATTAAATATTTAGAGTGAAATGAACATTATAATGATAAATAACCCTAGTGTGAGTGATTAGAACACTAAATTACATTTGGACATAACGTTGACCAAATGGACATAATGATGTTCACATGTAGCACCCTTAACCTATTCTTAGCTACAATACTTTAACTTGTACCATTAAACATGCTTTTCCATTTATTAAATCATTAACCATACTATACAGAGATCTTATAAGATAACTTAAAACATGGTATCTAAAACTTAACTATTAAAACTTTACTTACAATAGAATTTTTTAAAACATTACATTTTTACATATACAAAACATCTATAGTATTACAAAATTTCCAACACAAATAAATCTCTAAGCCAAAAGAACCCTAAAAGAAGACTATACTTTCTAATATTGTAAGACTCATATTGGTCATCCTATTATAGATATGAACCCTGAGAAGGAAACTTATCCTTGCAACCTACATGGATAAAAACTCATGCTAGGCTATAAAGCTTAGTGGGGAATATAAAACACATAGACAACCTTTTTTTAAAAGTTGTTAAAGAGTACATACACAACATATTTTTGAGCATAGAAATCCAATCATTTGAGATAATAGTATACAGCTAATAACTTTTTTAAATTATTTACAATCTCAACTTATTCTTATATTCAATGATTAGCACTTGTAAAAGTTCCTCTTAGTTATCACTTTCTTAACAATTTTCACATACCTCATTTATAATTCTTGAGTTCCTCTATTTATTTCAAACTTACTTAATCACTTTGTTTTACTTATCTTGCTTAAAGGCATGATAACATCAATCTATGTTCATATAAGTCATTTGAAAATCATAGTCTTTAAGTTAATAAAAATTGAATCCTCGCTTATAAACAAAATATTAATAATCTCGAAGACATATAATCATATACAAATATATCTTGTGTACTCAATTCATGTAGAACCCTTATCATGCCATTCTCTTTCATAATTAGATGCCATTCCATTTTACTATTATATTAAAATGTTAATTTACTCCTATTTCATGTATGTAATACTTACCTATGCTTATAAGATCATAACCTATTAAATAATAACAAGTAAGGAGTCACACATAATTCTCATATTATTGCTCAATGTTAAGTAAAACACATATGGTAATAAGGAATGCATAATAGCCAATATCATTGTTAAAAAACTTTATTATACACATACCAATTCCTAGATCTTGTATTCCTAAGTATAGGAAACACCGTGAAATGACATCCAAGATTTCATCACTTTCATATATAAGTGGCACACGCATCATTTAACAATCTCAAGTAAATAACATATAACTATAGAGAACAAACTTTTTCCAACATAATTATTAACTAGACATTTTGATACACAAGTTCTTTATACATCTAGCTTTTTATTCTAATATGTACATGCAATACTATATGCATTAAATATGTATATAAAGATGTAACCTCTTTTAGTATCATAATTTCCATATACAACATAGAGATTTTATATAAGATTCATATGAAGATCAATATAAGAACTGCCATACTTCCTTAATCTTTTATTTTACTATTATGCTTTTTTTACTATGAATTAGGCCTATGCTATTCTGAAGAAGTGGATAACAAGTTATACAATGGTACCCGAAAGTATAAAACTGTCTGATTATACTGGTGGCACCTGAAGGTACGAAACTATCATATTATAACGGTGGCATCCGAAGGTATGAAACTGTTTGATTATAACAATGACACCCAAAGGTATGAAACTGTCTAATTATAATAGTGACACCCAAAGCTACGAAATTGTCTGATTATAACAATGGCACCCGAAGGTACGAAACTGTCTGATTATAATGGTGACACCCCAAGGTATAAAACTATCTAATTATAATGGTGGCACTCGAAGGTACGAAATTATTTGATTATAAAGTGGCACCTAAATGTAGAAACAATCAGATTATAAACATGGCACCTGAGGGTATGAAATTGTCTTATTATAACAGTGGCCCCCGAAGGTAAAAAATTGTCTGATTATAATAGTGGCACTCAATGGTACGAATAAGATACCCAAAGCTAATAAATAATAGCCCCCTTAAGGGAATAAAACTGTACTGTAGATCAGTCCAGTGAACAGAAACGAGGTTAGCTACAACCCAAATAAGGTTGTTTATGATCCAAATGGGACCATGTATGTATAATATGTCCCAAACAGGATCGAGTTCAATGTACGTTATAACCTAAATGGGTTTAACTGTACTTTAGCTTTCAAGTAGACCCAAATAGGGTCACATCTATACTCTAGCAACTATAAGTTACCCTTATAGGTATGCCTATCTACCCACAACCTAGACACAAATGCAGGCAATATAATCTTTTTACTTTATCTTTACTCTATTCAATCATATTCATATGTGCACATATGTACTCTTATGTAAATATAAACAAGGAAATCATATACATGCACATGTGTAAACTTTTTGTAAACATGTGATCATACGCATTATTCAATATTGTTTTTTGCACTTTGCTCTTTTTTCATCATTTACATTTAGACGTTCATATATATATATATATATATATATATATATTCATGTATATCTATAAACATAAGGTCATACACTTGTACATGTATAAATTTTCTATAAACATGTTATCTTGAGCAGAATTAAGCATTACTATTTTGTACTTGTATTCCCTTTAAATCATGTAACTATTTCACATATGTATTATAATGATATATAACATCATGCTCTATTGAGTTTCTTTAATCTACGATGTGTATGAACACGTTCATAACATAATTATCCTTGAAGTATACTTTATAATCATATATGCTTAACTACATATTTTTCTGATCATATATGTACATACATGCTCTACTATCCCTTTTTGTGTGATATTTTCATCACACTATAATCTTGTGAAAGCTTTACATATGCACATAATTAATTACAATTACACTCAAGTAAGTAATCAATGGAAAAAACATACCATCTCTAGTGTATGTACTTGTGTACACAGTCTTATTTAACAAAGCGATCATATACTTTACTAAATTATTTATAATTAACATACTTTCATGTAATTATGCTTCATCATATATTCATGTGATATCAAAAAGACACATAGTCCCTAATACATAGACATGTATTCTTATCTTCATATAACAATATTATCAACTTGTACATGATGCATTTATATCCCAGTAGTCATACAAATATACATTGGCATTTTTAACTTATAAAGATATCATATAACCATAACATATAAGCATGCTTATGTTATGTCATTGAGGTGAATAATAACATATCTTTATCATAAATATGCTTCAATAAGTAGTAATGCTTACATGCTTACAATATGATATTATTTTATATACTCATGATTTAACTCTCTCAACGTGTTACTTTTCCATTATAGATGTGCTTAAAATACTTAAGATCATTTTTACATATAGTCAAAATGGTGTTATAAAGATGCTTAAATTTATTTAAATGCATAAGAATATTCCAAAAATACACGCCAAAAATGGTGATAAATTCTTACAACAATCCTTCGTAGAGAAATATTTTTAGCTTATATTTAAAGCTATTTTTGACCTACCAAAAGCCATTTTTTGCCAAGATAATCTTCTACAAGCATAATCCTATATATTTCTATTTTTAAGAACATTAAAAATCATTGAAATATCATTTCTATAACTAAACATAATTAGAAATTACTGATGACTGTTCATTGCGATAGGCAGCATATGATTTTGATTTTTAACCTAAATTTAGATAGATTTAAAGGCATAATTAGAGTTTGTTTTCTTCATAAAAATGTATATATAAGAATCTATTTTATAACCCAATCAGAATTACCTAATTAAAATTTGCACATTTCAAGATATTACAAATATATTAAGGACTATTCTTGGAAACAATGCTACCAATAGTTTTGGATTCAAGTAATTTTTTGACACATTTAGAGATAGAACCAAATCAAGATTTCTTAATATAAATTGTAGAAATATAAGTCTAGTTTAACCATAAATTAGATTCATAAAATATAGACCTCTATAACAAGAGATATAGTAAAATTACTAAAATCTATTATTGTTCTCTAAACAACAACTCACTGTACCGTATTCGATTTTTATCATCACTTGGAAAATTCATAGTATAAAATGGGTACAAAATTTTAACAACATTCTTTCATAAAATTGTGCTCATATAAATCTATTTTAACCATTTTTCTCAAAGGATATTGACTTCTCTATAAAAAGTTGTAGCAAAAATACAGCAATATCATCATAAAAGCTAGGTTGCAGCTCAAAGCAAACTTCAAGTTAGATTTAGGGGCACTTAGAGGCAGAATCTGAAACACCCTAAACCACATATTTACTATATATAATGCAATCTACGTCATTTTATCCAAATACTCATATAACTAATATACTAATCAGGACTTTCACATCTTTCCTGTACATTTAAATTTGAATAAGCATATTGACTTCATATGCAATCCCAATATCTTAATAATTATACTATATAATCATACTTTAGCCATTTTTCTTTCATGTGTATCCTTCAGCATTTCAGCACATTTATATGAAGTATTATAGCTTCTAGATGCATGCATAAACCAGCATTCTCACTATGAGCTTATTACAAACTTCATTTCCATATAACTTACATATACATATATTACAACCCTTATACATATTAAACATGTAAGGAACTAAACAAGATTTATCAAGAGTTTCCTACATCCACTTCTATAGACTGGTGTTGGCCTGTCCTGATGCAGAAATAGTTCCTGTGCAAAAGCCTTGACTACCAAAACCTACACGAATCAAAATAACCCGTGCTAAGCTATACAGCTTAGTGGGGATTCTAAACATGAAAGAAAACCACTCACAGTGGTCGTCAAAAAAATATAGGATATTCAAAACAATTGAATAATAATAATACTTGCATAACAAGATAACCCTTCACAATTTATTCAGCATACTTGAGTTCATACAATTCAATATGAGATATGTATATAATATAAATAGATACCAATACATATTTAAGAAACCACTGTTAAACATGATAAATCATATATCAGATGCATAGTTCATACTATGATTCACTGTGATACATTATTGCTTTACTTTAGCCTGCTTAAGTTCTAAGAGTGGATAACGGGATCGGTGGATACCGAGGGTATCAAAACTATGGATATCCGAAGATATCAAAACTATGGACCCATCAGGGCCAACTGTATGATGGACCGGTCAAAGACCCACACGAGGGCAAGTAACAACCATAATGGCTGTGCAAGATCCAATAGGATCAATTATACTGTGGACCTAAAAAGGTCGACTGTGGCAGCTGCAATATCCCTATAGGCGCCTATCTATCCACAATTGAACTATAACTGTAGGCAAATTCTATTTAATCTTTCCTTCATATATCATACTTGCACTTATAGTGTTCATTTTGCACATGTATAATCATATGATAGCTACATTGTTACTATGACATAAATGCATATGTAAGTTCATTTTATGATACAATTACTTTTTATATACCATCATTAGATATCTCATATTAGCATAATCATGATATGTTAATCAAGTAATGCATCATACCTATTCAATTGCTCATACATTCATATACATAATCATAAATGTACATACCTGTAGATGCATTCGCTTATAGTAGGCTTATTCTTATAAGCATGTTGATCAATGTGCATACATTTATCATTAATCAAATCATGTACTATACAAATATCAACATGTTTCCTATTTCATAGCATAGGTATACATTCATAGACAATTTCCAATGTAAGTGATACAAATTTATATACACACGAGTATATGACTCTCGTATACTTGCATTCTAGGTCTATTTTGTTCAGTCATATGTGCAACACATGGGGGTAGTCTAATATACTGATAAAGGTGAATAAAAAACATAGTTATGGGCCAAAATCATGCTGTTGCGCTCGTGACAAGTGTCGTGCTCGCGACAGTATGCTTGGCCATACGAGTTTTTCACCCTGTCACCAAAATCCTGCAAACTGCTTAATAATTTCATTTTGTATATTGTTTTTGACACACTAAACGGCCTTTTTAAAAAAGTTGTCTTCTACAAAGTTGTAGATATACATTTCTAGTTTCTATAACATCAAAAATATTTGCAATATCATTTCTAGAACTCGAGATATGTTGAAATTACTAAAGACTATTTATCATAGAAGGCTACACAGAATTTCCGATTTTCAAGTGAAAATTAGGCAATGTTGTAGGCATTATTTGACTTCTTTTTCTTCATAGAAATTTTAGGTTTTGAAGTCTATTTTAATTAGGAATTAACCCCTTGTCATTCTGATCAATTTACAATCAATTATGAAGATTTTACCCCAAGCTGTTCAAAATCGGATTCAAAGATGTATCTAATATTCAATCAATGTAGGGATAATTTAAAGGCCAAATTAGTACTATTTTTCAACTACACTATTATACCTATATCTCATATGAAACTATAAAAATTCATATAGCTTTAAATTAAGGTCACGAACTCATTTTTATATCTAAATTATAGTCAATAGTTTAAGCAAATCTTCATGCAATACCTATTGATACAAAGTCTAAATTCATATCTCATTTCCATTGTTTCATCTATCACACATAAACACCTTGTTGATTCAATTAACAATCACTTGCATGCATGGAGAGTACCATCGCATACCTTGGCCGAACCCTTTATCACCCTAGCTTTCAATCCCTTGCAATATCCTTCCCTTTATTCCTTCTACCTTCCTCTTCTCCTTCACAAACATCATTATCATCATCAATTATAATTTCCAGCATTTATCCATCATTTACCTCAACCAAGATGAGAGGAAGAAGAAGAAGAAGATGATGAAATTCAATAGAGACCACTTACCTTAGAGTTATGCACTTAATTGCCTTAATTAACCATCAAGATTTGTCACTTAAATTTCTTGAAGACTCAAAGACTTTGTATGAAAATTGAAAGGAATTGAATCTCTGGTTTTTCCTCTCACCATTGCCGACCACACCACACTCCCTTCTTACTTTTCTCTTTCCATCCACTACATTTCAACTTATATAATAATAAGGCAAATTCCCTAAATGATCCTTTCATTTTATTGCATGATGCCAAGACTTCCCACCAAATCTTGCATGTCACAATTCATTCCCACAAGCTAGTCTATTCATAATTCAACCCCACCAATTAACCTCTTATTTACATTAACCTCTCCACTATTCTTAAATTCTCAATTAACCCCATTAAAATGTCATAATTACCAATTTACCCCAAATCAATATTTATACTCCAATTAAACCCTCAATTCAAATTACATCACACTAATCAATTTATTTTCCATGCCATTAAAATAATAAAAATGTCATTTATCCCTTAACAATTTATTTATACGAATTTCTCATTAAATTCTTAATCTTAATCAATTAAAACTCCTCTCAAAACATGAAATTTAATTAGGGTCATGTAAGGGGTCTCACAATTCTCTCCCTCTTAAGGAATTTCATCCTCGAAATTCATACCTGATTTAAATAATTGAGGATATTGCTTTCTCATAGCTGCCTCTGGCTCCCAAGTTACTTCTTGTACACCATGATGTTGCCAGAGTACTTTAACTAGAGGGATCTACTTGCTCCTCAATTGCCTGATTTCCTTAGCCAGAATTTCCTTCGGTTCCTCATCATAAGTGAAATCCGGCTGCAACTGAATATCTTAAACTTGTAACTTGTGAGATTCATCTGAGCGATATCTTCGAAGCATCGATACATGAAATACGTCATGAAGCTTGGCCAATTCCATAGGAAGAGCCAATCTATAAGCTACTGGTCTGACTCTTTGAAGAATTTCGTACGGACCAATGAATCTCGGACTAAGTTTTCCCTTTTTCCCAAA
Source organism: Excoecaria agallocha (assembly GCA_037975025.1). Classification (NCBI taxonomy): domain Eukaryota; kingdom Viridiplantae; phylum Streptophyta; class Magnoliopsida; order Malpighiales; family Euphorbiaceae; genus Excoecaria; species Excoecaria agallocha. The sequence continues at coordinate 31,425,417 of CM075820.1, read as the reverse complement.
TCTAAACACTTTTCTCCAAGGAGATACCTTTAAAAATACTTTATCACCCACCTGGTACTCGATATCCCTTCTTTTAAGGTCAGCATATGACTTTTGCCTGTCACTTGCTTCTTTCAACCTCTGCTTGATAACTTGAACCCTTTCTTCTGTATCTCTAACAAGGTCAGGACCAATTAACTTACATTCAGTCAACTCAGTCCAGCAGACTAGAGTTCTACATTTCCTGCCATACAAAGCCTCATATGGTGCCATTTGAATACTCTTCTGATAGCTGTTATTATAAGCAAATTCCATTAAGGCTACATATTTATCCCAACTTCCCGAAAACTCCAAAGCACATCCTCTCATCATATCTTCTAGAATCTGAATAACCCTTTCAGATTGCCCATCCGTTTGAGGATGAAAAGCTGTACTGTATTTGAGCTGTGTTCCCAAAGCTTGCTGTAAACTCTGCCAAAATCTCGATGTAAACCTTGGATCTCGATCCAAAATTATAGACACAGGTATACCATGTAACCGTACAATCTCATTCACATACAATTCTGCAAGCCTATCCATGGAATAATCAGTTCGAACTGGTAAAAAGTGAGCTACTTTTGTTAACTTATCCACTATTACCCAAATAGCATCATATTTTCTTTGAGAAAGAGGTAAAACAGTAACAAAATCCATGGTAATGTCTTCCCACTTCCACTGTGGAATCGGAATGGGATTCAGGAGACCTGAAGGAAACTGATGTTCTGCTTTCACTTGCTGACATGTTAGACATTTAGAAACATAATCAACAATATCTTTCTTCATGCCAGGCCACCAGTAAAACTGTTTCAACTCTTGATACATCTTGTTCCCACCTTGATGCATAGTAAATGCAGTATTATGTGCTTCATGCAACAATATTCTTTTCACTTCTTTGTCATCAGGGATACACAACCTGTTATGGTAGTATACACCACAATCTTCTTTCATTGAAAAATCAGATTGATTACCTTCACAAAATGTTTCAACAATCTGTTGTAACTTGACATCATCCTTCTGAGCATCAATCATTGTCTGCCTAACCATGGGCCTAACTTTAAGCTGTGCTAGTAAAGCACCATCTAAAGTAAATTTCCATCTACACTATTTTAACATCAACACTGCCATTGACTTACGACTCAAGGCATCAGCAACCACATTTGCTTTTCCTGGGTGGTAATTAACTATACAATCATAATCTTTGAATAATTCCAACCATCTTCTCTGTCTCAAGTTAAGTTCTTTCTGAGTAAGTAAGTACTTGAGGCTTTTATGATCAGTATAAATCCTGCATTTTTCCCCATACAAGTAATGCCGCCAAATATTTAAAGCAAATACCACAGCTGCCAGTTTTAGATCATGAGTCGGGTAGTTCTGTTCATGTGGTTTCAACTATCTAGATGCATAAGCTATAACTTTACCATCTTGCATCAATACACAACCCAAACCAACCTTAGAAGCGTCACTGTACATTGCATACTCTTTCCCTGACACCGGTTGAGTCAACACTGGAGCCTCAGTCAACATCTTCTTCAACCTTTCAAAGCTTGCTTGACAACGATCAGACCATTCAAACTTAATATTCTTTCTTAACAACTTAGTGAGGGGTAAAGCAATGACAGAAAAACCCTTCACAAAACGACGATAGTAACCTGCCAACCCAAGAAAACTTCTAATTTCATGTACATTCCTGGGTGGTCTCCAATTAACAATAGCTTCAATTTTATTTGGATCGACCCTAACACCTTCAGCGGATACAACATGACCTAGGAAAGAAACTTCCTTAAGCCAAAAATCACATTTACTCAGTTTGGCATACAACTCATTTTCTTTCAAAGTTTGCAATACAATTCTCAGATGTTCAGCATGTTCAGCTTCATTTCTTGAGTAAATTAATATGTCATCAATAAACACAACCACAAATCGATCCAAATAGGGTCTGAATACCCTATTCATAAGATCCATAAATGCAGCAGGTGCATTGGTCAACCCAAATGGCATAACTAAAAATTCATAATGCCCATAACGAGTTCTAAAAGCAGTCTTAGGAACATCCCCATCTTTAACTCTGAGCTGATAATATCCTGATCGCAAATCTATCTTTGAGAACACACCAGCACCACTTAACTAATCAAATAAATCCTCTATTCGTGGCAAAGGATATTTGTTCTTCACTGTCACTTTGTTCAACTGTCTATAGTCGATACACATTCTCATATACCCATCCTTCTTCTTAACGAATAAAACTGGAGCTCCCCAAGGTGACACACTAGGTCTGATAAAGCCTTTGTCTAACAATTCCTGTAATTGAACCTTCAACTCTTTTAATTCAGATGGAGCCATTCTGTATGGTGCCCTGGAGATTGGGGCCGTACCAGGTAACAGATCAATAGACAACTCAACATCTCTTTCTGGAGGAAGTCCAGGTAATTCCTCAGGAAATACTTCTGAAAATTCTTTCACAATCGGTATTTTGTCAAGCTCCACTGTATCCCTTTTTGAGTCAAGGACTAAAGCTAAAAATGCTTCACATCCTTTTCTAAGATATCGCCTAGCTTGCATTGCTGATATAACATTATTTGTTAGCTTAGAATAATTGCTTTCTACTACCACTTCCTTTCCTTCATCATCCCTGAGAGTTACTGTTTTCATCTCACCATTTACTACTGCATGATGCTTGGATAACCAATCCATTCCCAGAATTACATCAAACTCATGAAAAGGCAACACAATCAAATCTGCTGGAAACTCTCTCCCTTGAACTACAATAAGATAGTCTTTGCACACCTTATTAACAATTATACTATGTCCCAAAGGACTAGTTACACATACATCAAAATCTAACTGTTGTGTTTTAAAACTATCTCTACCCGAAACCCCAATACAAACATATGAGTGAATAGAGCCAGGATCAATGAGTGCATGTATGTTACAATTATAAAGAGAAAAAGTACCAGCTATAACTTCTGTGGCATCCTGTTCCTTCCGAGCCTTCATGGCATAAGCCCGTCTAGCAACCATTTGAGTTGAAGGTCTATCAACTGTTTTTGACATATTCTGAGACTGAGATCCATGATGAGCTGATCCAAACCTTCCTCTGCCTCTACCTCTTCCAGATGGGGGTGCATTAGAAGCTCCCCTACTATTCTGTTGCTTAAAACCTTGATCCGATTTCAAAGGACAATTTGCCATGAAATGATCAGCACTGCCACATCTAAAGCATTCTCCAGCCAATTTCCTACAATTACCCCAATGGTGCCTGGAACAATGAGAACACTCAGGTGCTTGACCCCCACTTTGTCTTCCTGAAGTTTTCCTCTCATTTTTAAACTTAGCAGAAGATTCTTGTTTCTTTCCTTTATTAGCAGAACTAAAAATGGACTCTGCAGGCTGACCTCCTTGAGTTCCCCTAAATCTTTTTCCAGTAGATGATCCTCCCCTGGAACCACTTCTTTTATGCTCCCTCTCTCTTTTAGCTATCTCATACTTTTCAATTTTCATAGCAGTTGTAACCAGTTGATTAAAATCTACAACATTTAAAGATGTAAATCCAAACAATTTTTCTTTGATTCTATCATTTAACCCATCTTCAAAGTGCCTGCATTTGAATACTCCTGTCAACATCTCCTTGGGAACATATTTGCATAATCGGCTAAATTCTTTTTCATATTCAGCCACAGATAAAACTTTTTGTCTCAAACTCAGAAACTGCTTCAATTTCTCCTCCTTGTAAGCCTCAGTAACATATTTCTTTCTGAACTCCCCCTCAAAGAATTCCCATGTAAGTGGGTCAGGTAACTGAGGTTGTCTCAAATTCAACTTCCACCAATCATAAGCCATGCCTTGAAGTAAGGACACAGCACAAGATACCTTATGATTTGCAGGACAGCTAATTTCATCAAATATCCTTTCAAGCCTTTCTAACTAGAACTTAGCTTCTTCAGATTGTTCTAAATTAGTGCCCATAAATTCTTGTGCTCCATGCTTTCTAATTTCGGATATTGGAGCCTTGGGCATATTCATTCTCTGCAGAATCTGAGCCATATCCTGAGAAATTTTTAACAAAGCTTCACCAGGAACTGAAGTAGGAATTTCATTTCGATGTGATGATGAAGTCACTGGATTATGAGGATTTGATCTAACCGGCAAATTACTTTCAGCCGATTCTTCTATAGTATTCCTAGAAGAATTCTCCATCTTTAATCTATAAGAAAACAGGAACTTCTGCATTAGGCCAACACAACATTATCTCATATTAAAGTTTCTATACTTGCATTGCCCAGAAAAGGCTAAACCTATGCTCTGATACCAAATTGAAATACCCTAAACCACATCTTTACTATATATAATGCAATCTACGTCATTTTATCCAAATAATCATATAACTAATATACTAATCAGGACTTTCACATCTTTCCTGTACATTTAAATTTGAATAAGCATATTGACTTCATATGCAATCCCAATATCTTAATAATTATACTATATCATCATACTTTAGCCATTTTTCTTTCATGTGTATCCTTCAGCATTTCAGCACATTTATATGAAGTATTATAGCTTCTAGATGCATGCATAAACCAGCATTCTCACTATGAGCTTATTACAAACTTCATTTCCATATAACTTACATATACATATATTACAACCCTTATACATATTAAACATGTAAGGAACTAAACAAGATTTATCAAGAGTTTCCTACATCCACTTCTATAGACTGGTGTTGGCCTGTCCTGATGCAGAAATAGTTCCTGTGCAAAAGCCTTGACTACCAAAACCTACACGGATCAAAATAACCCGTGCTAAGCTATACAGCTTAGTGGGGATTCTAAACATGAAAGACAACCACTCACAGTGGTCGTCAAAAAAATATAGGATATTCAAAACAATTGAATAATAATAATACTTGCATAACAAGATAACCCTTCACAATTTATTCAGCATACTTGAGTTCATACAATTCAATATGAGATATGTATATAATATAAATAGATACCAATACATGTTTAAGAAACCATTGTTAAACATGATAAATCATATATCAGATGTATAGTTCATACTGTGATTCACTGTGATACATTATTGCTTTACTTTAGCCTGCTTAAGTTCTAAGAGTGGATAACAGGATCGGTGGATACCGAGGGTATCAAAACTATGGATATCCGAAGATATCAAAACTATGGACCCATCAGGGCCAACTGTACGATGGACCGGTCAAAGACCCACACGAGGGCAAGTAACAACCATAATGGCTGTGTAAGATCCAACAGGATCAATTATACTGTGGACCTAAAAAGGTCGACTGTGGCAGCTGCAATATCCCTATAGGCGCCTATCTATCCACAATGGAACTATAACTGCAGGCAAATTCTATTTAATCTTTCCTTCATATATCATACTTGCACTTATAGTGTTCATTTTGCACATGTATAATCATATGATAGCTACATTGTTACTATGACATAACTGCATATGTAAGTTCATTTTATGATACAATTACTTTTTATATACCATCATTAGATATCTCATATTAGCATAATCATGATATGTTAATCAAGTAATGCATCATACCTATTCAATTGCTCATACATTCATATACATAATCATAAATGTACATACCTGTAGATGCATTCGTTTATAGTAGGCTTATTATTATAAGCATGTTGATCAATGTGCATACATTTATCATTAATCAAATCATGTACTATACAAATATCAACATGTTTCCTATTTCATAGCATAGGTATACATTCATAGGCAATTTCCAATGTAAGTGATACAAATTTATATACACACGAGTATATGACTCTCGTATACTTGCATTCTAGGTCTATTTTGTTCAGTCATATGTGCAACACATGGGGGTAGTCTAATATACTGATAAAGGTGAATAAAAAACATAGTTATGGGCCAAAATCATGCTGTCGCACTCGCAACAGTATGCTTGGCCATACGAGTTTTTCACCCCGTCCCCAAAATCCTGCAAACTGCTTAATAATTTCATTTTGTATATCATTTTGGACACACTAAACAGCCTTTTTAGAAAACGTTGTCTTCTACAAAGTTGTAGATATACATTTCTAGTTTCTATAACATCAAAAATATTTTCAATATCATTTCTAGAACTCGAGATATATTGAAATTACTAAATACTGTTCATCATAGCAGGCTACACAGAATTTTCTGATTTTCAAGTGAAAATTAGGAAATGTTGTAGGCATTATTTGACTTCGTTTTCTTCATAGAAATTGTAGGTTTTGAAGTCTATTTTAAGTAGGAATTAACCCCTTGTTATTCTGATCAATTTACAGTCAATTATGAAGATTTTACCCCAAGCTGTTCAAAATCGGATTCAAAGATGTATCTAATATTCAATCAATGTAGGGATAATTTAAAGGCCAAATTAGTACTATTTTTCAACTACACTATTATACCTATATCTCATATGAAACTATCAAAATTCATATAGCTTTAAATTAAGGTCACAAACTCATTTTTATATCTAAATTACAGTCAATAGTTTAAGCAAATCTTCATGCAATACCTATTGATACAAAGTCTAAATTCATATCTCATTTCCATTGTTTCATCTATCACATATAAACACCTTGTTGATTCAATTAACAATCACTTGCATGCATGGAGAGTACCATCCCATACCTTGGCCGAACCCTTTATCACCCTAGCTTTCAATCCCTTGCAATATCCTTCCCTTTATTCCTTCTACCTTCCTCTTCCCCTTCACAAACATCATTATCATCATCAATTATAATTTCCAGCATTTATCCATCATTTACCTCAACCAAGATGAGAGGAAGAAGAAGAAGAAGATGATGAAATTCAATAGAGACCACTTACCTTAGAGTTATGCACTTAATTGCCTTAATTAACCATCAAGATTTGTCACTTAAATTTCTTGAAGACTCAAAGACTTTGTATGAAAATTGAAAGGAATTGAATCTCTGGTTTTTCCTCTCACCATTGCCGACCACACCACACTCCCTTCTTACTTTTCTCTTTCCATCCACTACATTTCAACTTATATAATAATAAGGCAAATTCCCTAAATGATCCTTTCATTTTATTGCATGATGCCAAGACTTCCCACCAAATCTTGCATGTCACAATTCATTCCCACAAGCTAGTCTATTCATAATTCAACCCCACCAATTAACCTCTTATTTACATTAACCTCTCCACTATTCTTAAATTCTCAATTGACCCCATTAAAATGTCATAATTACCAATTTACCCCAAATCAATATTTATACTCCAATTAAACCCTCAATTCAAATTACATCACACTAATCAATTTATTTTCCATGCCATTAAAATAATAAAAACGTCATTTATCCCTTAACAATTTATTTATACGAATTTCTCATTAATTTCTTAATCTTAATCAATTAAAACTCCTCTCAAAACATGAAATTTAATTAGGGTCATGTAAGGGTTCTCACAAAATCAAAGATGGGTTCCTTCAAAAATATTTTAGGTCTAAGTCTTAGGAAGAAGTACCAACTAAATTCAAGTCAATTGAAGGTCTATATTTTAAGATATACTAAAATTACAGAAGCTGGTTTCAACAATTCTTTGCATGCATTGCTTCTTTTTACAAGTCCTATCTTAAATATTTGACTTCATTTTTTTAAATTTATTAACTCATGCCATAATCCACATCTTTATAGAAATTTCTATCTTAAAATACAATAAAAAGAACCATAAGACACCACCTCGCTACAATCTTTAGCTACCTCTTTGCTTTACTTCTTTTTTTTCATTTTCCTCCTCTACAAATCATATTTTCATACCGTTATGTATCAAAATTATAGCATTTATTTTCCTTAGGAAAGCCATCTAACAAGATAGAAGGAGAAGAAGAAGAGATAAATTAAAGTCTTGAATCCGTACCTTGATGATTCCACTAAAAACTTATAAATGAGATGAAGGACCTTATAAAGAGAGATGAGAGATAAGTGAGAGATAAGAGATGGGAAAATCTGAATTTATTTCTTCTTTTCCTTGCAAAATTCGTCCTCCCCCTCTTAAAAACAAAGAAAATGTTTTCTTTCTCCAATATGCAAGGTTTCTTACATTTAAATAGAAGGGCAAAGTACCCTTATGGTCATCTATCTATTTGTATGTTAGAAATGTGTCTCCATTTGTTTATTTCTTTCAAATCTGACCCCATGCTTAATTTTTTCTTTAATTACACCCCATCTTCCGTTATTTTATTGATTTGACCCACTAATACTTAATTATATTACAAAAGACCACTTAACTAAAATTTATTTTCCAATTGCATACTTGTATACAAAAATTTTAATTGATTCTCTAACCCTTTGCCACATAAGACCATTAATCCACAAGGTCTTAACTTATACTAATTCCTTTAATTAAGCTTGATTTGACATTAATTATATTATAATGCTCTTGAATTCTAATAGGATCTATTTTGGGTCTTTACATCACATGTGTAACAAATAAATACTAATGAAAATTTGTTGCATAATATCACATTAAAGCCTAAAATGATTATGGAAACACGTAAAGCCTGATAACGTATGAGACAACATGATGTACATATGTGAACATGACATGGCCAAATGGTATTCAATGTGATAATTGCATGTTTCAACCACATTTGGATGAAATTACACATGTGTGCCAAGTATGTATGAATGATGACCATGAATGGATAAGAAATAAGCAAGTGAAAGTTATGACATAATGTGAAATGTATGAAAATCTATGTGAAAATATGGCATAAGATGAGTAAATGCAATTACCCTTAATGTACAGTGGTTAATCTAGGATTTTATGATATAATGGCTAGCTATAGGGACATATGCTGCAATAAATCATGAAGTGAATTGGTACTATAGACCACCACCAGCCTAGTTAGTGAGATATACACATTAGACTAACAATTGAGGTGTAGATCATGCCGTATGATCCCTCAACACATTCTAAAGGCAGAAATCACATCGTATGGTCACCCCAACTCATTTTGGACCATTAGAGTCCTTATCCCGCATATCTAGTTTAAGGGTTTCCACTAGACACTACTAGGGTAGAAGTGTAATTATACGAGAAAATAAGGACCAGATGAAAAATTAAGTATAAGAAGATGTCAAATGTGTGATAGAAAGATGAATAATGTGAAAATATGATTAAGTAATTAATAAGGGCAATTATGTAATTACACAATAAATTTACATTAAAAAGTGGTTATGAGGGGTAAATAGTCAAAAGGGTAAAAATGTAATAAAGTTTTAAGGACCAAACCATAATTTGCCACTATATAGGAAAATAATAAGGACTAAAATGGAATAAAAACCAAAAGAGAGAAAAAGAGTATAAGTAATAAGGAAGTAACCAAATATGTGTTAAAAAGAAAGTCTAAGGACTAAATTGTCATTTTCACCCTAATTGGGGAAATAAGTGAGAAATGACATAAACAAGTAATAATAAGGATTAACTACTAAATTTGAAGAGTTAAAGGAGAAACTCTAAGGTAAATTATAATATTAAATAATTAAGGATAAAAAGAATGGAAATATAAGAAAATAAAATTAGTAGACATTAAATGGAAATTTACCATACATAATAAAGTGTTAAAGATTAAAGCACAGTTTGAGGAGTTTAAATGAGATAAAGGATATAAATAAAATAAAAAGATAAATCGGCATTATAATTAGAGAATTATGTGATGAAATGAAATTTAGGGACAAAAATGTAATTATCATCTGAAGGTGAGAAATGAGTAAGTAAAAGATAAAAAAATATAATAAGAAGAAGGACCAAAGGGTAGTTAGAAAATTAAAAATGCAATTTAAGCTTTCAAGGATGAAAATATGTAGAGAATATAGTTAATAAGGACAAAAATATAGTTTGCCATCATATGGAGACATAATGAAAACTTAAAATACAAATTCAAAAGAATGGATAGAATAAAAGGGTAAAAGAAGGTAAATTAATTATAGATAAATTATAAAAGAAGGATTAAAGTGTAAGTAGAAAAAAAAAGGACACTAGATAAAACTTAGGTAAAAACAAAACTTTAAGCCTATATATGTTTGAATGTGAAATTTATTAGTTGGGTATCCACCGCTAAGCATTATATGCTTAGCGCATAGCTATTTGTAGCAAGCAAGTTTAAAGAATATAAGTCAGTAGTCGAAGGGATTGGCGCTGGATTTAGATTAAATTATACAACAATAGACATAAATTTTGTACTTTGTATGTGGCATGTGTGAGTAGGACCATACTTTGTACATGTATTATTCTGAAATTATTTTTTTGTTACATTATGATATTTACGATATATGGCTATTACATAAACACCTTATCATTGCATTCCTTTCTCTTTGTTTCCTCCTTTTATTACAAACACATCCATGTACATATTTGAATCAGTTTTGTGTACTCAAAATCTAGCTCCTCTTATTAGGCAAGAAAGAGGTAAAGTATGAGATGAAAATCACAAATAAACTCATTTTAACGCTTAAAAGATTGACTTAGTTCACTTGCTTCCTCTTAAATTCACTTAACAAGAGATTTGCATATGAGAGGAGAGGAGAGATCGAATGCATACAATTTTGCAAATGGAAGTCCATTCACAAGTTTCTCTCTCCCTTTCTCTCATATACACACCTTTTTGTACTTTTTGGACATTAACAAATGCCTACATATGATTGGTCCAACTTTTTGATCCTTGATAAATCTCTATTTCATCATTATCATCATAATTAATTACCAATTATATGAAATATTAACTTTATTGACATATTAATCCATATCTCTCAAGTAATTATGCATGCATAACTCAAATCGATAATTTACCGAATTACCATTCACTTTTATATTAATATTGTTTATGTCTTGAACCAATCTTTAACCTAAATAACCCTTAATATTCACCCTAGACATGATATAATGCTACTAGGGTGTGTTTGGGGCTTACACTTATGTCTCATTTATTTTTTGACTAGGTGTTACAACATTTTTTAATTGTTAAATCTATATGAGGTTTGTACTCCTTTTGTTGATACCTTTTAGTATCTTATATTAATACTCAATATCGGTGTCTTTTGTTATGTTCGCATTTCCTGGACCTTTTGTAATTAGCAATCAATCTGGTAAATGATTTGTTATATGTTCTATTTAGCTTTGTATTTTGTTATGTTTGAATAAATAGTCAAATTTTCATGAATGAAGTACATTTTATTTATTTATTTGATTTATGACATGCATATTATCTTTATAATTGATGCATCATATTCTTGTGACTTTTACACAATTGTTATAAGGTGTTGTCATCATGTATAGTTCTCACCCATTCAGCTTTATGCTCAGCATGATGGATTTATTTTCCTCCTCGTAAGTGTTGGTAAGCAGGTTTGGAGCTGGGACAACTGTAGATGGCAAAAGATGGACTCTTAATGTCTTTGAAGATTTTGCTATTGGAAGTTTTTTTGTTGTAAATCAAAATGTAATGAACACTTTTATATTAAACTAGTAAAATATTTGTAATAACTATATTTTGTAAGAAAACTTTCAAGTGTGGTATTGATGTAACAATTATATAATATTTTGACCATGGGAATAGTTTTGCTTATGATGTGAGTGAATGAATGAGCATTTTATCATTATAAGATAGTGTTCTGTTGTTAGACTCAAACAATATTTGCATATGAGTTTGTTAAGTATGATTAGTCTATCTATTGTACACTCACTTATCCTTCCATGGGGTATAAATAAGCACTTGTCTCATAATATATAACATAATATAGAAGTATAAGATTACGATGCACTAAAGAATCCAACTTTAGTTCACTTTATTAAGGACTAATTTTAACTTTTGGGCAGAACATAATTGTTACGTTTAACTTACCATTGGATTACACTTAATCATATTTTTGGATCTTAATTTGAAACATACATTCTCATGTATGTTTCTATCTTGCACCTTAACAATACTAATCTTGTACTTGCAAGATGGTACTTTTATTTTGAACAGGCTTTCAGCTTCATCATATGTTAAAAAATTTCCTCATTTTAGTCTTTGTCAACTTATTGACAAAACAAAGGTAAATACCTATGTGAGTGGGTTAGTTTTCTATTTCACATGCTTAATCTCATAATTAAAAACACTAAATATTCAAACATTAAAAATTCAAACTAATGTATTGCCAACAAGGAACTTGTTGGTTATTCATAAATAATAATGTTAAGGGATTACATAAAATAAATGGTACAAATAAAATCCTACGTAAGCCCTGAGATCTAATGTGTCTCTCAAACATATCTCTCTTTATTGGTTTTATCAATGGATCTATAATCATATCATACATAGAAAAATCTTGTAAGTTCACTTCTTTCGTGCAATAACATCCTTGGTATATTGATACTTAATGTCAATATTTATAGTCTTATTATAAGATTTTGTATCTTTGATATAAGCTATTGATGATTGACTATCATTGGTTCCTCTAAGGTAATTACTCTTAAATGGTTTATAAATCACTATAGCCAAACTGCCTTTTGTACTGTAGCTAAGAAAGTGACAAATTTAGCTTTCATTATTGATAAAGCTACATAAGTTTGTTTTTTGTTGCTCTGTAAGATGGCACCTTTTCCAAGCAAGAATATGAAACCTAAAGTGGATTTCCTCACATTTATACATCTCCTACCTAATCAAAATCTATATACCCTCTCAATTACAAATCCTTACTTTGATAATAGAGAGAATAGTTTGTGGTACCTTTGAGGTATCTAAGTATCCTTTTAACTGCTTTCCAATGTGCTTTATCTAGGTTAGAATGATATCTACTCACCATGGCCATTACATAGAATATATCAGCCTTGTCCACAACATTACATACATTAGACTACCTATGGCACTATCATATAGAACATTCCTCGTACGTTTCATTTTTTCCAGCATCTTAGGACATATACTTTTGCTAAGAAAATAATTCTTGGCTATGGCTTTATCTATGGGTTGGTATTTTTGCATATTAAATCATTTAAGGACTTTATTAATATATGCCTCATGTGAAAGAGACAATAACCTTCTCGAAAGATCTTTTGAATTCTTAACTCTAAGGATATAATATGCTTGACCCATATCCTTATTCTCAAAGTTGGATGATAACCAATCTTTGATTGCATTTATGTACCCTTTGTCATTTCTAGCTATGAGTATGTTGTCTACGTATAATGTCAAAATGACAAATTTACTTTCAGAGCTTTTATAATAAACATAATGGTCTTTATCAATCATATTGAACCCATTCAACATGATTGTTTGATGAAATCTTAAATACCACTGTCTTAAAGACTATTTAAGGCCATAAATTGATCTCATCAATCAACAAACCTATGTTCACTACCTTTTTTAATGAAACTTATAGGTTGTTCCATATAGATTTTTTCATCCAATCCTCTATTGAGGAAAGTAGTATTCACACCCATTTGTTGTAGCTCTAGGTCCAAACATGCCATTATGTCTAGAATTAACTTTATGGATGTAAATCTTCCAATAGTTGAGAAAGTCTCCTCATAGTCAATCCATTCATGTTGTGCAAATCCCTTAGTGACTAGTCAAGCCATGTATCTTTTGATCCTTCCATCAGCCTTTTGCTTCACATTAAGAATTCACTTATTCTCAATTCGTTTGCATCCTTCCAGTAGATCAACCAATTTCCAAACATGGTTCGATCTTATGGACGATTTTTTCTTCTATTTATTTAATCCATTTTTCCTTAGCTAGGTATAAGAGAGTCTCTGGAATATTTTTGGGTTCTTCTTTATCTTGTGGGGTGGTTAAAAGGGCTTCATTCAAGCCTTTGATTTCAAATCATTAGCGTGAAACACTTATCCTTTTAGATTTTTGTTGTTTTGACTCTTGATAAACGTGTCTCATATATTCATCATAAATTAGAATTCTCACATTAGGATCAAGCTCTATACTCCAACTAGAGTAAGGAATACTCCTACTAAAATAAGGATCTTAAACATCCTGATCATTTGGTCAAGCAAGGCTTCGATTTTCTCCCTGTAACTCCCTCTTACTTGGATTGAGTGATCTTGATAGTTCTTATTCCTATGTTTCATAAAAAGTGAAATCTTGATTTAATTCACCCAACTTTGGAAATTTATTCTCTTAGAATATGAAATCTTGTGATTCAAATTATTTCACTGTGCCATTCTCTTGCTCACCTTAAAAACATATCCATTTGATACTTCATAATATCTCATAAAGATATTCTTTTTACCTCTTGGTCCCAATTTACAAAAATTATTAGATGTGTCATGAATGTAAGGAGCATAACCCTAAGGCTATAAATGGCTTAGGTCAGGTTCTTGACCAATCTATAACTCATAAGGAGTGGTTGTGAAAAATTTGGAGGCCACTCAACTTAAAACATTTGTAGCAGTCAATAAAGCATCTCTCTACTAGAAGATTGATAAATTTATCTCAGCCATCATAGATCTAACCTATCTATGAGATTCTTATTTCTCCTATATGCAAAACTATTTTTTGTGGAGTTTTAGGAATGGACAACTGATGATCAACCCCATTTTCAGCATATAAATCTTTAAATTCATCTGAAAGATACTCTTAACCTCAGTTGGTTCTTAAAGCTTTAATCTTCCCATCTAATTTATTTTCAACTAAGTTCATATAAATCTTAAAGCAACTCAATGCGTCTAACTTCTGAGAAATCAAATAGACATGACCCTACCAATTATAGTCATCTATATATGTGAAGAAGTAACAAGCCCCATACCTTGCCCTCACATTCATTAGACCACATACGTTAGAATGAATTAATTGCAATGGAAATTCAGCTTTAGTTCCTTTTTCAATAATTTTCTAACCATTTTTAATTTCAAGCAATGCTTACAAGTAGGTAATTTAACCTTATTTAAATCAGCTAACAAAACCACTTCACCTAATAGACTCCTTCATTCTTGCTCGATACAATTTAATCTAGCATGCCACAATTTCACATTATTCTTATAACTTGTGATGAAAAGGAAATTTAAAAAGAAACTAGTTTTTATTTATATAATTAGTATTGATATCCATAATAATAAAATCATTCAATATAAAACCAAAACTATAATAAACATCACCCAAGCACAAATGTACACTGACATTTTTAAAAAATAAATCGAAACCAAGTTTCATTAAAGCAAGAAAATAAATTAAACTCCTATGAATATTTGGAGTATAAATTACATCATGTCGGAGTAAATTTTAGCCTTTAAACAAGACTAATCTACTCATGTCAATCCATTAAACAACCACTCTAGCATTATTTCCCACATAAATCCATTTAGCTCGATTTGAAATTCATCAAAATTCAACAAAGGCATCTCGATCCTTTGTCACGTTGTTTGTTGCTCCATAATTTATGACCCACGAAGGATGAAATTTAGTTAGAAGTACAGAACTGGATGCATAAATTTCACTAACTCTTAAATTAGAATAGTGTATTATTATGGGTGTCGAACCCTATAGGCATCTAGTATTTTCTCAAAAACCCACTTTTAGGGCTTAAGATCGGATCAAGATCCATTTGACTCATGAAGGTTGGTTGTATCATAATAGATAGGGTTTTATCCCCATATATTATTGGCGATCAACTACGAGGGCATCTGTTGGGCACCACAAGGTACGTATCAAGGAGTCACCGCCTAAAAAACATTAGGAAAGTGAGTTCTAATCTTATGAGGCCAAAACTAAAGATAGTTAAGGACTTTACTCTTATTTATACCTTTGGTTAATGTTATATAAATGAGTTAAAATTAATTTATTTTATCTATTTTCTCACAAAAGTTGTGAACCTGAAAAAGTAAAGCGCATTCAAGCATATAGGAAAGCTGTAAAGCATAAATATGGAAGGTTGTAAAAGTATGACATAGAAAGCATTGACGAATATGAGAATAAATGTAAAGATAAAATCATACATAAATCGAGGAATTAATTAAAATTATTTGGATGAGGATATTGGTCCTCACAATCATATTTACAAAAAGACAAAGTTTTAGGTGTATTTTTTATAAAAGAAAATGAGGCCATTGTGCTTATGCGGCTTTGGAAAAAGAATTGCGTTAATTCAATTCAAGGTAAGAAATCATTTTGTATTAAAGAAAAATATCCTTAATTTACATATTATTTTATGGGTGAAAATTGAGACATTGGTCCCTTTTTATATAGAAAAATCCCACTCAAAATTTGTATAAAATCATTTGATGAGCTTTCAATTTAACGCATGAAAAAAATCATTTATTTGCAAATCATGAAAGAAAAATATTATAAGTAAAACATGCATAAATCGGGATATTGATTGACTTGGAAAAATTGGTTTCCTCAAGCATATTTATGAAAACCTTTTTGTGTGATTTTTGAGATAAAAAGATGGACATTGGTCCAATTTTACTCAAAAATTCAATTAATTAAGTAGAAAAATATTTAATGCAAATTTTCCTAATTATTGTGCAAAAACCCATTTTTTACTAGCTACTATAATAAATATATGAAAGGCATGAAAGAAAAAAAATAATACAAATGCAAAAATGAATGAATAAATATGAAAATAAATCCTAAGCTAATTTTCTCCAACCCAACTCATCATATGAACGTGTCATATGCATTAAAGGGATAGAAAACGACAATAGGAGTTAATAATGAATTAAATCAAATAATAATAATAATAATAATTAGTTAATTCAAATAAATTAGGTAAATAATTAATATTATGGGGCATATTATGTGAAAATGCATGGAAAATATTGATAATAATAAGATTAATAATAAAATAGGCAAAAAAAAAGATTAATAAGAGTAGCAAATAAATTCAATGTTAAATCAATACATGAATAAATACAAAAAAGGAATTATATTTATAAAATAAATAATAAATAAATATTAGAAATTATGAAAATAAAGGAAATGGGTGAAAATGGGTCAAAGGAGTGAGTCACATGCATGGGAAAGACTTTGGAAGTGAGACACAAAAAAAATGAAGAAAAAAAGGAAAAAAAGGTGAGTCACATCCTGAGGGTGTGACTCACCCTAGAAATGAATTATGGTCCAAGGACATGACTCGTCCAGTGAGTCATGACCCAAGGCCATCCTAAATCTAGAAACATGTTCCGGGCACTAGAACACACCATTGATGGCAAAAAAAACCTCCAAATTCCATTTTTAACAAATTTAAAGCACGAAAAAAGGCATAAAACTAATTTAAGATGCATGAATAACATGATTTAAATGAAGAAAAATAAGATTAAAATAAGAAAATATGTAAATCAAAGTATGGACAAAATATGGAAGATGATGAATAGTAACCTCCAAAAAACACAATTATCCAACTTCACATATTTTTAGATGGATTTTTACAAGCTAATGAATGAAATTATCATACAAAACAAGAAATAAAGCATTTTACATAATAAAATCAATAAATTCAAAGATTAAACAAAATCAAGAAATTAAAGAAATTAAAAGCTATTTATTGTAATATACAATTAAACATTGGATTTGTTGGTTTAAGGGCTCAAGAATATTAACTTCAGTGTTGGTTCCATCCAAAAACAAGTGCCTTTGGCCTTTCTTTTCCCAATTTTCCTTCCCCTATAAATTTGCTTTTTTTTTTTGAAAAACAGAGCATGTGTGTGAATAAACATAAAGGGGAGAGAGAGAGAGAGAAAGAGAGAGAAGAACCCCCCTATCCTTATCAGATTCAAGATTAAAACTCAAAAAAACAATCCTTGTTTTGATAAGATTGAAATCAGATTTTTTCCATCCTTTTTTTCCCCTATTTTTGTGCTCAGAAATGTTTAAATTGTTTTTAGGAGGTGAGTGAAGGGAGTGATTCACGAATGAGTCACAACCTTCACTCGTGAGTCAAGGGAGTGACTCACAAATGAGTCATGGCCTTGACTCCTGATTCAAAGGAGTGACTCACGAATGAGTCACGGCCTTGACTCGTGAGTCATGACCTTTAATGGTTGACTTTTTAACCTTTGAAACCCATTTTGACCTTACTAATAGGGAAAAAGAGGAAAACAACACCCAAAAAGGATTTTTAAACATTTAAAACCCGCAGGAGAGCCCAAAAAGCATTTTAAGGATATGAAACCAAGGGGAAAGCCTTGTACTTCCATTCCTTGTCTATTTATAAGAAATTATTTCCTCATTAGGTAACCCTAATCAGGAATCACCTTAGGACCCGGTGTCTACAGTTGCCCCAAACTTTAGGAAGGCTAGTATACTAGTGCCTAAGTTAGCTAAAGTTTAGAATAAAGAGATAGAGGTGTGTACTTGAGGTGGTTGTCTCCTTGACTACAAAGGTTTGGCGATAAGGCAATCCAAATAAGCTTTTCGATAGAAAAAACACCACACAATCTTTACTTCGAGCTCGTGGCTTGGTTATTTATAGAAAGCACCTCTCATAGAGGACTTTGGATTTGTTTGATTTGCTCCGAAGAGACTTTGAAGTTTTGTTTGCTCCAAAGAGACTGCAAATTTTACTTTTCTCTAAAGAGACTTTGAATTTTTGCTTCGTGGTTTACTATCAACTTAGCAATCTGTTAATCCTCTGATCGGTGCTTATTCAACTTAGAGTACCTTCTAAGAGGAACTTGTGCTCACAAAGAGACTTTAGATGCCTTATGAAAAGGACTTAATGCTCGTTAAGAGGCTAGAAATGCTTTGAGGAAGGACTTAATGCTCATTAAGAGACTGAGAATGCCTTGTAAAAGGACTTAATGCTTGTTAAGAGACTAGGAATGCCTTGTAAAAAGGTCTTGATGCTCATTAAGAAACTTGAAATGCCTTGGAAAAAGGTCTTAATGCTCAATAAGAGACTAGGAACGCCTTAGGAAAAGGACTTAGTGCTCTCTAAGAGACTCAAAATGCCTTACAAAGAGGTCTTGATGCTCATTAAAAGACGGAGAATGCCTTGGAAAAAGGTCTTGATGCTCGTTAAGAAATTAAGAATGCCTTGGAAAAAGGTTTTGATGCTCATTAAGGGACTGATAATGCCTTGGAAAAAGGTTTTAATGCTCATTAAGAGACTAAGAATGCCTTGAAAAAAGGTTTGATGCTCGTTAAGGGACTGAGAATGCCTTGAAAAAAGGTTTTGATGCTCATTAAGAGACTGAGAATGCCTTAGAAAAAGGACTTAAAGGTACGTGGTTGAGACCTGCAAACCTATATAAAAAGCACTTTAGTTAGCTTATTATTTTATCATTCACATAGAGAATATTACCTGGTTGTTCCGAACATGAACTGGTGAAATATCATCTCACACTTTTAGGTGAGACAAAATTATGCTACCTTTTAGGAGGATTCTTTGAATAGAGGCTTACTGGCTTACCCTTAGGGAATCTTTTGTGTTTTTGAGTTTTTCTTTTTCTATTTTTTTGTTTCTTTTTTGTTGTTTTGTCTTTGTTTTTTATAGCTTGAGTGTATGTTTACATTTTGGATATATGTTGAATTTGTATATATAGTTTTGAGATTTTTACAATTCAAAATTGTTTCAAGGCCTTGAAACTTCATTGCATGTTAGGTAGAATTTGTATTCTTTTTACACCTATATTTATAGTGTGTCTAAAGAAGTCATTGTGCATTTGAAGAATTTGAGCTTTTTGTACATTTAAGTTTCTATTTATTTGTGGAATTTGAAGTTTTTGTATATTTGAGTTTTGCACATTTATTGTGTGGTGTGTTCAAGTGTATTTTTTTATGAAAAAGAGTCTTACCTGATTTCCCCCAGCAATGGTGTGTCTTGATAGTCTAGATTTACAAAGGATTTTCCATTTATGGGTTTGCATAAACTCCGCCTCCTGGGGATTTTGTCTTTGAGCTAGATAGTCATCCCTTGGTTATCGCTTCCAGAATGGCATGCGTAGATGACCTCATTTTTTTGAAATACTCATCTTACGTTATTTCTCCTGTAAGAGTTGCTCTTGTCTGATTGACTACTATTCATGGTTATCCTGTGACCTGATTTGGCACATAGAGTCCATCATCATTCTTTCCTTGCAAGAAATAACTCAGGTGAGTATGTGCACGAAATTATGTATGTGCAGCATATGTGATAAAGTCATATGTGTATGCATACCACGCACATGAGCACATGTGGCGAGTGTTATAAGTGGTGTGTTCAAAGAACTATTTGCCAAGAAGTGTCTAAATTTTAAAGTAATTGCAACTTATCAAATGCTTAGAACTTTAATCATATTCATCCTTGAATAAGCTTAATGGACCACATTCTCAACTAATTTAATCTCAACAAGAGAAATTAAAGGGTCACTCTCTATAAGGGAACAGGATTATAAGCATGTCAATACTAAGGCCTACTAAGCTCACATATAAGTACAATACATACCAAGCAATTTTTGTGTATATGTGCTAAAGGCCAAAACAAAATTTTGTCTTTAAAAAGCAAATTTTGAATGCAAAGTTAGAGAGATCAGATTTAACTCAAATGCATAAATATATTCATAGCTTCTCGCTTGAAGCTCAACAAACATCATATGCCTCTTATTACATACCAAATGTCACTAGAAGGTCATCTACGCTAGGGTGGATGAGATTGAACCCAAAATTAGGAGGTCTTTCATTGGTTGTAACCTTATGCTTGGTGGATGGCTAATAAAGAAAGGTCAAGCCACTAGAGAAAATTGACCACTATGCTTTCTTAATTAGTGGGAGGATTATTCTTTACCCATTTCCCTACTATCGAAGCATTTTCACATTTAACATTTGATGATTTTAAATTAATCAAAGCATCCTTAGACTTGGCTTTAGTGATTTTCAATTCACTGGAAGTTGTTTAAAGGGTAATAACTTGAGCTCTCCTCTTTTCAATTTTTTCGCTTTTTTTATTCTCATTGTTGTGATGCTGATTTCATGGGTTTCTCAATCCCCTCTTATTTCTTTTTCATTTCTTTTTCTTATTTTTCTTCTTTTTCATTTCTTTTCCTTTCTTTTTTCATGTCTCTTTCTAGGTTTGTTCCATCTAATAAACCCAATTCCCTACAAATGGAATTTATACAAAAGTTTAGTAGAAATTTATCTGCCATATTTTTGAAATTTGAGTTTGACTTTTTCACATTGGTCATCTTCCTAAGGGGAAGCCAAAATTATTTTCGGTGAAGGGGTTGTCTTAACGTGTGTGTAACAATAAAATGAACATGCATTTAGCATGCTTAAAATAAAGGCTCAAGGGGTTGGCAAGCGATTATGAAATCTGGGTAGGAGAAAGTCATTTAGAAATTTATATAAATAAGGGCTACCTGAATCATTTTCTATATTTTGTCTCATCCTAGGGTCACTTTTATGAGTAATAAAAAAGGTTTAGTGTTTTTATTAAGTTCTACCCAATCCCTCATTTGTAAGCAGTTTTTTTCATTTTTTTAAACTAGCCCAAAGTGCTCAATGTTTGGAAACTGCATGGTATAGCCAAGGCTTTTATGCTATTTAGTGAACAAAAATAAAACATGATTATCTCATGTCCATCTCAAATTTTAATAAAACACAGATTTCTAAAATCAAGATCAAAAGCATTCATCTCGAATGAAGTAAAAATTCAAATTGAAAGTAAACTAATAAGTAATCATGTTAAAATTTTGGACATTGCTTGGCAAGATAAAGTAAATTTAAGGCATAAATTATTTAAATAAGAATACTCCCTTGTATTCAGAGAAAAGACAACACCGTAATGGTCATCCTAAATGTATAAGGGAGGCAATGATCCTTGATTATATTCGAGAAAATGACAATACTACAGTCATCTTCAATGCATCAAGGAGGCATTAATCTTTAAATCTTTAAATTAAAATAATTATGTCAAAATCTTAAACACAACTTGGCAAGATAGATTAGGCTTAAGGGAAAAGCTATTTCAATAATAACACTCCCAAAAGTTAGGAAAAGAGCAACACTATGGTGGCCATCTTAAACTTATAAAAGAGGTAATGGTCCTTGAATTTGAAGCTGGTAAAAGGAGGGAGCTACAACAATCATCTTAAATGCATTAAAGATGCAGTGATCTTTGAGTCTCTAAGTTGTTACACATAAAGGCTCGGTCAAATCATTAAAGGAAGAATAGCAGTGTATGCTTTCACTTTATATGTAGGGTTATGTGTAGCAATATATACAGCAAATTGTGTATGAGTAAGGAATTATGTGAGAGGAAACATGCTGCGGTGTAAAGTTTATTGTCGTTGTCTCCAAGACTTAAATAGAGTGAGTAAGGTGTTAAACACTAGGAATCAATATTTATAAAAATTGTTTTCTATTAACTGAATAGATAATTATTTGGACAGGCAATGATAACTTTGAATGAATTTATTTATACTAAATTCTTTACTCAATTAAATTATAATCTAATCTTAAATTGTAACTAACAAAAAATCAAATAAGTCATAAATTGATCAACTAAAGATTCACTAAAACACATATGCATGCAATGATTGGAGAGTAAGGCCTACTATCCATAAGTGCAATTCTCATTGTCAAGTAAGGCCATTTCCATCTAGAGTCTACAAGCACTCTCATGTCATTGTGGAGATAGATGAAAACCATGAAGTTCTATGCCTATTCTTAAACCCCTCAAAGTGAAATCCTTGTCTCCTAAGTGATTTCTGGACTTTAAGTAAATTCAATTACTTTTCCATCAAAATGCCCTAATTCTCATTGTGAACAAATTGATTAACACATTATATATCATGATCAAGCATACAGAACAAGTTTAACACCTAATTGAACGTAAATCATTCATGCATTGAAATAAGATAATTATATTAATAAAGATCAATTCATACTTACAATTTGAACAAATAAATTAGCCTAAATACATATTGTAATAACAATAAATACAAGGAAGAGAATGATATCAAGAATTTATCTAAAGAGAAAAAGAAAAAAGAATGGTAGGTGACTCCTTAATGCTTCTTCAGAAAAATACTTGAATGTTGAATGACCTCTTTTGATCTCTTTTCTTCCTTAGTGTATTCTTTTTCCTCATAATCTTTTCTAATTGTTTTAGAAGTTACTTGGTAGTTTTTATATCTCAAAAATGTAGTTATCTTTATGTATTTATATAACCAAAGGTGTCCAAAATGGTGCCTTATCAGAGAGGGGTGTAATCTTGAAGAGGCATGTGAAAGGTTACAATGGTTAGCTTTGGTGATGACTCGGCACACTAGTGCTGAGTTGGCATAGATAGGCTTTGTAATGAGTCAACACTTTGACCACAAGTAAGCACACTTCTAACTTCTTCATAACTCAGTTCAGCAAGGCATGAGTCAGCACAAGCGCTAAAACCTCCTTAAAATCTTTTTCTTCAACTCTTTATAAAAAAAATTCCTCAATTATTATTCAAATCATCTAATTAGACACATTTAGCCTATAAAAAAATAAGACATAAAAAGTAATATAAAACATAGTAAAATAAACAAAACACATGCATTAAACTCATAAAATGATGCACAACAAAACAAAATGGCTATGCTAAATTATATGACATTAAATTCTCCCACACTTAAACCTTACTTGCCCTTAAGCAAAATTACAAAAATCCAAGTGGAATAACCAATGAAAGCATTTATCTTCTAAGTTAGAAAATAGCTTTCTTAAAATCATCTTTAATATGATGAGTACTTAAAAGAAAATAGCAAATAACTAGTTTATAATACTCAATAATGATTGAGTAGACAAATTGCATAGCATAGTCAATAAATTTCATACACTATCTTAAGTTATTAAAATCAAAATCAAGAACATTGAGTCAATAATCTAACCAATCCTTTTAACTAGGATGGACAATCTTCAAACTTAGAAGTACAAAAACAAAAATAACCATTAGGACAAAGTTAGGCTCACACATCAACTCACAATTCTTATGGCATTTTTAAACACTTATAGATTTTCTAACTACTATGCGATTTGGTGGGTGCATTTATGCTCCATCCCACACTTTTTTATTTAATCAATCTTAATAGGTACATTTTATGCTCTATCCCACAAGATGACTTTGATTTTTTTTATTTTGCTTTTTCTTCTTTTTTTCCTTTTTTCCTTTCTTATGTGTGTCGTCATCTATTATTGAAAAGTGAGATATGCATATTATGGCTATAGCTTCCCTAAGACTATCTGAGTTCTTAAATACTAAACTTAAATCATGCCATCCTAATCTTAAGACTATACTATATGAAACTTTAGATTCTACCAATTGAGCATAAAAAATAAGCTATGGACACACTATTAATATATACTCAATCAAGTTAATATAAACTTAAAGGAAACTATCATAAGGATAAAAGATAAATGAAATATAGCATAGGACAATGCATGCAAAATAAAAACTTAAATACTAAACATATAATAAAAACATAAAAAGAAACACAAAACAAAAACATAAAACATCCCTTCCCCCCACACTTAGAAATTCACATTATCCCCAATGTCAACTAAAAAATATAAAAGGAAAGGAAAAGAAAAACTTTCCTCAATCATTCGAAGGTGAAGGTGCAGGTGAATCGACCACATAGCCCGCTTGAGTAATAAAAGTATCAACCTTGTGCTCCATTTGCCTTTGCCTCCTAGATAGACAATGAGTTATAGTCTCTATAGGATTTAATTGATGTTGCATTGATTGTTGGTTGTCAAGCACTTGCTCCCAAATCCTTGAGGATCGACTAGAAGAACCATAAGATGAGCCATGAGAAGCACCATATGTTAGCCCACTTGCATCTCCATAAGAAGGGATTAGAATTATAACTAATGCTTTATGAGATTCTCCCTCTTGAGCCATACAAAAATTGTGCTCTTCATCCCCATGCTCTTCCTCCTCTTTTTCACTTTCTTCCTCCTCTTAAGGTGGTGGTGGTGGTAATGGTGCCAATCCTCTCCAAAATGAATGAGAACGAGCACGTATGAATCTCATGGAGGCATCAACCACCTCACCATGAATCAAGGTTTGCCTAGTGAAATAAGTAAACTCAACTAAATGGGTAAAATCATCCAAATTAACATTCAAAGCTATGGCTATAATAGGGATTGCATGACCATGAGTAATAGGGTTTTCCTTCCTAAAGGCACATGTTAACATTTGGTTCAAAACCCAATAAGTCCAACATACTTGCTTTTGATTATGAATGCACCACATAAGGAATAATTTTTGATGTGAAACCCTATTAAACTCAGACTTATGAAAAATAACACATCTACGAACTTTGTACAAAAGCCAAAACCTTAAATATTTTATAAACATTGCCTTTCCCTTCTTAGGTTGAAAAGGTGTTCTCAATAAATAAAAAATGTCCAAAACTCATTAACATTAAAATTCTTAGGAGGTCACACATTCAATCCCTCTTGAAACCAAAAACTCGATGCATAATGGAATAAGTGAGTGTGTTTCTATCTCCTAACATACAAAATTCTAACACCCTAGGGTCATTCTCATTCACTTCCAAAGTAGTATAAAACTTCATGAGCAAGTTAACAATAGTAAGCTCATGTATGGAAACAAATCTACCAAGACCGTATGAATTTAAAAGAGTAGTAAAGGATTCTAACACACCAAGGTCTCTTAAGAGGGTAGTAGAAAGGTACTTATAAGACACAATCTCTTTAGGTTTAAGAGAAATAAACCTTACACCCTCCTCATTAGTGATGATTGGAAATAGAGTCTTGCAAATTAAAGTCGAGTCCTCTCTTTATGAAGATTCCTTTTGTGGCCTCAATGATGTAGATCCCCTTATTCTTGGCACCTTTTATATGATAATAATCAAAAGAAAATGGAGAAAAACTTGCTAATGGGAGCACATGAAATAGCAGAAGAAGGAAAATAGAAAGCTTGCTAATAAAGGTTTTGAAGAAGATGAAAATAGATATCTAGTGATAGAAACTAATAAAGAGTGAAGAAGAAAAAGAAGGAAATAAAGGATATATATGGGAAATAACGCTTTTGCAAATGGGAAAAGGCTGCAATGATAAATGGATATAAAGACTAGTATTTATAGGGATGGAAAATTTGAATAAGAATGAGAAAAAGTAGGAAAGGATATGACTTGAAATGGGAAAGTGTTACCCCTTTAGGGCCTCTCACACCTTTTTAAAAGAACTTCAAAAAAAGTAACTTGAAAAATGACAAAAATTGAATACCAAAAATATAAAACTAAAAAAGAAAATTCAAGATATGGAACAATATTGAAAATTTTGCAGGATTGGTGTCGTCATGTGGTAGAACAAGTGGAATGACTCAGCACAGTGCTCTTTGTAATGAACTCAGCACACTTGGTGATAAGTCGGCATAGATGTAACTATTTTGGAACAACTCAACACACTTGGTGATGAGTCAGCACTATCCATCTAAGCCGACGTTGTTGCTCTCTGTAATGAGTCAGCACAGGTGGAACGAGTTGGCATACCCTGCCAGAAAACTCAAAAACAAAACAACCAAAAACTCAATGAAAGACATTAAGCCATGAATAAAAATGTGTAAAAAGTGAATAATAACATAATAATAAGAGTGGACAAACCTAAAAACATACTAAAAACTCCTAAAATGAAAGATGTGTAAAGAAAATACTTAACAAAACTTATGTAAAAATGAAAATCATTAAGTAACTTAAGAAATAACCTCCTTAGGTGTAGAGAGTAAATAATTTCACCTCACTAATGAATTCACCAACAAAATATAGCTTGAGGCAATGACCATTGACCTTAAAAATTTCTCCCTTATCATTTTCAATATCAATTGCTCCATAATCATAAACTTTAACCACTTTAAAAGGATTAAACCATCTAAACTTGAGCTTCCTAGGAAATAACCTTAATCTTTAGTTATATAGAAGCACCAAATCTCTTTCATAAAATTCCTTTTTAAGTATTTGCTTATCATGCCACATCTTGGTGTGAACTTTGAATAACTTTGCATTCTCATAAGCATTCATCCTTAACTCCTCTACCTCATTAAGTTGAAGTAACCTCTTCCTACCGACTTGCTTCATATCAAAATTCAAAGCCTATGTTGCCCAATAAGCCTTATGTTCACCCTCTACGGGCAAGTGACAAGACTTGCCATAGATTAATTGATATGGGTAAGGCCTATTGGGATTTTGAAAGTTGTCTTATATGACCATAGGAAATCATCTGACTGCAATGCCCAATCTTTCCTTAATAAAGAAACTTTCTTTTCTAAAATCCAGTTTAACTCTCTATTCCTTACTTTGACTTGTCCACTTGTTTGAAGATGATATGGGGTAGTAACCTTATGTGTCACCATATACTTCTTCAATAAAGCATCAATAACATTATTGCAAAAATGGGAACCTCCATCACTAATAATAGTTCTAGGAGTACCAAGCCTAAGAAATATGACCTTCTTGAGCATCTTCCTAACCACTTTAGCATTATTAGTAAGAGTAGACATTGCTTCAACCTATTTAAAGACATAGTCCACCATGACCAATATATACTTAGGTCCTAAACAATTAGGGAAAGGACCTATGAAATCCATTCCCCAAACATCAAAGATCTCTACCTCTAAAACTCCTTTCAAAGGCATTTCATTCTTTCTTGTTATGGTACCCATTCTTTGACATCTATCATATGTAAGCACATCATTTCTAACATATTTAAATAAAATAGGCCACCAAAAACTAGATTAAAGTACCTTAGAAGCTATCTTGGAAACACCAAAATGACCTCCAACCTCCATGGAATGGCAACCTTTCAAAATGTCTTCAACCTTATCTTGGGGAATACACCTTCTTACCAAACCATCTACACATCTCTTGTAAACTAAGGGCTCTTCCCAATAGTAAAACTTACAATCATGCAAATAATTCTTTCTTTAATGATAATCCAAAAACTATGGAAGGATACCACTTACTAGATAGTTGGCAATATCAACCAACCAAAGGACCTCTTTAGACATCACACTTAAGGGTTGTTCACCATAAAAACTCTTATTAATAGGCACTATGAAAACTCTCATTAATAGGCACACCATCATCATGAATGCTCAGTCCATCTTGATCTTATCAAATGATCTACCACAAGATGCTCGCTTCCCTTCTTCTCTCTAATTTCCTAATCAAACTCTTGAAGCATCAAAATCCACCTTAAAAGCCTTAGCTTTGCATCCTTCTTACTCAAAAGATACTTGAGAACAACATGATCTGAATACATAATAACTTTTTTGCCCCATAAGATAAGCTCTAAACTTATAAAATGCATAAACAATAGCTAATAACTTCTTTCTCATAGTGGTGTAATTGATTTGAGCTTCATCCAACAACTTACTTGCATAGTAAATAGCATAATGTTTACCTTACTTCCTTTGTCCCAAAACTACCCTCATCATAAAGTTGCTTGCATCACACATAATCTCGAATGGTTTATCCTAATTAGGTGGTTGCAAAATTAGTGCTAAAACTAGGGCTCTTTTCAATATCTCCAAGGCATCAAGGAAGGCTTCATCAAATACAAACTCAACATACTTGGCAAGTAGATTGCATAATGGCTTAGCTATCTTAGAGAAATCCTTGATAAACCTCCCATAGAATCTCGTATAGCTAAGAAAACTTCTAATATCCCTTACACAATTTGGAGGTGGAAAATTGGCTATCACCTCAATCTTTACTCTATCTACTCTAATCCGTTTACTTGAGATAGAATGACCAAGAACAATACCCTCTTGAGCCATGAAGAGACATTTCTCCCAATTAAGCACCAAACCATGCTTCATACACCTATCAAGAACTTTAGAAAGGTTCTATAAACAATGGTCAAAGTTAGATCCATAAACACTAAAATCATCCATAATTACTTTAACACGTTCATCAATCAGATCACTAAAGATTGAAAGCATGCATCTTTGAAAAGTAGTAGGAGCATTGCACAAACCAAAAAACAAAAGTACCATAGGGACATGTAAATGTAGTTTTAGTTTGATCATCGAGATGAATAGGTATTTGATAAAAACCACTTAGATCATCTAGATAGCAAAAATATGAAAAAATTAGCTAGCCTTCCTAAGACTTGATCAAGAAAAGGCAATGGAAAATGATCTTTCCTAGTGGCCTTATTTAACTTTCGATAATCAATACACATATGCTTAGTCGTAATCTTAAACACCATTAAGCCTCCCTTCTTAGGAATGACTTGAATAGGGCTTACCCACCTACTATCACCAATATAATATATAATTTCATTATCTAAAAGCTTAATCACTTCTTTTCTCACCATTTCTTTGAGAGTGGTATTCAAATGCCTTTGACCTTCAATTGAAGGCTTAGCATCATTTTCTAATAATATCCTATACATACAAATCTTGGGGCTAATCCCTTTCAAATCACTTATGGAATAACCCATAACATTCTTATGCTTGAGCAAAACATCACGTAGAGCATTCACATGATCATTAGGCAAAGATAAATTAAATATAAAGGGAAATTAATAGTTTGAGTCAAGAAAAGCATATCTTAAATTTGATCGTACAGGCTTAAGCTCTAACTTCGCTTCCTTCTTTTGTGAGCCATCCTTTAGGTCATCATCCTTCTTTAAGGGTTCAAACCTTGAGGGCCTATGAAAAGGAAATGAATTGACCTTTAATTGATGCACTTGAGCATCCTCTCTAGTATAAGGTTCAATAGGCTTATGTCTCAAACAATCATGCAAAACATCATCAATACACTTACCAGTAATATTAAGAGAATCAATTTTGCTTACTCTTTTAATAGGTGAAGATCTCATCATCTTAAAAACATTGAATTCTATGCTTTTATGGTTCACCTCTAAAGTGATCCTACCTTTCTTCATGTCAATGATAGCACCAACTGTAACTAAAAAAGGTCTTCCAAATAATATTAGAATTATTAAGTTCTCTTCCATATCTAAAACAATAAAATCTACTGGAATAACAAATTTACCTACCTTTGTGGGCACATTCTCATGAATTCCAAAAGGATGAGTAATAGTTTTATTTGCCATAGATAAACACATGTTGGTAGGCTGTTATGCTTTTTCTATAAGCTTAATTACCGCAAGTATACGGTGTACCGTTATAGTACTTCAGATATCGATCCCACGAGGAAATGTTGATTTTAATCACCCACTATTACTACTCAATTTTAATCTTGTTTACGATGTTCAAAAGTGAGATTAATTCTAACTATTCTAATGCATAAATTAATTAAATCCTAGTTAAATCTAATCAAAGAAGACAATAAATATTATGAAACTAAATAATCATGCATTTGATACCATTATTTTAATTATAATTTTTAATCTTATTAGTAAGCCAAGTTGGAATAAATTCCTAATCCACTCTCTCGACATGAATTAGATTGCCTAAATCATGCAATTAAAGTACTAATTCTCAACTCTCGTTAATGAACTAATGGATTTTAATTACACATTTTAAGTTTAAACACCAACCTATAGCAATTATCTCCACATGTGATCTCTCTAACTATGCTTTGATAATGAATTTCCTATTAACTTTCAATAAGATGTTGCTCTCGCTAACTCCCTTATTTATGATCATTATGTTAATTTTCAGAAAAGGAATTGCCATCTCGAAGGTCGTCTTCCTTAACTTATAATGATACTAATAAAGTTTTAATAGCAAATACTACAATCAAAGATCAATATTATAAATGGAAATAGAAATTCATTCATCAATAATCAAATGCCAACATAATATTCATTTAAGGAATTACAAGGAAGAAAGATAAAAATAAGAACAAGGAGAAGGGGATCTCTCAACCCTTTTTCCCTTCACACAAGATGTCTTCTTCCTTGCTTCTTGTCTCCTCTTCAAAACATGAAAAATAAAAACTAAAGTACTAAAGAAAATTAAATGTTCTTAGGATCACATAAATCAAATTCTAAAACATTCATCATCCCTTAAAATTCTGTTCACATGGCATATATATGCCTATCTAAAAATTGTGTCCCTTCAAGATGTCCTTTCACAAGAGTTGTCCTTTTTCATAGAAAATTGCATCACTTCAGAATTCTAACTGCTCATCCGCACTTTGTCGCGCCCTCGCGACTCCTGTCGCGCTCGCGACAAGACACGCCTCTCTTGGCTGGCTCCGCTGGCTGTCGCGACCACTCATTGCTTTGTCGCCCTCGCGACATGGCACGCCTGTCTCCTTGCTCTCTTCCCCACCTTCTGTCGCGACCACTCCTCCTTGTCGCGCTCGCGACACCTTCAATGTAGCTCATATGGATTTCTTTCCTCCACTTAACTCCTTTTATCTTTAAATCATTCCCTTCTCCTATAAAACAAATAAAACAACTACACACACACAAAACACATAAAAGTAACAAAATACATATAAAATACCAAAGTAATAAACACAATACTAGACTAAACCACACATTAACATACAATATTTATGAGCTTTTCAAGCTCATATCAATTCCCCACACTTGAACTTTTGCTTGTCCTCAAGCAAAAACTCAAAATGCTAGAAACCAACAAAACTCAAACATTAAAAACATAAAACATAGAATATGGAGTTTATCCTTCTTGAGATTCTTACACATTAACACACACAAGGTTTCTTTAACATATTAATCATGAGTCAATGTCAACTAATACCAAAATAAAATCTTGGATCTATAAGGTTTAATACTCATATGCTCAAAATAATATAAACAAGAGAATGCAAAGTACAAATGATATGAAGCTCTTAAAAACCTTTATTTCTTACAACATGTACTCTATCCTAGCAAGTAATACAAAATGTAGAGTTATTCTCTCATAATTTCTGCCTTACGTCACTCAAGTGTTTAATGGATTGTGTTTAACTCATATTTCCTCTTGTACCACCACATACCATAAGCTTGTATTAAATAAAAATCTCCATCACTAGCATGAAATGATGCACAAAATCAAAAGGGTCTTTAAAGGGTTATAGCTTGGCTTAGGGTAAGGTAGGAATACTTTTGGGATAAGTAGCTCATGTATGTGGAAAAATATAGCAAATACTCAAACAAATAAGACTTTATATTGCAAAAATTGCACTAAAGCATGATATCTATCTTACTAATGAAATGTCCATAATCCCTTAAAATGATTCTTCAATTCCCACTAGTATTCACCTAAGCTCAACTTCAACTAGTTGCTTCTCTTATTTTTTTGTTTTCTTTTTAAGGCTCAAAGCAAACTAGTATAGTATTTTTATTTTTTTATTTTTTATTTTTTTTTTTATTAATGAAAATACTAGTGACTTTAAACTTAAGGGATTAGACACATAGTCAAAAATTCATGCTTAAAATATATCAATACAATATCCTACTCATCAAAGCATAACTATATTTTCCACATAAGGGTTCAAGCTCAAGGTTTAATTTGTTAGAAATTGGCACAAGACTTTATATAAGCTCATGAATAAAATAGTTTAGGCTCAAAATGGCTACCTAAAGTCAAAAGGGTAAGTTTTTAAAGCAAGCCAAAATGGTGTAATCTAAGTGCCCTTATCATTTCTCATGCATATTATATACTAAATGTGATTTCAAAAATTATCTAACACAAGTTCTAGAGTAATGAATACAAGAGGAATTCTCTCAATAAAACAATAAATTTCATATGTTAAGGCTCAAAAGCTCACCATGGCTATGGCAAAACTCTACATCATGCATTCTTACTATTCTAAAGCACATATATAAAGAAACTTGGCTTAAAAGAACTATATACCCAAGTACTTTACCTAAACATGCCTATCCATAGAAACATAATCATATTAAAACTAAAGATCCTTAATTCTAAGTTAGTAAATGTATCAAATCGACTCATAATTAACATGCAAAGATTAATTACATATGTTAATAGGCAATAATTTCACAAAGAATAACTCCATAACACAACTTAACATAAAACATAAAACATTTAACACTAATCCTATATGCATACTACCAACTAGCTTCCCCACACTTAAAGGACACAATGTCCTCATTGTGTAAGGAAGACTCACAAAACAATAAATACAACACAGACAAGCACAACACAAACAATACGAAAATAAAGCAAAAAGAATGACAAAAAGGAGAAGGTAACATTACTCATTGGCCCCACTTGGGGACCCCGGTGGAGAAGGCGTGAAAGGAACGTTGTGGTGGCGAAAGAAGGAAAGGAGCTTGCGGCTGAGGCTCTTATGACTCTTGTGCATTTGCTGAACAGTCGCCTCAAGGGAATCCATCCGAGCCGCCATACTTTGATTGGCAGCCTCAATCCCATCCAACCGAGACATGACCCGCTGCAATCCAGCAGTGTCCTCTTGTGCAGCACCGACACTGGGCTCACCACGATCATCGCAACCCATCCCAAAAGCACTTGCCATAGCAGCTTCGTCTTCATCATCATCCTCATCAGAACCATAAGGTTCAGCAGTAGATGTTTCTGGTGCTTTGCCTTTTCCTTTGGCACGACTAGATCTTGTTTCCTGCACAAATCGGGACAAAAACTGCGGAGGCATAGCATGTCTGTCTAAAACATGGGAGTTACGAAGATAAAGTATGTCCATTAAAGTCACATGTTCATTGTCAGCCAAAACAAAATTACCTAAATCACCTAAACACCCCAAAATAATACCGGTTACCATGTGGCACATACCTACAGTTTTAGTTCTAGCAATTGATGCATGGTATAACCCGTCAAAAATAAAATCTATGGAACATGAGGTTTTACGTGATAGTAACAAATGAAGCACAAACAAGTCCTTGGATTGAACCTTGATGCTTTCTACGCGTCCAAACAAGGCATGGCATAAATACTTATGAAATAAAAACAAGCCATTGTCCTTAATAAGTCTATTAGAGGCATTTTTGTTATTGAATTCTGCCAAGCCAGTTAATGTTGTCCAAATTGGTCGGTGATCAAATAAATTAGAATTAAAGCGTGTTCCATTCAATGGAAAACCAAACCAATCATGAAGTTCATCAAAACCAAATGTAAACTCAGCACCTTGGTGTCTAAATTTAAAGTGAGTCTTTTTATTATCAACATAAGCCAATGTGACAAAAAACTCTACAGCCCAATCCCTCCTAATAGGTAAATTCATGACAGAAAATTTCTCCCATTTCATGTATTTGATATATTTATCAAATTGAGCAGTCAACCCTAAATCTTTAAGCAAGTCAGTATCTAAATGCAACATGCCTACATAGGTTTTGGTGTTAAAAAACTTAAATTTTTTTCCTTCATCTTCAGAGTAGATAGGGAAGGGACACTCAAACCTGGCCTGAAGATACTCAACAGGTGGTGTAGGTGGAGAACTTGGCTCGGCAACTGGCTGCTTATCCTTGCGTCCAATGGATTTTGTGCGCACCATGGTGGAAAATAAAGAAACCCAAGCTGAAATCACAAGAAAGAGTGAAGAAGAAAGAGAAACAACACAGAATCTTAGCAAAAACGCTTCACAAAATCAAAATAGAAAGAACAGAGGAGAAAATATCTCAAAACTTTGAGAGAAAAAGGAAGAAAACTCGAGCTGTTGAATGGAGAAGATGAATAGTCTCTTTAGGGTTTTAACTATATATAGGGGAAGGTGAAAAGGCAGCTAAAACCCTAAGAAATTCAAATCCCGTGTCCTGTCGCGACCTCGCGAAGATGTCGCGATCGCGACAAGGCACGGTATTTGAACTAGCGAGCTCGCGACCAATGTCGCGCTCGCGACAGTACCTAAATGCCGAATCTCCTAGTGATCAGTCGCGCTCGCGGTAGTGTCGCGCTCGCGACAGAAGCCGAATTCCTAAATCAAGATGAAACAGTCGCGAGAGCGATCAGGGCGCGCTCGCGACAGAATCATGCGATCCGTCCCACTCATCTTCGTCGCGCTCGCGACAACTGTCGCGCTCGCGACAATGATGAAATGTTCATGAAATTTTATTATTTTTTTTTTTAACTAAGTATAGAAAACATAAATAAAGCAAAACATAAATACCTGTAAAATCAAAATGTGTGAGTAATCTAATAAATAAAGAAATAAAGCAAAACACAAAAAATAAAATAAAAATATAAACAGAATAAAATTAAATAAAATGGAAATAGAAATACCCATGCAAATAACCACTAAGTCAACTTAAAATATGAATATAAATTTAAACAATCTAAAGTCTATCCTAGACTTCCTTCCATCGGTCTCGAGGATTTTCCTCCGTATTGCTTGGTAAGTTTCCTTGTAAACAGGAAGGAAGAGCCTTGGCAATTTGCCCTAATTGCACTTCCAAGTTATGAATTGAAGAGGCTTGATTCTTTGTTATTTGATCAAATTTAGTTTCTAACCTCGTTTGATTATCTACTTGTGAAGTGAATTTTAAGTTAAGCTCCTCAATAAATCTATCTACTTTGACTTCCAAAGCTCCGAACCTATCTTGAGGTTGTTGAAATCCTGCCCCTCTATTTTGATTGTTATTACCACCCCAAGAAAAATTCGGATGGTTTCTCCAACCGGGGTTATAGGTATTTGAAAAAGGGTTTCCTCGTCCTTGCCCTTGTAAAAAGCTCACTTGCTCATTTGGATTACCCATTCCCAAATTACAACCCTCATTACTATGACCTAGTTGGCCACAAATAGTGCACTCAGTTTGTGGAGTTCCTCCCACTCCTAGACTATTGATCTTTTGGGTTAATGCAGCTACTTGGGCTTGCAAGGCCACAACAGAATCGATTGAATGGACCCCCCTAGTATTAGCATTGGAATTAAAATTAGGGTCTCTTACTCTCGCGGTTGGCCACATACAATTATTCATGGATATTTCCTCCAATAACTCAAATGCAGCCTCCGTGGTCTTCCTCATAAGGGATCCCCCAGCTGCCGCATCAATGGTTCCTCGAGTGGTTGGATTCACACCGTTATAGAATGTTTGCATCAGCAACTCCCTTGGCAAATTGTGGTGTGGGCAACTTCGCTGCAATTCTTTGAACCTTTCCCATGCCTCATACAAAGATTCAGAGTCATGTTGAACAAAAGTAGTAATATCTTTTATAATTTTGGCAGTTTTTGCTAGGGGAAAGTATTTTGATAAAAAGACTTGGGCTAATTGGTCCCAAGTTGTGATAGAACCCCTAGTAAGGGAATTCAACCAAGCCTTTGCCTTGTCCTTTAATGTAAACGGAAAAAGCCTAAGCTTGATTGCATCCGCCGAAACTCCGTTAATTTTAAAAGTATCGCAAATTTCTAAGAAATTTGCCAAATGAGCATTTGGATCCTCATTTGCCAAACCATAGAATTGGATACTGTTTTGAATCATTTGTAAAAGCGATGGTTTAATTTCAAATTGGTTTGCATTTACCGTAGGTCTTACCACTCCTTGTTGAGCACCACTCAATGCTGGCGTGGCAAAGTCCATCAAGCGCGGTGGATTTTCTTCTTCAGCCATGATAATTCGTCTACTTCGATTCTTCTTTTTATTTGACTTACGGTTACTCAAAAACAATCTCTCTATCTCCGGATTAAACGGTTCAAGTTCTTCTTGCGAACTCCTCGTACGCGGCATGAACAGTCAAATCCTGAAAATTCACAACAATCAACAATAAATTAAATATCGTAATCCAAAATCTTAAATCAAGGTTCATAATGTAATAAATTAAATCAATCAAAGTTTCCCCGGCAACGGCGCCAAAAACTTGTTATGCTTTTTCTATAAGCTTAATTACCGCAAGTATACGGTGTACCGTTATAGTACTTCAGATATCGATCCCACGAGGAAATGTTGATTTTAATCACCCACTATTACTACTCAATTTTAATCTTGTTTACGATGTTCAAAAGTGAGATTAATTCTAACTATTCTAATGCATAAATTAATTAAATCCTAGTTAAATCTAATCAAAGAAGACAATAAATATTATGAAACTAAATAATCATGCATTTGATACCATTATTTTAATTATAATTTTTAATCTTATTAGTAAGCCAAGTTGGAATAAATTCCTAATCCACTCTCTCGACATGAATTAGATTGCCTAAATCATGCAATTAAAGTACTAATTCTCAACTCTCGTTAATGAACTAATGGATTTTAATTACACATTTTAAGTTTAAACACCAACCTATAGCAATTATCTCCACATGTGATCTCTCTAACTATGCTTTGATAATGAATTTCCTATTAACTTTCAATAAGATGTTGCTCTCGCTAACTCCCTTATTTATGATCATTATGTTAATTTTCAGAAAAGGAATTGCCATCTCGAAGGTCGTCTTCCTTAACTTATAATGATACTAATAAAGTTTTAATAGCAAATACTACAATCAAAGATCAATATTATAAATGGAAATAGAAATTCATTCATCAATAATCAAATGCCAACATAATATTCATTTAAGGAATTACA
The DNA here is from genome assembly GCA_037975025.1 of Excoecaria agallocha. NCBI lineage: Eukaryota > Viridiplantae > Streptophyta > Magnoliopsida > Malpighiales > Euphorbiaceae > Excoecaria > Excoecaria agallocha. The sequence goes on along the minus strand of CM075820.1, from coordinate 31,388,008 downwards.
AGGAAGAAAGATAAAAATAAGAACAAGGAGAAGGGGATCTCTCAACCCTTTTTCCCTTCACACAAGATGTCTTCTTCCTTGCTTCTTGTCTCCTCTTCAAAACATGAAAAATAAAAACTAAAGTACTAAAGAAAATTAAATGTTCTTAGGATCACATAAATCAAATTCTAAAACATTCATCATCCCTTAAAATTCTGTTCACATGGCATATATATGCCTATCTAAAAATTGTGTCCCTTCAAGATGTCCTTTCACAAGAGTTGTCCTTTTTCATAGAAAATTGCATCACTTCAGAATTCTAACTGCTCATCCGCACTTTGTCGTGCCCTCGCGACTCCTGTCGCGCTCGCGACAAGACACGCCTCTCTTGGCTGGCTCCGCTGGCTGTCGCGACCACTCATTGCTTTGTCGCCCTCGCGACATGGCACGCCTGTCTCCTTGCTCTCTTCCCCACCTTCTGTCGCGACCACTCCTCCTTGTCGCGCTCGCGACACCTTCAATGTAGCTCATATGGATTTCTTTCCTCCACTTAACTCCTTTTATCTTTAAATCATTCCCTTCTCCTATAAAACAAATAAAACAACTACACACACACAAAACACATAAAAGTAACAAAATACATATAAAATACCAAAGTAATAAACACAATACTAGACTAAACCACACATTAACATACAATATTTATGAGCTTTTCAAGCTCATATCATAGGCTTAAGTTCACCTAAATCTAAATGCTTATAAGTAGAATAGGGCATAAGAATAACACTAACACCTTCATAAAGAGCTTTATTAAAAGGAATACCACCAATAACATAAGGAACCATAAAATAACTGAGGTCTTTTTGCTTTGGTAGAGACTTAGATTACATAGCTTTGTATTCTTCAAATAAAGAAACTAAGCTATAATCTTCTAATTTACTCTTATGTGTAGTAATGTCTTTTAAAAACTTACCCCATTATAGCATATCTCTAATAGCATCCATGAATGAAATGGTGATTGTTATATCTTTAAGAAAGTTTAGAAACATGCCAAATAGCCTAAGTTACACCTTAAAAACCTTTAAGGAAAAAACAAAGCCTTAAGATCCACTTTAGGTTTATTATTTTTATTAGAATGGTCATGTTTCTTTTTATCATCTTTAAGCTCTACAACATCATTGCTACTTTCATCAATAACATGCTCGTTAACTTCATTAGACTTACTCTTGAACTCATCATCTTGATTAACTTCTTTGTTACTTTTTATTGAATTATTCTCAACTTCCTTACCACTTCTCAAAGTTATTGCTTGACAAGTCTCCTTAGGTAGGAACTCGAGTTGGCTAGGTAGCTTCCCTATAGGTTGAGAACTAGAGAAAGCTTGTTGGGTAATTTGAGTCTTTAAGATTCTATTATAATTAGCAAGTTGCTCAAGCATTGAATTAACTTATTTAAATTGCTCCTCATTATGTTTATTGGTGGTAATTTATTGGTTAGTGAATTGTTCTATAAGGGATTCAAGATGTGATTTGGGTTGTGAAGGACTAAATGATCGCTTTATGGGAAAACAAGGTGGGTTTTATGGTTTAGGTATAGGGTTATTTGGAGGGTTGAGTTGTGATGAAGTATTGGACCTTGAAAATCTAAGGTAAATTATACATTGAGGGTTATAAGATTTAGAATTTAATCCTTCTCTTTGATTAAAACCCCTTGAACAAAATTAGCCACTTCATTAGAACTCATTGATCATTGTGCCTGGAATGAGATCTTCCACACAATTCACAAGCAATACTTAAATTATCAATAAACTTAACTTTAGATTTACTTACCATTTTGGTGAGTGCATCTACCTTTGTTGTTAACAAATTGATTGTATCAAGCTCCAATACTCCTCCTACCTTAGCTATAGTTGGTTCATCTCTCATGTACCCTTTTGATGCAAATTCCTCAAGCAAAGTAACCACTTCTGTAAGGGCCCAATTAAGGCCCTAATAGAAATATGCATGGTAAATGATTATTATAGTCTATGAGTGTTAATTAATTGATTAATTAAGTTATACACACGTAAATTAAAGTAGACTAATGGATTAGGGGCGTAATTGAAATAAATGAGTAAGTATTGGGAATAACTTTAGGAAGAGAAACTTAAGGGGCAAAATTTTAAATGGAGAGTGATTGAGGGAGCAAAGTGAGATTTCATCTCTACTTAGTCTCTATCTAGAACCTTCACATGAAAAAAAAGAAAGAAAATAGTGGGATTCTAAAAAAGTATAGGTTGATTAAAATATGAGGAAGATTAATGCAGCTTTAAATCTTGAAATTAGGCAATCTCTCTCTAGGATTTTCTTTCAATTCTATTATAGTTATTAAGTAGAAGAATTATGAGGTTGGAAGTCTAAGGTAATAACTTCTTCTTGATCTTTATCATCATCTTCTACTTTATAAATTTGAAGGATTTGTATAGGGAGAAATTTCGGAGTATTTATATGTGTAATGGTTCTTTGTAGTAGAAGATGTTAGTAAGAGTAAAGGCAAAGAAATGGAGAAGGATTGAGAAGAGAATTTAGACTTCATTAATAGGTATAGGAATTATGATTACATTTAGCTTTTCACGAGCTTAACTATATGAACGAATTAAGATGGTAATGATTTAGACAAGGTGATGATCGTAGAATTTCAAACTATGCAAGTGAATATCATAGGGTTTATTTGAATGCAATGGATTTAATTTCCTTTCAAAACTGGAATTGATATTTGATGATGCTTGAAAGTAATATAATGCATAGGTTTATAAATGTACATTGCTAGAAAATTAATTATTAGTGAGTTAAAGATTGTCTGTATGATAAATTTTGGGTTGAACTGAGGATTTGCATGTTTTAATTTCTTCTTGGTAGAGGTGAGTCACTAGGCTGAGGAAAGACTCTCTTTATCGAGGTGAGCACTCCCTCTACCAAGGGAAATTTCCCTCTCCCGAGAAGAAATAGCCTGTATAAACTATTTTGAAATCTCCCTCTACTAAGGGAAATCTCCCTCTTTCGAGGACAAATAATCTGCTTTGTAGGTTTAAGTTCCTTAGTCGAGGTGAAACTCACCTTTATAGAAATGTTATCAAATTCCCTTAAATAGCTTTCTATTTATTGCACAAATAGAAAACTAGATTTGTAATCTTCTATAATTACATGAAAGAGTGTTAGAATCACATTGTTAAACCATCAATAAACCTAAATAACATGTTTATTAAAAGGCGTGTTATTAGATATGAATTTGATTGTTTAATTAAATTAATATATGTATACATGTATATGTATATCTTATGGTTAATTTGTGGTTATCTACAATTACAGTATTTGCATGGTTATAGATATTATAACAAATACATGAGATTGTGTATCTATATACATATATTTATACACTTACATTATATGAGTAAGTTTATATAGTAAAAACATAACCATGGTCACTGAAATGTATATAAATATAGTTTTATGCCTGTGAATAGAGTTTCATTGTAGATAGATAGACATGCCTATAGGGTTAAAGTTGCAGCTGCTATAGTCTGACCCCATTTAAGTCTACAGTTGTCCACGCATGGGACCATAGCTCGATCCCATTTGGATCCACATATTTGATATCCTTAGATATCCATGAAACTTTATACTTATAGGCATTATATGACTGTAACCTACGGGTAACCACAATTCTTATTATCCACACTTAAAGAACTTAAGCAAGCAAAATACAATAAAATGATAAAAGAATATGATGACTATTAATGAGCTATATAAGCTTATGACTGTGTTTATTTATACTGTTTTGTTTTATTTTTGTATTTACAAAGTTACTCCTATTTATATATCATGCCTAGAATGTTTTAAAAATTATGCAAATTGCATAATGGTCATGACTGCTGTGAGTGGTCATTTATTATAATTTATTTTCCCCACTACGGTTTATAGCTTAGCATGGGTGTTTTATCCGTGTAGGTTTTTACCTAGGATTTTTGCCCTAGGACATAAACTGCATCAGGAAGGCTAAATAGTTCTCAAGAAAAGTTAGATGTATGAAGTCCTTATTTAGTCTTTTTGTATAACTGCTTTACAAGAGAAGGAATGTATATGTATATGAAAATCTTGAGTTGTATAGACTCAGTTTTTGTAAACTATAACATTATAATTATGTACTGAAGATATACCTTAATTTTGTTGAAGCATATATATTATTATGCATGATAAGGATAATGATGATAATATGTCCATATGTCAGATGCAAATATGAGTTCAGGTTATGCTATAGAAGCCTTATACAATGAGACATATATGTGTAGTAATATATAATGAGCTAAAACATGAAATTGATAATATGTGTAGTTACATGATAAACAATATAAGAATAAGTAAATGGTATCATCCTAGGTTAATGGTGATCAAGCGTTAATGAAAATAGTTTATTAGTAGAGGGTGTTATAACTTCCTTGGTTGTTTTGTCCATCCATTTGCCACTTGGGGCTACATTGACTATAGTTTAATTTTCATCCATCAAACCATTGTAAAAGATTTGAGGAATCATCCAATTCAGCAAGCCATGAAAAGGACATTGCCTTTAGAGTTCCTTAAATCTTTTCCAAGCCATATAAATTGCCTCACTTGCATATTGTCTAAACGTTGTGATTTCATTTTTGAATTTGGCCATTTTGTTGGGTGGAAAGTACTTATAAAGGAATGCTTGCTTCAATTGATCCCATGTAGTGATGTACTCACTAAGCAAACTAGAAAGCCATAATTGTGCTTTGTCCTTAACAGAAAATGGGAATAGCCTAAGCGAAATTGCATCATCCATCACTCCATTAAGTTTGAATGTTGCACACATATTAAGAAAGGGCAATATGTAGGCATATGGATCTTCTCCTTAGAGACCTCCGAACTAATTATTTTACACCATTTGGATAATACTTGGTTATATTTTGAAGCTATTATTGGCATTGTAGGTGCCATAATTCCTCCAAAATCCTCGATATGCCGGGTATAGTAAAATCATCCAAAGTACACCTCTCTCGATCAGCCATGATATTTGAACTTTAGTCTTCCTCTTCTTATTGCTGTCTTTGATCTCTGCACAAAGCATAAAAAGTTCTAAAAAGTTTTGACAACCCACATTGTTGTTAGGATTTCCTGCCGACCATGTAGGATGGCTCTATACTAAAAAATTTTAATTTCTAAAACCTGCACCGTCTGCCTATTATGTGAAATGTTGGACACCTACTTACCATGTGAAAGCATTTTATTTGAATAGTAAATTCTGGACTTATAGCCACACAATTGCCAATCATTCCTGCCCACCTTGAGTCCTTCCACTTCTAAAATTTTATTAAATTTTTCTCGTCCAAATTGTATTACAAGCTCACCAACTTATCTGGTAAGACTATGGAACTTATTTAATGCATTTTTAAACATGTTTAAAGGTTGGCAAGACATTAATGATGTATATTTATTTATAAAATACCAAGAATTCAATAAAGTTCATAATGTACAAATTATATTATTCTAATTATATTTACTAAATAATGATTATGAATAATATATTCATATGATTCTAGATAAACTAATTTCTAGTATGAGCATGGCCTACTAGAGTCTAGTAGTGTGTAAATAAACATGCCTAGAAAGGTTAGTAGTTGTTTCTATTCTATTAGACACTTAGATTCCTTTTATTAGAGGCTATGCCTCTTCTGTTTAGAGACTATATGTCTTTTGATTTCTAATTTAGAGGCAATCCTTTTTCTATTTATATACCCATAGTATCTTCATTTATGTGTAACTATTGACAAACTATTGTGAGTAGTTGCCATTTTATCATATTTATTTCCCCATTAAACTTTATGCTTAACACAGTGGTTTTTCTTCTGTGTAGATCTTGAAGAAAACGTTTAGGAGTTGGGATAACAAAAACAACCAAAGAATTTTTACATTTTAAGGATTTTATGGGAAACCTTTTTGTTGTAATTATAATACCGATGAAACCAAAGTTTGCACTAAACATGTCAATGTAATAAATATATATTATCTAATCAAATTTTCAAGCTTTGAAGGTATATGTTTTTGACATATATTTTTTATTCTTGTACTTAGACTTGAGTTGCTCATGTATTTGATACTTTATTTGCTAATTTTGCACTCACCTATCATTTTAAGAGGGCATGCGAATGTCACATTTCTCCCATAAACCAGCTACCTTTCATTAAATTAATCAGTTCTAGATGGTTTTTAATGGAATTAGTCATCACTTTGAATAAGACTCTAACTTATTTCCTTGTATTCAAGCCACTAATCCAAATACACTCTTGCATTGTTTTCGAATATGAACTATATGATGCACTTTTGCATCAATGTCATTAGCTTGAATCCTTTTATGCATTTTAATGTTCCAAACTTCTTGCACTATTACCTTACTCAAAGCAACTTTATGAATAGTTTGTGGAATAATAGGTGACCTTATCATCAATCTCATTTTTGCAACTCATTACAGAAAATTAAGGGATTAATACACTCATGTATAAACACATATAATTGAAACACATTTCAATCAAAAAGTAAGGACAAATCCACACAAATTATTTTTTAAGCAATTTTAAAAATATTCGAAGGTAGAAAACACATTTTTTACAATATTTCAAAAAATATATATTTTGAAAATAGCCAAAAACATTTTGTGGTCATTAAAAAATTTATTAAAAATAACTAAAAAATTATAAAAAGTTAACCTACAAAAAATAGAGCTAATTTAATGGTCAGAGACAGTCTTAGGGACCCCCTTGTGCTAAAGATCCTTTGGATACTCTTACAATTCACCATGTGCCACTGATAAACTTTTGCCATATGGCGATAACCTATACGGCCATGTGTCCATACGTATGTCACCATGACAAACCTCTATCATGACATATGGGAGGCTCAAGTTGGTCCACTTGGTGCCCACATGGTGTAACACCCTAAATTTTGAGTTTCATAATTGTAGCTTTTAAGCAGTAAATAATACTTTTTTCAAGATAAATTTGAATAGTGAATTTTAAATGAAATGAGTTCTTAATGGAGGTTATAACCTAAAAAGTGAATTTGGATAATAGATTCATAGTAAATGGTATAGAGATAATTGAAAGTCATAGTCGACCTTGAGTAGTCAACAAACAACACCAATTAAATAATTTACTTATGAATAATTCTACCTAAGGTGATTAGGTAACATTGGTATTATTTATGATTAGGTGAGAATATACTGTGGAGGGGAGAAAACATGCTTGGTTGGCCGTGCATTCTTAAAGAGAAGGAGTGAGTGGCCGTGTGTTTGCAAGAAGAGACCACACGTGGCCATGTACAAGGAAGAGAGAAACATCATGTGACCATGTGCAAGGAAGGAGACAAACTTGCGTGTCCATGTCCAAGAAAGGAAACAACGCATGTAGCCAGGGGTGGGAAGGAGGAAAGCATCATGTGGCCGTGTGTGGGAAAGAAAACTATGTGTGTTGCCACAGGTGGGAAGGAGGAAAGCATCATATGTCCGTGTGTGGGAAAGAAAACCATGTGCTTGGCCATGGGTGGGAAGGAGGAAAGCATCACGTGGCCATGTGTCATTAAAAACAAACACATGTAACCACGGGTTAGGAAGAGCAAACTCACTCGTGGCCGTGTGTGGGAAAGAATAGAGGAAAACCATAATACCAATCGTGCATAACATGAATTTAAACCCCAAATCTCACTTCCCCTATTGCATACATGATCATTTATGTTTTCAAGCATACTATACTCATCAAAGCTTACTAGATTTATCCTTTAAACTCGTATCAAAATACACATACCAGAAAAGGAATTAAAAACCCTAAATCATTCATATGAACTATGCCAAAACTTAATTCCCGTACTTGGTTTTTGTAGCTTGAACTCTTTCAACATCCATTAATCTAGCTCACTCTCTCCTTCATTTCCTTCATGATGTTTAAACAGCAAACCCTAATCTTCATCTTCTCCAAATCGTAACCAGAGAGAGAGAGCTATCTCCCTCAATTGCCAACCCACACTCTAAATCCCCAAGGATTCTTCTTCAAGAAGCTAAATACAAGAGTTTGTGGGGGTAAATATCTCCCTAGTGAAATTACCCCTATACCCTTACATACAATTTAACTCCCATCATTCCCATTTCTTCCAAATTAACCCCAAGACCTTCTAATTCACTTCAATTGTATAATTTTCTTAAATTTTAATTTAACTTAACTCATATACTTACATGCTAAAATTACCAAAATATCCCTCTTTACATAACCTTGATAATTACGAAATAATCCAATTTTTTTGCCTTAATTGATGGTAATCCTCATTAATTAATAATAATCTGATTAGGGTTATGATTGGGTCCTTACACGAAGGCAATTACATTGAGAAGTGGTAAGGAGTTGTGTAATGAAGATAAAGGTAAACATTTTTCCTCAATTATGGTGGAACCGACAATGGAGATAAGTGGTTCTAAACTTCGTGTTATTATAGATGTGCCAAAATATGTTAACAAAGGTAAGAATGTGTTAATTTCATATAAGCTTGTTGTCAATTAATCCTCTCAGCCATACCCATCCTTAGTTAGGCCAGAAAAGCAAAATAAACAACTGCCAAAATTCATAGACATGTTTAAGAAATTAAATATGAATCTGCCATTTGCTAAAGCTTTCTTACATATGTCAAAATATGTTAAATTATGAAATAGTTATGCTCAAATAAGAAAAATCTAGAAGGTGTCGATACAATACAATTGTCTGAGAATTACAGTTTAATTTAAATGAAGAAAATTCCCAAAAGTTTAAAGGATCCTAGTAGTTTCACTTTACCGTTTGAATTTAGTGGAAATTTTACTTGGAATGCCTTATGTGACTTGGGAGCAAGTATAAATCTGATGCCCTATTCCATTTGTATTTAATTGAACTTAGGAGATATCAAAGAGACAAGAATGACACTGCGATTGGTGGATAGGTTTGCAATTTTATCTTTCAAGTATATTTTATGGTTATAGACATAGAAGAAGACTGAAAAATACCATCATTTGTTGGAAGACCTTTTTTGAATATGATGAAAGCATTGATCAATATGCATGGGCAAATGGTCACCTTGAGGTTTAATATTGAGAAAATGATCTTCAATGTCAATAAAGCGATGCAACACCCATCTTGCAATTTTTCCGAGTTAATTGCTTCATTGATGACATTAAAAAGTCTATTAAGGATACTCAGGAAGAGATAATATTATTTGATGTACTCAAGGAATAAAGAGAATGCTGATGAAAATGATAAAGAGATGTTGGATGAACTTGAAGGAAAATCAAAGGAAGAGAGAATATAAGAGAAGGAGTCTTCCTCTCCTAAGGGAGAATAAATATATGAAATTAAACCCTTACTTTCTCAATTGATATATGTGATTTTGAAAGCGAATTTAAAACCTATAATCATATCTTCTAATTTGACAAGTTTGGAAAAGGATATGTTAATTTTGATTTTGAAAAAGCACAAAGAAGCCATCAGTTGGGAGACATCAAATCTCAAGGGAATCAGCAAAAGTTTTTGCACTCATCAAATTTTATTAGACAATGAAATATATGTATATAGGTGGTCAAGATGGAAGTATTGTACTCAAGCTACAAGATGTAGGTATTTTTTTACCTAATTTCTAATAGTAAGTAGGTTAGTCCAATGCAATGTATGCCCAAAAAGGGTGGGATAAGTATAGTTAACAATGAGTTTAACGAGTTAATCCCAACTTGTACAATTATAGGTTAACAAGTATGAATTGAATACAATAGACTTACTAGTGCCATAAGAAAAGACCACTTCCCGTTACTTGTTATAGATCAAATGTTGAAAAGGTTAGTGAGAAATAAATTGTATTATTTTCTAAATGGTTACTTGGGGTACAGTGTTGATACCTATAGCACTTAAAGATCAAGAAAAAACAACTTTCACTTACCCATATGAAACTTTCGTGCATAGACACATACCTATTGGGCTATGTAATGCACTGGCTACATTTTTGCAATGCGTGATGGCTATTTTCCATGTTTTTATTAAAAAGGTTGAATGTGTAATTTGTCCCTATTGTTTGGCAAAAAAGGCAATATAGTCCCTAAAGTTTCATTGGTACAATGTCACCTTTAAAGTTTGAAAATCAGAGCAATTTGGCCCCTAAAAAAATATATCCAATCTTTGAGTGGCATATGTCAAATCCTTGAGTACTAACCATTATTTTAGGGGCTAAATTGCCCCAATTTTGAAACATTAGGGATGACATTGCACCAAATGGAACTTTAGGATCTAAATTGCACTTTTTACCAAACTTTAAGGACCAATTTGCACCTTTAGCCTTATTAAAAAATTCATAAAAGTGCTTATGGACTATTTTACTATTTATAGGCATGATTTTGAGAGTTTCTTAGCCAATTTGGACTTGGTCTTAGGAAGATGTGAAGACACAAACTTAATGTTTAATTAGGAGAAGTGTCATTTTATGGTGTAAGGGGGAATAGTTCTAAGGTACAAAATATCAGGGAGGGGAATTGAGATTAACAAGGCTAAGATTATGGTCATTGAAAAACTTTCTCCCCCATTAAATGTCAAAGGTGTTAGAAGTTTTCTAAGTCATATCGGTTTCTATCTTCATTTTATCAAAGGTTTCTTTAAGATTGCAAAGCCTCTTACTAATCTTTTGATAAAAGATATTGCTTTTAATTTTTTTCGTTGAGTATGTGTAGGCATTTACACTTTAAAAGATAAGCTAATTTAAGCTTTAATCATGGCATTACCGAATTTGGAGTTACCATTTAAATTCATGTGCAATGCAAGCAACTTTGTAGTTAAAGCAGTTTTGGGATAGTGACAAGATAAGGTCTTCACACTATTTATTATACAATTCATACCCTCACCGAAGCTTAAGTACACTACACCACCATGGAGAAAAGCTCCTCGCCATTATTTTTACATTTGAAAAATTCAGATCATAATTGTTGGGATCGAAGGTGATAGCTTAGTTAGATCATACAACTCTTCGACATCTTTTTACCAAGAATGAGTCCAAGCCAAGATTAATTCAAGAGCTTCCTACCAAAGGATTATTCATGGCAATAGAGGAAGAAACTTAAAGTAGATGCACGTCATTACAATTAGGATGATCCCGATATTTTTAAGCTATGTGTGGATTAAAAAAACTATGAAGATGCATTCCAAAATAGGAGCAAGCTGCCATCATTCAAGCTTGTCATAAAGGAGAAGTTAGAGGACACCATGGACAAAACTGGAGAGTGGTTAAAATTTTGCAATCAAGTTTTTATTAGCCTACTTTATTTGATGATGTGAAATTATTTGTGCTAACATATGATAGATGTAGAAGAGTATGTAATATTTCTAAAAGGGATGAAATGCTTTTAACTAACATACTATAGATTGAATTGTTTGATGTGTGGGGTGTAGAATTTATGGGGCCATTTCCTAATTCTTTTGGATGCGAGTACATCTTAGTGGTTGTAGATTATATCAATAAATGGGTATAAGCCCTAGCCACTAAGACATATTATGCTAGGGTCATTTTAGAATTTATTATAAAAAAACATTTTCACTCAGTATAGAGCACCTAGGGTAATTATAAATGATGGTGGCAAACATTTTGTCAATCATCAATTCAAAGCCTTATTATGAAAATTTAAGGTTGAGAGACAAGATAACTACACCTTTTCACACTTAAGCTAATTATCAAGTTAATGTTTCAAATAGGAAACTCAAATCTATTTTATAAAAGATCGCAAATGCCTCTAGGAAAGGCTAGTCTCAAAAGCTCAATGACACTTTGTGGGTATATCATATAGATATAAAGAGGGATGTTCCTATTTAAGCTAGTTTATAGAAAATCATGCCACTTACTGATCGAGTTAAAACATAAAGCTCATTGGGCAACCAAACTTTTAAATTTTAACCTTCAAAGTGCATGAGAGAAGACATCTTTGCAACCTAATAAGCTAGATGAATTTTGATTTTGGGCTTACAATAGTGCAAGGAAATATAAGGAGAAGATGAAGAGATGGCACAACTGATAATTGTGAATTATAACTATTTTATTAGTGTGTCTTTAGGTGTTTAATATGACATTTTAGGGTTAATTTATTTAATTTTATGTTTAAATTCTTAATTTTTGTGTTGTGGACTTTATAGCATTATTTGGTGCTTTTAGGTATGAAATTAGAGAAAAATAAAGATTTAAGGGCAAAAAAAGAAATTCAACCTTTAAAGGATTTTTGAAGAAGAGAATTTGTGTGTTTAGTCTAGAAGCCAATCACTCAATGGAGTGAATTTTCACACTATCAAGTGAGGCATCATGAGAAGCAAGGCAACAAGATAGGCTCACTTAGTGGAGTGAATTTTCACTCTACTGAGTGGGAAGCTTATTGAAAAATTAGATTACAACTCTGCTTCCTATTTCATTAAAACTTAACTCCTCTCCCTTTTAGGAAGTATTAAGATATCAAAATTTCTTCTTTGAAGGCTTTATAAGCAGACCTAAGCATCAGACGTAAGGGTAGGGGAATTATGAATTTTACTTTTAAGTTTGCCCTAGTTTTAGTTTTCTTAATTATACAGTAGTTTTAGCTTACTTTTTTTTATTTTCTTAGTTTTTAATTCTCTTAAAGATTCAATCTTTCTACTGGTGTTCCAAAAAGTCATCAAGAGCAAGTTTGAAGCTTCATGAGTATTATATCTCTTTAATTCAGTTTTCTATCATTTTAATCATGTTTGGTAAGTAGTTTTCTTTTCTTTTGCCAAAGGATACTTGAATCTTTAAAGTTTTATTATAATGACTTAGCTTTTCTTTAATTCAATGCAAGTTTGATTATTTCTTAGTTTTGAGCAAATATTTCTTTGTTTTGAGAAAATTCTTATCCCTGGTTGTATTAAGATTGATTATTAACTTATTTGATTAATAATTGATGATTAATTTAAGTATGATCCATGATATACATGTTTTTGGGTTAAGTCATTGTATTGATGATGATTATTTTCTGAATTTGAGATAATTGTGTGTTGGTAAGAATAGATTAAAACTAAGAAAAGTTGAACTAAAAATATATTCAAGTTAAGTTTGCTTGAAAAAGATTTCAATGGATGTCTAGGAGTTTAAAACTGGATCTTTATGCTAAGTATTGGATTATTCCTAATAAGAAGATTTAATGTTTACAATGATAGTCCGAATAAGATATCTATTTTTATTTAACTAGTTTTTCTTTAATCACTTGTGTTACTTTTGATTTGAGTCATTACAATGGAAGTTTAGGTGGATAGTTCCTTTAGCAAAAGTGTTTTAGTTATTGCTCTATGTTTAATTTATGTTAGTCTAGTTTTTACTTTTTTTTTGTTTTATTTTACTGTTTATTTAGTTTAGTTCTTGCTTTTGATTCAAAAACTTGGGAAATAATCTCAGAACAATTTAACTCAAATATAGATATTTTACTTAGCAATCCATGTTCCCTTGGGTATAATATTAAGGGTCTTAATCTTATTTTTCTATATTACTAGCCGATCTAGTATACTTACTAGACACTAGTCAACAACCAAAAGTTGGCGAGAAAAGAGTTTGTGCCAGGCATGAAGGTGTTGCTCTACAATAGTCAATTGCATTTTTTTCTGGAAAGCTTAAGTATAAATGGCTTGAACTATATGAATTTGTAGATGTGATTGAATTTGGAATGGTTACGATGCAGAGCTTAAAAAATGGAAAAGAATACAAGGTCAATGGGCACCATTTAAAGCCTTATTTTGCATCACGAGTTAAGGTTGTTAAGGCAATCTTAATTTTTCAAGACAAGTAAAGTTATTATAAAAGCCTAGCTGAGGCTTTCTCAAAAACTAGAACTATTTCTTTATCTCTGTTAGCTTATAATGAATTTTACTTTTATAGACAATTTTTAGGTTGATTTATGTTTTTGTCAAATGTGTTTTCCCTTTCATTTTCTCTCAACTCCAAGCTTTCCTCATTCTTTTCAAGCATTCACATATCAATGGCACCCAAATGAAGTAGACAAAAGGGTTCTTCATCCTCGAAGGCACCAGGCTCTAGTTCATCCAAGATGCCTATCCCCTCTTGGGTGAACTAATGAATGCACAAGTCTTATTATTATTTCTCTCAAGCAGACTAAGTTTAACCTATTTATATAAATTTTGGGTTGCTGGAAACATTAGACTCTAACTTAAAAGCTGAAGTTAAAAAAAATTATCAACAACGTTGGTTAGATAGAATTCTTAGCCAGTTGACCCTAACATCACCAGGGATTTCTTGACCATATTTTGATGCTATTTCGAGTTGGATGATAATAATGATGGAGTGGTAAATTTTACATTAAATAAGTAGAGATATAGAATTTCATTTACGGAGTTCATAGAGATGTTAGGATTTTTAATTGATGGTGCTAGAGAACTATCGAAGGTTACCCCTCAGCAAAATTGAGATATAATTCGAGATGAGGTGTAAACTACCCACTATGTAGCTAGTGTCACAAAAGCACACCACCTAGAGAACCATGCTTACCGCATCCTACACAAGTTCTTTGCCTTATCATTCTATGGACATACAAAAAGGCCAAACAATGTCAACACATCCGAAGCCTTATTTCTTAAATGTATGATTAAAGGCATCAAATTGAATGGTTTTTATTATGTGTGGTGAAAAATTAAAGATCTCTAAAGAAAGTTATGGAAACTCAAAAATTTTCCTTAGGTGGCATGGTAACTATAATTGTCAAGGCGGTAGGACATTCACCTTTAGAGACTACAATTGGCAACCCATTTTTATGGATTTTAAGCTATTGAAGAATATGAAAGTAGCCATCTATGACCCAACCACTTTTTTCAATATGCATTTGACCACTTGGGTAGAATACCTCAGGCTTATGGAAAAGGTCATACACTATTGCCCCCTACTTTGGGAGATGATGGCAAGGAACCTAATCTTACACCTACCCCAATTCTTGCTCCACATATGATAGATATTTTGACTAGGATCTAGGATTATTTGGATCTTCAAAACCACAAGCTAGAAAGGCAGGAGCAAAAAATTTACTGAGTTGCAACGTAGCATCGAGCTTATAAGAATGGAAGCTACCATCTTTTATCAGCATTTCTAAGAGCATTTTCCTCCTCCCCCTTAGGAATTTGGACCTATACTTTCTTACTGAGCATAGCAAGATTTTATGGGGAGTGGCAATATTTCAAGAAGTTATTTTAAAGAGCAAATTCAAGAAGTGATCTGGAGAACAATTTTGAGAGAAAGTTGACTTATTTTTATCTGTGAAGTGAATTATAACTAATTAACTATTGAATTTTTTTCTATTTTTAACTACTTTTCTATTATTTTAAATTATAGTACTTCATTACTTTACTTTGTTTTTTATGAATAGTAGTATTTTATTTCCATTTTTACTTCTTTGTTTCTTTCTGTAGCTCATTTAACTAGTAATGTTTCTATTATTTAGTTAATTTTGCAATTTTAATTATTGTTTTTAGTTTCTTTTATTTAGTTATTGTGGGAAATAAATTGGTAGGCTCACTTAGTTGTGCTTGGTTTAGTTCACCCTAATTTATTTTTGAATTTGTGCAATTTTGAACTTAAATTTTGAATGTTTGCATTGTTCAGAACCTTAGATTAGCAATAGAGTAGTAGTAATTGTTTGATAAATTTTCTAATCAAATTTTGTATTTTACTTGAGTTATTCTTCTAAGTTTTTGAAATTTATGCACATAAACCTATTTTATTGAAAATGATATAAAACCAGTGCATGTAGGTGATTGACTTAGCAATTTAAAGAGCATTAGAACCTTTCTTATTACCCTTCAAAATGAATTAATAAACAAGGCATGATTTTGGAAATGATCTTGGCAGCCTATTATTGTTAGTTAATGTTAAATGACTTTTTCCTACATTGAATTTCCAATTGTCTTTTACTAGCCCTTTTGAGTGTTGGATTTTAACGGTTACATGCATCGCATACATGAGCGGAATATTAAAATTTTTTAACAGTTAGATCTGATCTTGCCATGAATACACAATATAACTATATGAGAATAATAAAAATCACCTTTGATTTTTATTGAACAGTTGATTTTACTTCGCACCGGGTTTGTAACACCCCCTATGCAAATACCCTATTACACATGTATCATGAATACTATTAAACATGCTTACACTACATGTTCATTTAATCATCATTTAGCCATTAATCATGCCATATGTTTTCATATGCCTATATTCGTGCTACAAGTCTATTCCTGTTTTCCATTTCATACCTATTATCATGCATACTAGACTATATGAATATTACTTTATGTATATCACATGCACACATATTCTGTCTTAGCTTTACTACTAGTGAGTTACAATATTCCAGATAGGTTTTATACATAACATAAGATAACTGGACTTTATACAACACATATGATAATTGTATTACAAAACATCCTACATCAAGGTTATCAATCGATGGTTGGCCCTTCCTGATGCAGAGAATGTCCCTCAACAAAAGTCTTGCTACTTGTACCTACACGGATAAATAACCCGTGCTAAGCTATAAAGCTTAGTGGGGAAATCTACAGATGGATGACCACACACACAGGTCATTAAAACATGCATTTACAATATGCTCATATATTATAAACAACATGTCCAACATAACATGGCAACAGTAACATATACTTTAAAGCGTATAGCATATTCTCATGAACATAAACATCGTACCCAGGAGAGTAACACATATTTCATTTTCATAATTCGTATAGATGGCAATTTTCCATGTGTACATATTCAATTGAAACATAATTCCTGTGGTAAACCAACAATATAAGCCACAATATCAAGCTTTAGTCAAATAACTTTAACTGTTTAATTTTGATCATTCTATGAATAACGTTTAGCCTGCCTTAGCTTTATCGGTGGATAACAGGAACTATGGATACACATTGGTATCAAAGAAGGATATCCGAAGATATCATATCTATAGACCCAAACGGGGCCAAACTATACTGTGGACCGGTCAAGCATACCCAAACGGGGTAGCCTATCAACCCAAACAGGGTTGATCATGATCCAAACGGGATCATATATACTATGGACCCAATCAGGCCAAACTATGGCAGCTGCAATTTCCCTATAGGCGCCTATCTATCCACATCTAAAACTCTATCGCAGGCAGAATGATATTCGTGTTCAATTCACATATTAATACTGTATTCATATATAATATTGTGCACATATACATAGTCTTATAAAACTATGAATTCTCTGGTGCATAATCAGATATATGCACATTTCATATGCCAAGTTATACATCTGGCTTATTCAAATCTGTATGACTATACAATTTGCATCATAGCATATAGGCATGACATATAATCATCATATCATATACTTGATCATGTTCACATTAAGCATCTCACATGTTCATAGTCATGCTAAAACATCTTCTATCTCATAAGGCAATTACATGCTCATATACTCATATACATAATCATAAATGTACATACCTGTAGGTACATTCGCATATAGTTGACTTATTCTTTTGAGCATGTTTACCAACACATATAATATCAACATGTTTCCATATTGGCATATACACATGCCAAGGTCATACCATTATATTCTCTATTTCATATCACAGTTACATGTCAAAATGTGCACTTTCATGTCATAGGATTTACATGTGTATATATATATATATATATCAATTTGGCATATGACCATCATGTACAAGACTAATTACATGTATAGGTTGGATATTTCATCATTAGTCTTTATTCATATACACAAATGAATGCATATGTGTGCATATAAATCCTTCATTGATAGTCATATTACATGTCTCATTCAATTAAATTTACTATCACATAAGCAACTATATGTCTCAATCAATTTAAAATCATATTATCAAGTGTAGTAACAATCTGCTCATAATTGTAGTTTCTGTTACATTGAACAGTCTAGAAAATAAGTCCAGATTCAACCCTTGATTACATGTACTTAGGGACAGATTTAAGCTTAGGTTTCTTCATATGAAATTTAGGTATGGAAGTCTATTTTTATACGCAAAAAGAATCACTCAATTCCGAGGTCTCTAGCTCAACTTATAAGCAAAACAGTACTAATAGATCATTCAGAAAATCACACACGTGGCCATGTGCAAAGAAGAAGAAAAACTCACGTGGCCACGTGCAATGAATGAAGTTTTATGCAGAAGAAACACACATTGTCACGTGTTTTCACAAGAGGAACCAGACGTGGCCATGCACAAGGGAAAGAAAAGGCTCACGTGGCCACGGGTAAGAAAGAAATATACACATGCGTGGCTACATGCTTCAAGCAGAGAAACTATCCAAATTTTCACTATCAGAAAATGAAAATCAGTTCCCAATTCTTTCTAAAAAGTTGTAGATATATTTTTCTAGTTTTCAAAACATCAAAAATCAACCCAATCAGAGCTCTCAAACTCAAGATATACCCTAAACACCGAAGACTGCTCTTAAAAACAAAGGCAGCAAGCAAGACCCGGATTCAAGCCTATTTTCTCTATCATACAAATTGATTCAGATTTCGTTTTCTTCATATGAAATTAAGATCTGTGAGTCTAGTTTAATATCCAATTGGAATTTCTCAATTTGAGTCACGGAAACGCAAGATATAGAAAAAATACTACAGACTGGTCATATGATCCTTAAAACAGATTTTTACATCTTCCAATCAAACGTGTATTTTTCCTTTCTAAACCACTTCCAAGCTTGATATTCACATATAAAACATGTAATAGAAGCAGTAAAGACATCTCTCATGCTAACACATTAAGCATACACACACACTTATGCAAGTTCCCATACCTTGGCTGATAAACCCAATGTATGCTATCAATACCCTTTCCTTTGCTCTTCCTTCCTTCCTCTTCTCCTTCATAAATACCATCATCATCATCATAAATTTCCAGAATATTTACATTTTCTCAGTCAAAATGAAACAAGAAGAAGATGATGATGAAGGGTTCAATTAATAGTTTAATTACCTTACGTTTAATACCTTGTACTCTTGATTAATCAACAAACATCATCCTCAAATTGTTTGAGATAAATCAATGGAAATAAGAAGGAAGAAGAAGATGATCTATTTTTTGGTTTTCTCTCTTCAATTGCCGACACCTTCACTCACACAGCCACCTCTACATTCCACTATCTTCTTTCTATTTATATAAGTGGCAAAATTTCCCTTTTACTCCCTCAAAATCTTGCATGTCACACAAATACCACAAACCTTTAGGCATGTTAGACTTTAACCCCTCCACTAACTCCTTTTTCTTAAATCAACCTATCAATTTATTCATTCTTTCAAAATTGGCCACTAAAATGCCAAAAATACAAATTAACCCCAAATTAATATCTTTTACTTCAATTATATCCTCAATTACTATTAAACTATATTCTTTTATTTTATTTTCATGCAATTAACATAATAACATGATAATTTAGCCCCTTACTTAATCACAAAAATATGCAAATTAAATTAGGGTCATGTTAGGGGCCTTACAAGAATTTCGTCCCCAAAATTCATACCTGTTTGGAATAAGTGAGGATGTTGTTCCTTCATAGCTGCTTCTGGCTCCCAAGTAACTTCTTGTAAATCATGATGTTGCCAGAGTACTTTAACAAGTGGAATTTGCTTATTTCTAAGTTGTCTAACTTCTCTAGCCAGAATTGCTATAGGTTCTTCATCATAAGTGAAATATGGCTGTACTTGCACATCTTGAACTGGTATCACATGGGATTCATCTGATCGATACCTTCGAAGCATAGAAACATGAAACACATCATGAATCTTGGCTAATTCTATAAGAAGAGCCAATCTATATGCCACTGGCCCAACTCTTTGAAGAATTTCATATGGGCCTATAAACCTCGGACTCAGTTTACCCTTCTTCCCAAATCTCAATACTTTTCTCCAAGGGGACACTTTCAAAAACACTTTGTCACCCACTTGATATTCAATATCTCTTCTTTTTAAATCAGCATAAGACTTCTGTCTATCACTAGCTTCCTTCAATCTCTGCTTGATAACTTGTATCTTTTCTTCTGTGTCTTTAACAATATCAGGACCAATAACTTTGCGCTCTGACAATTCAGTCCAGTAAACAGGAGTTCTACATTTCCGGCCATACAGGGCCTCATAAGGTGCCATCTCGATGCTCCTTTGATAACTGTTATTATAGGCGAACTCCATTAAAGGTAGATACCTATCCCAACTTCCTACAAAGTCCAAAACACATCCTCTCATCATATCCTCTAGAATCTGAATAACCCGTTCAAATTGCCCATCCGTCTGAGGGTGGAATGTTGTACTGTAACGAAGCTGAGTTCCCAATGCTTGTTGCAAACTTTGCCAAAATCTCGATGTGAATCTCGGATCTCGATTAGAGATTATTGACACCGGAATGCCATGCAATCTAACAATCTCATTTACATAAAGTTTTGCCAACTTATCCATAGGGTAGTCCATTCGAACTGGTATGAAATGAGCTAATTTAGTCAGCTTGTTAACTATAACCCAAACAGCATCATGCTTTTTCTGTGTAAGGGGCAATCCTGTTAAAAAAATCCATAGTGATATCCTCCCATTTCCATTGTGAAATTGGAATGGGGTTCAACAAACCAGAGGGTAACAGGTGCTGTGCTTTTACCTGCTGAAAAGTCAAACATTTGGAGACATAGGTTACCACATCTTTCTTCATGCCAGGCCACCAATAACTTTGTTTCAAATCCTGGTACATCTTATTCCCACCAGGGTGCATAGTAAATACTGTATTGTGAGCCTCATTCAATACTGTTCTCTTTAATTCTTTGTCATCAGGACATATAATCTATTCTGATAATGCACACCCCCATCTTCTTTCACTGAGTACTCAGATTGGGTCCCTTCATGTGAAGACTTCAAAATCTGTTGCAACTTTTCATCATGTTTCTGTGCATCAATCATTGTTTGCCTCAAACAAGGTCTAGCCTTCAACTGTGCTATTAAAGCACCATCATAAGCAAGTTTCCATCTACAGCGATGTGCAATCATAGCAGCCATCATCTTATGGCTCAAAGCATCAGCTACAACATTAGCTTTGCCTGGATGGTAATCCACTATACAATCATAATCTTTAAACAGTTCTAACCATCTTTGCTGTCTCAAGTTAAGTTCCTTTTGAGTGAGCAAATATTTGAGACTCTTGTGATCTGTATAGATTCTGCACTTTTCCCCATACAAATAATGTCACCAAATTTTCAAGGCAAACACTACTGCTGCTAACTCCAGGTCATAGGTTGGATAGTTTTGTTCATGTGGCTTCAACTGTCTAGATGCATAGGCAATTACTTTGCCATCTTGTATTAACACACAACCCAAGCCAACTCTAAAAGCATCACTATACATAGCATACTCCTTTCCTGAAACTGGCTGTGTCAAAACTGGAGCCTCTGTCAGAAATTTCTTCAATTGATCAAAACTTGCTTGACACCGGTCAGTCCACTCAAACTTTATACCCTTTCTCAACAGTTTAGTGAGTGGTGCGGCTATAACTGAAAAGCCTTTCACAAAGCGACGGTAATAACCTGCTAAGCCCAGAAAACTTCTCACTTCTGTCACATTTCGAGGCGGCTTCCAATTCACTATAGCCTCTATCTTAGCTGGATCCACTCTGATGCCTTCAGAAGATACTACATGACCAAGGAAAGAAATCTCCTTAAGCCAGAAATCACACTTGCTCAGCTTAGCATATAACTTATGCTCCCTCAGAGTCTGTAAAACAATTCTCAAATGCTCAGCATGTTTCGCTTCATTTCTCGAATACACCAAAATGTCATCTATGAACACAACAATAAATTGATCCAAGTAGGGTCTAAACACCCTATTCATAAGATTCATAAATGCAGCCGGTGCATTTGTTAACCCAAATGGCATCACTAGAAACTCATAATGTCCATATCGGGTTCTAAAGGCTGTTTTGGAAATATCTACATCCTTAACCCGAAGTTGATAATAACCCGAGCGCAAGTCAATCTTGGAAAATACTCCAGCACCCTTCAACTGATCAAATAAATCTTCAATTCTTGGTAAAGGATACTTATTTTTGATTGTTACCCTGTTTAACTGTCTGTGGTCTATGCACATCCTCATAGACCCATCCTTTTTCTTCACAAATAAAACCGGTGCACCCCAAGGCGATGTACTAGGCTTAATGAAGCCTTTGTCAAGCAACTCCTGTAGCTGAGCTTTTAGTTCTTTCAATTCCAAAGGAGCCATCCTGTATGGTGCCTTCGAAATAGGAGCTGTACCAGGTAGAATGTCTATAGACAATTCAACTTCCCTTTCAGGTGGAAGACTAGGTAAGTCTTCAGGGAACACATCAGGAAACTCTTTCACCACTAGAATCTCTTGAAGATTCACATTTTCTATTCTTGAATCAAGCACAAGTGCTAAGAAAGCTTCACACCCTTTTCTCAAAAATTGCTTAGCTTGCATAGCTGATATTACATTAGCTATGGGTTTAGATTGAATGCCCTGTACTAAAGTTTCTTCACCATCAGTACCAATGAGAGTTACAGTTTTAGCTTCACAATCAATCACTGCATGATGTCTAGACAGCCAATCCATACCAAGTATAATATCAAACTCCCGGAATGGTAACTCAATAAGATCAGCAAGGAATTCTTTCCCTTGAATTACAATAGGACACTGTTTATGCACTCTATTAACAACAACACTATGACCCAAAGGGTTGGTTACACATATATCATATTCGATTTCATGTACAATAGACTCATTTCCACCCATATCCCCAGTCAATTTCCTGGAACTATCCCAATGTTGCCTAGAACAATGGGGACACACTGGAGATTGCCCCCACTCTGTTTCCCCGAAGCTCCCTTTTCCAGCTTAGACACTACAGAAGATTCTTGTCTCCTGTCCCTTTTTGTAGAACTATAGCCAGACTCAGCTGGCAGATTTCCTTGAGCTACTCTAGCTCTCTTTTCTGTGAAAGATCCACCCTTGGCCCCACTCTTTCTCTGTTCTTTCTCCCTTTCTGCAATCTCATTCTTTTCAATTTGCAAGGCTACTGTAACCAGTTAAGTGAAGTTAACCACTTGCAAAGATGTAAATCCAATTAACTTTTCTCTGATATGATCATTTAACCCATCTTCAAACTGTCTACATTTAAAAGCATTATTTAACATCTCATCAGGAGCATATTTGCACAGGTGACTGAATTCTTTCTCATACTCAGCCACAGACATAACTCTCTGCTTCAAATTGAGATACTGCTTTAACTTCTCTTGCTTATACGCCTCTGTAACATACTTTTTCTTGAATTCATCTATGAAAAATTCCCATGTAAGGGGATTTGGTTGTTGGGGTTGCTTTAACACCAACTTCCACCAATCATAAGCTACTCCCTGTAATAAAGACACAGCACAAGATGCCTTAAGACCCACTAGACAGTGGATTTCATCAAAAATTATCTCTAGCCTTTCAAGCCAAAATTCAGCTTCTTCAGACTATTCCAGATTAGTGCCTAAAAACTCTTCGGCACCATGCTTTCTATTTTGCAGATATTGGAGCTTTAGGTGCTGTCATTCTTTGAAGAATTTGAGCCATATCCTGTGATATTTTTAACAATGCTTCTACAGGGATGGCTGCAGAAACCTCATTTGGATTGGATGATGAAGATAGCAGATTGAAAGGATTGGTTCTAACCATCCTGTTACTTACAGTGATTCCTTAAAAGTATCTCTAGAGTTCTCCATTTTCTATCTATAAGAAAATAGGGACTTCTGCATCAGGCCAACAAAACACTATATCATACTATAAAATCCTAGGTTCATTTTTACCCAGAAAAGGCTAAACTAGGGCTCTGATACCATAAATTGTAACACCCCCTATGCAAATACCCTATTACACATGTATCATGAATACTATTAAACATGCTTACACTACATGTTCATTTAATCATCATTTAGCCATTAATCATGCCATATGGTTTCATATGCCTATATTCGTGCTACAAGTCTATTCCTGTTTTCCATTTCATACCTATTATCATGCATACTAGACTATATGAATATTACTTTATGTATATCACATGCACACATATTCTGTCTTAGCTTTACTACTAGTGAGTTACAATATCCCAGATAGGTTTTATACATAACATAAGATAACTGGACTTTATACAACACATATGATAATTGTATTACAAAACATCCTACATCAAGGTTATCAATCGATGGTTAGCCCTTCCTGATGCAGAGAATGTCCCTCAATAAAAGTCTTGCTACTTGTACCTAAACGGATAAATAACCCGTGCTAAACTATAAAGCTTAGTGGGGAAATCTACAGATGGATGACCACACACACAGGTCATTAAAACATGCATTTACAATATGCTCATATATTATAAACAACATGTCCAACATAACATGGCAACAGTAACATATACTTTAAAGCGTAAAGCATATTCTCATGAACATAAACATCGTACCCAGGAGAGTAACACATATCTCATTTTCATAATTCGTATAGATGGAAATTTTCCATGTGTACATATTCAATTGAAACATAATTCCTGTGGTAAACCAACAATATAAGCCACAATATCAAGCTTTAGTCAAATAACTTTAACTGTTTAATTTTGATCATTCTATGAATAACGTTTAGCCTGCCTTAGCTTTATCGGTGGATAACAGGAACTATGGATACACATTGGTATCAAAGAAGGATATCCGAAGATATCATATCTATAGACCCAAACGGGGCCAAACTATACTGTGGACCGGTCAAGCATACCCAAACGGGGTAGCCTATCAACCCAAACAGGGTTGATCATGATCCAAACGGGATCATATATACTATGGACCCAATCAGGCCAAACTATGGCAGCTGCAATTTCCCTATAGGCGCCTATCTATCCACATCTAAAACTCTATCGCAGGCAGAATGATATTCGTGTTCAATTCACATATTAATACTGTATTCATATATAATATTGTGCACATATACATAGTCTTATAAAACTATGAATTCTCTGGTGCATAATCAGATATATGCACATTTCATATGCCAAGTTATACATCTGGCTTATTCAAATCTGTATGACTATACAATTTGCATCATAGCATATAGGCATGACATATAATCATCATATCATATACTTGATCATGTTCACATTAAGCATCTCACATGTTCATAGTCTTGCTAAAACATCTTCTATCTCATAAGGCAATTACATGCTCATATACTCATATACATAATCATAAATATACATACCTGTGGGTACATTCGCATATAGTTGACTTATTCTTTTGAGCATGTTTACCAACACATATAATATCAACATGTTTCCATATTGGCATATACACATGCCAAGGTCATACCATTATATTCTCTATTTCATATCACAGTTACATGTCAAAATGTGCACTTTCATGTCATAGGATTTACATGTGTATATATATATATATATATCAATTTGGCATATGACCATCATGTACAAGACTAATTACATGTATAGGTTGGATATTTCATCATTAGTCTTTATTCATATACACAAATGAATGCATATGTGTGCATATAAATCCTTCATTGATAGTCATATTACATGTCTCATTCAATTAAATTTACTATCAAATAAGCAACTATATGTCTCAATCAATTTAAAATCATATTATCAAGTGTAGTAACAATCTGCTCATAATTGTAGTTTCTGTTACATTGAACAGTCTAGAAAATAAGTCCAGATTCAACCCTAGATTACATATACTTAGCGACAGATTTAAGCTTAGCTTTCTTCATATGAAATTTAGGTATGGAAGTCTATGTTTATACGCAAAAAGAATCACTCAATTCCGAGGTCTCTAGCTCAACTTATAAGCAAAACAGTACTAATAGATCATTCAGAAAATCACACACGTGGCCATGTGCAAAGAAGAAGAAAAACTCACGTGGCCACGTGCAATGAATGAAGTTTTATGCAGAAGAAACACACATGGTCACGTGTTTTCACAAGAGGAACCAGACATGGCCATGCACAAGGGAAAGAAAAGGCTCACGTGGCCACGGGTAAGAAAGAAATATACACATGCATGGCTACATGCTTCAAGCAGAGAAACTATCCAAATTTTCACTATCAGAAAATGAAAATCAGTTCTCATTTCTTTCTACAAAGTTGTAGATATATTTTTCTAGTTTTCAAAACATCAAAAATCAACCCAATCAGAGCTCTCAATCTCAAGATATACCCTAAACACCGAAGACTGCTCTTAAAAACAAAGGCAGCAAGCAAGACCCGGATTCAAGCCTATTTTCTCTATCATAAAAATTGATTCAAATTTCGTGTTCTTCATATGAAATGAAGATCTGTGAGTCTAGTTTAATATCCAATTGGAATTTCTCAATTTGAGTCACGGAAACTCAAGATATAGAAAAAATACTACAAACTGGTCATATGATCCTTAAAACAGATTTTTACATCTTCCAATCAAACGTGTATTTTTCCTTTCTAAACCACTTCCAAGCTTGATATTCACATATAAAACATGTAATAGAAGCAGTAAAGACATCTCTCATGCTAACACATTAAGCATACACACACACTTATGCAATTTCCCATACCTTGGCTGATAAACCCAATGTATTTAACCTCTATCAATACCCTTTCCTTTGCTCTTCCTTCCTTCCTCTTCTCCTTCATAAATACCATCATCATCATCATAAATTTCCAGCATATTTACATTTTCTCAGTCAAAATGAAACAAGAAGAAGATGATGATGAAGGATTCAATTAATAGTTTAATTACCTTACGTTTAATACCTTGTACTCTTGATTAATCAACAAACATCATCCTCAAATTGTTTGAGATAAATCAATGGAAATAAGAAGGAAGAAGAAGATGATCTATTTTTTGGTTTTCTCTCTTCAATTGCCGACACCTTCACTCACACAGCCACCTCTACATTCCACTATCTTCTTTCTATTTATATAAGTGGCAAAATTTCCCTTTTACTCCCTCAAAATCTTGCATGTCACACAAATACCACAAACCTTTAGGCATGTTAGACTTTAACCCCTCCACTAACTCCTTTTTCTTAAATCAACCTATCAATTTATTCATTCTTTCAAAATTGGCCACTAAAATGCCAAAAATACAAATTAACCCCAAATTAATATCTTTTACTTCAATTATATCCTCAATTACTATTAAACTATATTCTTTTATTTTATTTTCATGCAATTAACATAATAACATGATAATTTAGCCCCTTAATTAATCACAAAAATATGCAAATTAAATTAGGGTCATGTTAGGGGCCTTACAGGGTTGTCGCAAACCACAGTGTCCAAAATCAAACACCTCCAATGAGTAATCCACACTAGAGAATGATAAATTGAACCAACAAATTGGTATCAAACTAGGGCTGGCCGAAATTTCAAGAAGCTAGCTTGGAGGTGGAGCAAAAGAGAGAGAGAGGATAAGAGAAAAGGTCTTTCCTTTTTGTTTAATCACTTAACCCTAATTTCTCATTAGTTGGACTTTTATAGTTAGGTTAAAATTCCAACTCCTTAATGAGATTGGGCTCTTTAAAATTATTGGAGAATTATTAATTGGGCCTCTGTAATTAATTATAATCATTTGGGCTTAATTAAATCCAATTTAAACCTTTCCATAAAAGACTATGCACAAAACCCACAAACTAGGCCCTTTGTGCAACTAATTGGATTTAAATACCCAAATGGACTCCAAATCCAACCAAATTAAATATGTGAGTTCCATAACACTTATGTAACATATATAAATTAATTTGGTGCAAGAAAATAACCTCTAAGGCCTTCTGTATGGAGGTGGCGTGTGGCCCTCTATAGAACGACTTCCATACCAGCTCCATTCCTCTGGCCCCTTTATAATTCCTCCAATGGACTTATTAATTAATATATTAGTCCTATAATACTTATAGTAGTCCTATAACACTTATAAGAAAATAATAATTAATTATGAAATACATTATTTCAATTAGGTCCAACTTACAGAACATTTCTCAAAAGTTTCACAGACAATTTTACTTGATCATAATTAATTAAACTCTTTAATTAATTATTATCTTATTCACTTCTCTACCCTCATAATAATATCAAATATTATTATCCTTATCATTTTACCATTTTATCCTTTTTCTCTATATGTGTGTGACCTATTGGGTTCCTATCCATATTGGTAGTATAATATGTAATTGTGAGTTCTATTCAAAACTCACATAATTTAAACTCCTTTAAATCATTTTATCAATCCCTATTGATATTTTGATACATCATTATACAAGTCATGATTAGCCTCTAGCTAGGCATCATGACTACCCAAATGTCAAGAAAGTCATGTGGTTTGACTATACCCTTCCACAGAAACAGTTATCGTGCAATTACTCCTTTCACCACTCTTATCTCAATTAGATTCTGAGTATGGATTTCTATCAACTCATATAAATCTAATTATGTATGTTCTATTAATTTAACCATTGTTCCCAAAATTCCCTCCATAGATCTCTATCCATCTTGGCATTTTACTCTGACCAGAGATTCTCTGAACAAGGTAATTATAGAATCATGCGAGATAACTTCCCTTATTAAATCTAGGATGGTGAATCCTTTGTCAATCACTCAACTATCTTCAAGTAGGTCATGATATACCTAATCTCCTAACTATGTTCACTCCCAGTTGGAAGTAATCAGTTATGGAGTCAAAGTATACCACTTGCTACTTAAGATAACTTTGGTGATCTCAAGTCTAAGGATACTTGCACAACCGCTATGAAGAGATTCCTCACTGACATAGATTTAATATCCATGTGAGGATTCTCTTTGCAGGTCTCCAATGAACTTGTTCTTCTAACAAGCATCCACATGTTAGCCTTGATTATCTTCCATAATCACAATTATGAGAACCACTGCTTGAACCATTCAAGAAGCATAACATGTGCTAGTCTATCCGAATTAACAATGTCTTATCTTGTTAATTCTATGACTACTTATATTTAGATATTAACACATTTGCATGCAATAGACATCTCATATCATGAACACCTTCATGATTGCCTTTTCACTGTGTTTATAATATCTAGGACTTCATTTATTAATTTAAGATTTACAAACTCATGTATTTAAACATAGCATTAATAAATGAATGATGCCTTTTATTAAGAATATAAATTTTATACATATGAAAAAAATCCCGATTATATGGGCTCTAGGGCATACTCTCTAACAATCTCCCACTTGTACTAGAGCCAATCACTCATATGTCTTAGACCCATGCTATTTATATGGTGATCATGCTTAATCTGGGAAAGTGTTTTAGTGAGGGGATCCGTCACATTGTCATCTATGGGAACCCTTTCTATTTTCACATCATTTCTAGCTACTATTTCCCTTATGAGATGGTAGCGTCTCAGAACATGCTTGGATCGCTGATGAGATCGTGGTTCCTTTGCTTGCACAATGGCTCTATTGTTGTCACAATATAAAGGAATCGGATCAATAATGCTAGGCACCACTCCTAGTTCAGTTATGAACTTTTTGATCCAGACTGCTTCTTTGGCTGCTTCTGAAGCAACAATGTACTTAGCTTCCGTCGTGAAATTAGCAGTTGTTTCTTGTTTGGAACTTTTCCAACTAACTGTTCCTCCTCCCATTATGAACACATAACAAGACTGTGATTTACAATCATCTTTGTCATATTGGAAGCTGGCATCTGTATACCCATTTACTTCCAAATTGCCCTCTTCATATACCAAGATTATATCCTTAGTCCTTCTCAAGTACTTAAGGATATTCTTGATAGCTGCCCAGTGTTCCTCTCCAAAATTGGATTGGAATCTGCTTGTGACACTCAAAGCAAATGCTACATCTGGACGTATACATAACATAGCATACATGATAAAACCAATTGTAGATGCATATGGTATTCTATTCATGCTCTCTCTATCCTCTAGTGTCTGCGGACGCATAGACTTAGAAAGGTGTTTTTCATGCACCATGGGTATAAACCCTTTCTTAGAGAGATCCATATTGAACCTCTTCAATACTTTATCTATATATGTACTCTAAGAAAGACCTAGCAACCTATTGGATCTATCTCTATAGATCCTTATTCCTAGAATATAGGATGTTTCTCCAAGGTCTTTCATGGAGAATTGCTTGGATAACCATATTTTAATAGATTGGAGAAGAGAAATGTCATTTCCCATGATCAATATGTCATCTACATATAAAACTGGGAAGGCAATTGCACTCCCACTGACCCTTTTATACACACAAGGTTCATCTTTATTCTGTGAGAAACCAAACTCTTTGATTGTCTCATTGAATCGAATGTTCCAGCTCCTAGAGGCTTGCTTTAATCCATAAATGGATCATTGAAGCTTGCATACCTTTTCGCCATTTCCTGATGTGAACCCTTCTGGTTGTGTCATATACACATCCTCAGTAAGATTTCCATTAAGGAAAGCTATCTTCACATCCATTTTCCAAATCTCATAATCATAATGAGCTGCAATGGCTAAAAGTATTCTTATAGACTTAAGCATCGCTACAGGAGAAAAAGTTTCGTCATAGTCAATACCTTCTTTTTGACGATAACCTTTTGCTACTAAACGAGCTTTATAGGTAACTATATTACCTTCCATGTCGGTCTTCTTTTTGAAGACCCATTTGCACCCTATGGGTTTTATCCCTTCAGGTGGTTGAGTTAAAGTCCATACTTTGTTCTCATATATGGAGTCCATTTTAGACTGCATAGCCTTAAGCCATAAATCACGTTCTGAACTGTTCAAAACTTCTTCATAGCTTGTAGGCTCATTGTCCTCTACTACAGTTATGCCTCTATCCGAATCAATGTGAAATCCATATCTCATAGGGATAGAACTCATCCTAGTAGATCTTCTAGGATTTTGTGTATAATGAGGTTCAATTGCAATCTAATCATTATGAAATTCAGTTTCGAGTTTAATCGGTTGATCGTCTTCTATTTGTGGGTCTTAAACTTCACCAAGTTTAATTTTACTCCCACTGCCCTTTCGTAGGAGAAATTCTCTTTCCAAGAAGATAGCATGCCTTGAAACAAACACCTTTTGTTCTAAGGGATGATAGAAATAATATCCAAATGCTTCTTTTGGATATCCCACAAATAAACATTTATCAGACTTAACATCCAATTTGTCTGACATTGTCCTCTTCACATAAGCAGGACAACCCCATACTTTCATATGAGAAAGCGTGGGTTTCTTGTTATTCTACATCTCATATGGAGTAACATCAACCGATTTACTAGGAACTCTGTTTAACACATAAACAGCAGTTTCTAGTGCACATCCCCAAAAGGACTTAGGCAAGTCCATTCGGCTCATCATTGATCGAACCATATCTAATAGTATTCGATTTCTCCTTTTAGATACACCATTGTGTTGTGGTGTATATGGTGGAGTCCATTAAGATAAAATCCCATTATCTCTAAGATAATCCTGAAACTCTTGGCTTAAGTATTCTCCACCTCGATCTGATCTAAGTATTTTAATACTTTTGCCAAGTTGTTTCTCTACTTCATTTCTGAATTCTTTGAACTTTTCAAATGCTTCTGATTTATATTTCATTAGATAGATATATCCAAACCTGGAATAATCATCTATGAAAGTAATGAAGTATGAGTAACCTCCTCTAGCATGTGTAGTCATTGGACCACATACATCTGAATGCATTAAGTCCAAAACCATTTTAGCTCGTTCTCCTTTACCAATAAAGGGAGCTTTTGTCATTTTTCCCAATAAACAAGATTCACATGTATCAAATGATTCATAATCAAATGATCCAAAATCACCTGACTTGTGCAATTTGGTCATGCGTTTTTCATTTATATGGCCTAAACGACAATGCCATAAGTATGAGGTATTTAGATTATCATGTTTCATTCTCTTGGTATCCACATTATGTACTTCTTTAATTAAATCAAGAACAAATATACAATTCTCAATGATAGCTTTTGTATAAAACATATTGTTCTTAAAAAAATATCATAATCGTTCATCAAACAATTGAAAGAAATAATACTTTTGGACAAAGCTGAAACATAATAACAATTATTTAATTCCAGTACTAATCCACTAAGAAGAGGCAAATAGTAAGTCCCCACAACTGTTGTAGAGATATTCTGTCTAGTAGCTGACTGCAAACATATCTCTGCCTTTCCAACTCTTCTAAAACTTCTAAGCCCCTGTAGATCATTACATAAGTGAGATCCACATCCGGTATCTAATACCCAAGATTGTTTTGAAGCAATAAAATAAGTATTAATTTCAATCATATGAATACCTAAAGTAGAAGCATCAGCTTGCTTCTTCTCCTTGAGAGAATCTAGATAGGCCTTGCAGTTACGCTTCCAATGACCATCCTTTCCACAATGGAAGCAAGTTCCTTTGGGATTCTCTTTCTTGGCAACCTTCTTCTTGAAGATCCCACCATTCTTTGGTTGCGCCTTGGTTATCTTCTTCTTCTTCTTCTTCTTCTTCTTCTTCTTCTTCTTCTTCTGCTTCTTGCCTTTAGCAATAGTGACAACCATGACGTTTTTTGGATCCTTCTTAAATGATCCATCAGCTATCTTGAGCATATTGATTAATTCAGGAATGGATACTTGGATCTTGTTCATGTTGAAGTTAAGCACGAAAGGTGCATAACTTGGAGCCAACGAGTACAAGATTAAATCTATGTATAGATCATTATCCATAACATAGCCAAGTCTACTCAAATGCTCAATATACCCATACATCTTCAATGCATAAGTAACAGCTGAAGTGCCTTCCACCATTTTGCAGCTAAATAGAGCTCGAGCAATCTCATATTGCTTAGTTCTAGCTTAAGAAGAATATAGCTCCTCTAGATGCAAAACAATGGTTCTAGCATCCATCATCTCATGTTGCTTCTGAAGCTCCGAGAACATAGCACCCAGCATCAGACATGCTGCTACTTCACTATCCTCCATGTATTTTTAATAATTGCCTTTGATCTCATCAATGGCATCATCTGATGAAAGTGGTGGTGGATCTTTATCCAAGACATAGTGGATCTTTTCAGCTCTGAGAACAATTCTCACTTGCCTGATCCAGTCAGAATAGTTGTTCCCAACTAGTTTGTTATCCAAGATTGATCGTATATTAATGTTTGATGTGCTCATAATGATGACATAGATGTGAAAAAGAAAAGATATGAGAGTATGTTCATATATATGTATGCATTAATAAGGTCTTTAATTAATCCATTTACTCCCACTATTTTATTGCAAATTAATAGCCCTCAC
The DNA here is from genome assembly GCA_037975025.1 of Excoecaria agallocha. Classification (NCBI taxonomy): domain Eukaryota; kingdom Viridiplantae; phylum Streptophyta; class Magnoliopsida; order Malpighiales; family Euphorbiaceae; genus Excoecaria; species Excoecaria agallocha. Next base: position 31,354,563 of record CM075820.1, on the reverse strand, counting down.
TATTTAATCCGAGAAAACCCGATGGTTTTCTTAGTGGGCCAATATCCAATCCTTGATATGTATTTTGACCTTGACTGTGGTCAACAAGCCAAATTTCATACCCTTGAAAGGTAGGTATCTATATACCAATTGTGTCTCTACACAACTATTGGATCATTAGGTTATCAACTCTTGATGCATGCATATCGTATATGCATTCCCTAATCTTGCCTCTAAAACCATTAGCCTTGACTGTGGTCAACAAGCTAATGGGCTAGCTAAGATGACCCATTTAATTAGATTTGAACATATTCGATATAATGTGAGCTTGACTGTGGTCAACAACCCACACTATAAAGAACTCTGGTTCTCATTAAATTAATGGAAGGCTTATATACCTTAGTATTTGTTTGAGGGTTTTAGTTAATCAAGTCTCATCATACATGGTTGGCATACATTGATATGCATCCTATATCTATCACATAAATATAAGCATACAAATATGGTATAGTTATGGACTTCACTACATTGATTTCCCCGAGCCAAGAGGGAAATCAAAAGGTCACACCTAGGTAGTATGCATGATTCAAACAAGAAAATAATTACATTATCTTCAAGCTTGTTGGATCTCCATCCGGCCCATCTTGCTCCTTGATAGTGGTCTCCATCTCTATTTCTAATGCTAATCTAAGTAATCTAATTACATATTACAATTTGAAATTAAATACAAACCAAAAATAAGTGGTCGGGACATGAAAGTCCTCATTGGGCCAAAACATGCATAATGCTCAATCACATTGGGCTTTGTCCATAACTATCCATCATGCCAATCATAAACCCTTATATGCCTTTCTAATGCATAAATAAATGGATTACTAACTTTGTTTCAACCTTTGAAACAATATTTTGAGTTATTTTGATGATGTGATCAAATTAGGAAACTTTTTCCATTTTGGAAACATTCATTTTAGGAAACCTTTTTGCATGCATGTGTTCTTACCTTAATAATCAATCCAATTGATTATTAATTAATTATAAATTGATTATTTAATTAATTAATCATATTAAATAATTAAAAAAATCAATTTTGGGCTTAAAAAAAAGTGTAGGCCGAAACCCACAAAAGAAAACCCTAAATGTGTTCACACACAAACTAGTTTTGTGTCTTTTGGACCATTTGGGCCTTTTGGAATGAGCCAAGCCCACTCCAGCCCTTAAAACCCATTAATGAACTTAATTAATGTTTATAATGTTTAATCTAAATCAGCTCCTTGGGCACACCAAGTCATTCACTAATTTAAACCAAGTCCGTAAGCATAATTAAGCTCATTAAGTGGTTTTAATGAATTAAAATTAATCAAATTAATTTAAGGCCCATTTTAATTAATCAAATTAACTAAAAACACTTTAATATATCATATATATCAGATTTAGAAGATTAAAAATCGTTCTAACCAAGAACACGTCAAGAACATATGAAGAAGACCAATTTATCGAACTTTTCGACTAAACTAGTTTTCATACAAAACATGTTCGATTTTAATTTCGTTCGATCTTACGGCTTAATATCACATATTAAACACATAAAATATCATCTAAATGATGTTTTAATGGACCCTTAAGAAATCAAATTAGAACAGCCCCTTAAAATTCCATGGGTTTCACTCAAAACCCTAATGGGTTTCACGCAAAACCCTAGGCACAATTCTTCAAAAGATTCATTTTTATTTCCAACAAATTTATTTGATCACAATCACATATAGAAATCAATATTTCTCATTCATGAACAATTAAATCTGATATTTTAAAGTTCATGAAATAGATAACTCAAAATAAAACAAAACTTATTCCGCAGAAAAATATAGAATTATATATCCATGGCAAAACCATGGCTCTGATACCATATTGGATTTTAACGGTTACATGCATCGCATACATGAGCGAAATTTTAAAATTTTGTAACCATTAGATCTGGTCTTGCCATAAATACACAATATAACTATATGAGAATAAGAAAAATCACCTTTGATTTTTGTTGAACAGTTAATTTTACTTCGCACCAGGTTGTCGCAAACCACAGTGTCCAAAATCGAATACCTCCAATGAGTAATCAACACTAGAGAAGGATAAATTGAACCAACAAATCGGTATCAAAATAGGGCTGGCCGAAATTCCAAGAAGCTAGCTTGGAGGTGGCACAAAAGAGAGAGAGAGGATAAGAGAAAAGGTTTTTCCTTTTTGTTTAATCACTTAACCCAAATTCCTCATTAGTTGGCCTTTTATAGTTAGGTTAAAATTCTAACTCCTTAATGATATTGGGCTCTTTAAAATTGCGAAAGAATTATTAATTGGGCCTCTGGAATTAATTATAATCATTTGGGCTTAATTAAATATAATTTAAACCTTTTCATAAAAGACTATGCACAAAACCCACAAACTAGGCCCTTTGTGCAACTAATTGGATTTAAATACCCAAATGGATTCCAAATCCAATCAAATTAAATATGTGAGTTCCATAACAATTATGTAACATATATAAATTAATTTGGTGCAAGAAAATGACCTCTAAGGCCTTCTGTATGGAGTTGGCGTGTGGCCCTCTACAGAAGGGCTTCCACACCAGCTCCATTCCTCTGGCCCCTTTATAACTCCTCCAATGGACTTATTAATTAATATATTATTCCTATAACACTTATAGTAGTCTTATAACACTTATAAGACAATAATAATTAATCATGAAATACATTATTTCAATTAGATCCAACTTATAGAATATTTCTCAAAAGTTCCGCAAACAATTTTACTTGATCATAATTAATTAAACTCTTTAATTAATTATTATCTTATTCACTTCTCTACCCTCATAATAATATCAAATATTATTATCCTTGTCATTTTACCATTTTATCCTTTTTTTCTATATGTGTGTAACCTATTGGGTTCCTATCCATGTTGGCAGTATAATATGTAATTGTGAGTTCTATTCAAAACTCACATGATTTAAACTCCTTTAAATCATTTTATCAATCCCTTTGATATTTTGATACATCATTATACAAGTCATGATTAGCCTCTAGCTAGGCATCATGACTACCCAAATGTCAGGAAAGTCATGTGATTTGACTATACCCTTCCATAGAAATAGTTACCGTGCAATTACTCCTTTCACCACTCTTATCTCAATTAGATTCTGAGTATGGATTTCTATCAACTCATATAAATCTAATTATGTATGTTCTATTAATTTAACCATTGTTCCCAAAATGCCCTCCATGGATCTCTATCCATCTTGGCATTTTACTCTGGCCAGAGATTCTCTGAACAAGGTAATTATAGAATCATGTGAGATAACTTCCCTTATTAAATCTGGGATGGTGAATCCTTTGTCAATCACTCAACTATCTTCAAGTAGGTCATGATATACCTAATCTCCTAACTATGTTCACTCCCAGTTAGAAGTAATCAGTTATGGAGTTAAAGTATACCACTTGCTACTTAAGATAACTTTGGTGATCTCAAGTCTAAGGATACTTGCACAACTGCTATGAAGAAATTCCTCACTAACATAGATTTAATATCCATGTGAGGATTCTCTTTGCAGGTCTCCAATGAACTTGTTCTTCTAACAAGCATCCACATGTTAGCTTTGATTATCTTCCATAATTACAGTTATGAGAACCATTGCTTGAACCATTCAAGAAGCATAACATGTGCTAGTCTGTCCGAATTAATAATGTCCTATCTTGTTAATTCTATGACTAGGGATATTTAGATATTAACACATTTGCATGTAATAGACATCTCACATCATGAACACCTTCATGATTGCCTTTGCACTATGTTTATAATATCTAGGACTTCATTTATTAATTTAAGATTTACAAACTCATGTATTTAAACATAGCATTAATAAATGAATGATGCCTTTTATTAAGAATATAAATTTTATACATATGAAAAACATCCCTATTACATGGGCTCTAGGGCATACTCTCTAACATTGAGCCTATTGATGTATGCTTAATGCATACTAAACTTTTTATTGTTACACTATTATAAACCAACCATTTAGCCTAAAAATTGTTCACTTCCTCTAGATAAGAACTAGTCACTCTAGTTTGGGTTTTAGGGTTAACATTAAGGGTGCATTGTACCTAGTTTTGTAATAGTGATTGGGTGTGAGGGTTTTAGTTGTTAAAAAATAGAATTTACAATCAATTGATATTGTGTTTCTTGGCATTGAACTTTTAGAATCAAGTTGATCTTTGTTAAAAAGAATATAACAGAGTTGGAATTTTCTCCCTCTCCCCCCCCCTCCCCTGCCCTTTTTGACATATTGTCAATCTATGTTGCAAAAGGTTAGTGGACTAGCTGAAAGTATGCATAATTTTTAGATCAAAAATTTAAAAGTGAGCTAGTTCAACTATGCAAAATTCTAAGTGTGAGGTTGTGTTATAAATTTATTTTGTCACCATAAGCTATTAAATTAAAGAGAATTAAGATTGAAAATTAGCTTAGAGCATATTTTGTAGTTTGTTTATGGGAGTGTAGTTTTCACTTGAGAAGAGGGAAAAGTGGGAATGTTTAGTATGAAAGAGTTGAGTTGTAGAAATTGGGTGGTTATGTTAAGATTTTAAGTTTTGGCTACTCTTATTTTGTGAACTTGATCTTTTCTTGGCAACCATTCACCATTAGCTTGACATTATAACCATAATGTAAGGCCTATTGATCTATTGTTGTGTTTTATGTCATTCAGTAGATATGACTTGGGTGGTTCCGATACCAAATGAGAGGTCAACTATGTTTTTTAAGTTTCAAGTGTGAAAGTGAAAGTACATTTATGCACTTAATTTTATGTTTAATTGTTGAAGTGTGGTGGGAAGTTATTTTAAAATTGAACTAAATGTTTTGGTCTTATACACACACACTTGGAAATTTATTAGTATATCCTTGTTTGAGTCCTTTTTGGTTGGATTTTCATCAAGTGTTTGCTGTTAAATGCTAGTCACTGTTCTGAATTATGGAATCATAGGTTAGAGTTTGAAAATTTTAAAAATTTAGTTTTGTTCAGGTTTCTTTAAGGGTGAGCAAAAGTTAATTTTGGGGTATTTGATAACTCCAATTTATGATTTTATTTGTGTGTCTTTTAGGTATGTTTCAAGCATTGTTAGTGTTTTATTTTTATGTAATTTTGTGTTAAAATTAATATTGTTAAAGAATTATGGCTTATGGTGTTGAATTCTGCTTAATTTTTGGTTTTTGGCTATTTACACGGCTAGATTGATGTCTACACAATTGGGTAACTTGACATGGTTGCATTTTAGAGAAGTTAAAGGCATGTGACTAGATTGATGGAAAAGATTACTAGGTGCGAAACTCAAATAATAAAAATATGATGGAAAAGAGAAGAAAATAATAAATAATGAATAGAGATGGAAATTAAGAATTAAAATAGGAGAATTATAGTAAAATGTGAATTCAAGAGTAAAATAGTCAAAGATAGTGAAAATGTAGTTGGATGAGTAAAATGGGATTATGGATTAAATTTGGTAAAAGAAGGGTAAAATTGTATTTATGTGAAAAAGCTATGAAAATATGGACTAAATTTTAATTTTGGTAAAAGAAATGAATTTAAGGACTAAAATGAAAGAAAATGTAACTTATGGATTAAAAATGTAAAAGTCAAGGAATATGCTTAAAAAGGAGAAAGTAGGGATGAAATGGTAATTATGGCAAAAGATGAAACTTCAGGGACCTAAATGTAATTTTGACAAAAGATAGGGACCTAAACATAAAGTTGACAAAAGATTGAACTATTAGGGATAAAAGTGTAAATGTCACTCTAAAATAAGAACAATAGTAAAAAAATGTGAAATTAGTGTGAAAATAAAGAACTATGGTAATTAGAATATTTAATTAAAGAAAAATAGTGAAATTAAGAAATAATTAAGGGAATTGACAATTTATGCAAGATAAAAATATAGTAAGTAAATTAATTAGAGAAATAAGTTATAACGAATTAAGTAAATTTTATATTCAATTAAGTTAGAGTTTGTGTGTGATAAATGCATTTTGTTAGTTAGGTATCCAACACTAGACTTTATACTTAACGTGTAGTTGTTTGCTGAGCATAGAAACAAGTATCCAAGATTGCAAACATAAAAAGGATTGAAGGAGTAAGATTATCAAGAGTAATACTATTTAGCATATGTATGTATATATATTTTGCAATAAACAATATGTATGTATGTATGTATGTATGTATGTAGTGAAATGGGAGAATGAGATGTGCAACGGACATGAATATGTGTGTGTGTGTATTTAATGGATTATGACTATGACGAGATATAGAAATGCCTATGTTGTTTCTTGGGGTATTAGAGTTGGAGGTTGAGTATTGAGAGTATACTTTTGAAATTTGAAAAAGGAATAGGTTAAAATTATAGCCGTTATGCTATCAAAATTTTTACCAAACGAATAGTAACTTTTGACCAAATAAATAGTGAATTTGCGACAGTAAATTTAATTGGCACCTAACAGACCAAGAATTGATGTTTAAACCTACCCTTGAATTTGTATGGAAATGAAATGAGAAATAAGTAACAATAACACAAATAAATGTCCAATTAGTAATCCATTATGACTTGTTAATATACGGATCCAGAAAAGTATAGGATATTACAGCATGTAAGCCACGCGCATTCCATGCATCACCTTCCCTGGGGATTTCAACGATTAAGCTCCAACCGAAAAAAGCTTTTCAAGGTTTGTGATTCTAATGGTGAGGCCAACAATGTGAAAACCCAACATCCAGTTTAGCATTGTGGATACTTATATCCTTCCCCTCAAAATGCAATGAACATATACACAAATTTAAAAAAATATGTACACATATATATCATAAACACTTAAAAAAATACTATTTATATAGTGTTTCATACATCCTATTTAGATCTACCATTTTACATATAAAATTTAGATCCATATTAGCCATATGCTAGGACACAAATCTTAAAAGTTTTAATACTAGTGTTGGTGCGCATTCATTGATAAATGAAATATAATATATTATATCAATAAAGAGGAAATCATATTTACCTACTGTAGGACAATAAACTAGAATAGTGGAAGTAAGGATATGGTTTACATCACTGGCAAGACTTTATCCACTGACAATTGATGCGGGATAACAGCAATTGTTCTACGATCAATACGTATATCTTTTTTTAAATAGGAATTTAATCAAAAAAAGATACGTATATCTTTATATGATTATCTAAATCCAATTTGTTTTAGAATCTTATCAAATTAAATTTGATGTAAAGCTCTTTCCATATCTTAAGTCACGGGCTTATTCAAATTTTATCATACTAATTTTTTATAAATTTTTGTATGCCTTATGATTTTCTTGTTTCCCTCTTTTAGCACATTTGTTAGCATAATAGCATTTTTCTTTACATATCCAATAGGTACATTCTTTTGGGTTCTTGCTAAATTTTTCTTTTTTCTAAAAAAATTTTCCTTTATTATATTTATTTCTCTTAAAAGGCTTATATCTTCGTTTACAGTGTTTTTTGAACTTTGATTTCTAATGTCTTTTATTAGATCTTTTATATTATTTGTTATTATGATATCTCAATTTTGTTGGTACTAATATAATTAGACAACAAAGTCCATTTTTAATTGCTCTTCTAACTTTTCTTATTTCATATATTTGATTACACATTTTATTAATTCTCCTTTTTACATATCATGGATAAGCACCTAAAGTTCCTTATGATATTTCAAGATTTTCTTGTATTTTTTAAATAATATTAATCCCCAAAATTTAGATAACTTAGTTATATATATTCTTCTAAAAGTAATCCTGTCTTAGATATATTTTATCAAATTGGTATGTGTATTCTAATAAATAGCACATATTACATATTGTTAGGATTTGTATCTTCCATAGATATTGTTGTCCCATTTGTTTTAAAACTTTGGTGTATTATACCAATATTCTCTTAAAAGTTCCAATCTAATTGCTATTTCAAATCTTTATAAAATTCTTTTTACAGCATCATTAGCTGCAAGTGCACTCAATGTTTGATCAGTTGTAATTCTGTATTTTATTTTCTGCCTATCTTCTTGATAAATTGAATTCCACCATAATTGTATATTTCCTTTTAATATACTAACTAGAAAGTTATGCGATTGCTCTAAATTATATCTATTAGTTAAAATTGCCAAATTATTCATTTTTTTATCCATTAGTCTATGATTTTTTGTATATCTTTTACATAATCTAAATTAAAACAAACTCCATTTGCATATATGGGTTTTATTTCTATTTTCTCTATAAATTTTGAGTCATTGTTTATTATTTGTTCTTTATTTAATTTTCTTTTATATTTATCATACTCCCTTAAATTCAAATTTCTTTTTATCATTTCTTCTTCCTTTTTGTTTAATACTCTAGAGATTTGTCCCGTTTCAATTTTTAACGATGAAAATGTTGGATTTACATTCATGTTTAGATTTTCCATTTTTTGTACTAATCCTGATAATTCTTCTTTGTCTATTTTACTATTTTCATATAATTTTGATCATTAATCTAGCGTTAAAATGTGAGTTTTTATAGTTAAACCTTATTATATTAGTTCTTGCATTTTTTTTTTTTTGCTCATCTTTTTCTAATTTTTCTATTTTTATTTGTAAGGCACTTACTTCCCTTTATATGTCTGCTAATAAGTTAAATAATTTTTCAATTTTATCATCTGTACTTTTGTGTTTAGATTAAATAAATGCATTAATCGGTAATATTAAACTTCCACTACTATATCTATCTTTCTCATCATACAATGCCTTGGTGAAATTATAAGGTTTATTGTTCATATTTATAATATTTTGATTTAAGATTTTTAGATTATTATTAATTTGTTTAACTTGTTCATCATATGCACAGCCTTATATAGTTTCTATATCTTCCATTTATGAGATTATTCATTATATCTCATTTTGCTAGCTATATATTTTATTAATTATATTATTTTATTCTAATATATTTTATATGGATAATAATTTAGCTTTTTGTTTTGGTTTTAATGTGATATCCTAAGCAGGCTCGTACTGACGGAAGACATCTTTAAATCATACCATACTCAAACTAATCCCCACTCGAGGTACTGTCGGCGCAATTACGGAGACCTATCCCAACAAAATTTTCTGCATCCATGAGGATTTGAACCCGATACCTCTTACTTAAACAACTAGAGCCCCTTCTACTCAGACCAATTTACATTGGTAATAATTTAGCATTTAAACTATATAACTCTAATTGTTTGAATATTTTATTTTTTATTAATTTTAATTGATCAATATTTTATATTTTATCTAGTAGGTTTTTAACTTTTATGTTTTAAGTCAATTTGTGCCATATTTTCAATTTTGGACTAAATTGAAACCTTTTTTTTATATTCTACTGACTAAAAGATATTTAAAAGATGGTTTTATTTTATATGAATGGCATATATATTTCTTATTTTATACTTTAATGGCAAAACTCATCCTACTAGAAGTTCAATGGAATTTTTTAACCAGATTGAAAAGTTTATTAGCAAAAACTGACCTTAACCTATTTTTTTAAGAAAATTACTTTTTTTAATAATATGTTAAAAATACTTTTAGAGTTTATTATTCCTACTTTCGCAATTCTTTTAACAATATAGTTGACTTCGAAATTTTTGACTCAGACTAAAAACAGATATCTGAATTTGAACTCAAATTTGAAAAAAAAAAATCCAAATGAGTCAAATGTGAATAACCTAAAAGTTTTATACTCGAATCCAACCCAAATCTGAAATACAAACAATCAATTCAAAAAAAAATCTAAAATTTGACCAAACCTCAACTTGTGATTTGATTTTTATCAATTAGATTTTATTGTATATCATTTTTATTTATAAATTATAGTTTATTTATATAAACTAATGCTACACCATTTTATTGATATTTCTTTTTAATTTTTATAAAAAAATAGATTTAATTGAGAAAAAGAGAAATTTCTAATTGCTTAAGTTTTAAGCAACAAAAAAATAAAAGATAAAGAAATAAAAAGTAAAATGAAAAATAATAATTAAGTGGCATACAATTTATATTTTATCTCAAGATTTCTATTATTTATAAAGTCTTTTTCATGAGTTTTTTTCATTTTATGTCCTAATCTGCTATTGTTCTACTGCTTACAACCCATCCTTCATCTTTCATCGTCATTACTACTTAGCTATATTATTTCAATTTTTATCTCATCAAATTATTGTATCTCAAACCTGAAAGATATGCATCTCTTTCATTATTTTGTAAAACTTTATATTTTAATTATCATTACAAATTTAATTTAATTAATTTTTTCTTCTACCAATTCAGATATAGGGGCAGCACACAAATAAAAGAAAAAAAATAATAGGGTTAAGATTTTTTATATAAATAAATATATAAAAAGAGTACAAAATGATGTAATTTTACCAATAGTTTGGTTGATTTGATTTTAGTAATTTTTAGATATTGAAAATCGAACTAAATCAATATAATCAAATTCTTATTTCACAACCAAACCAATGAAACTGAATTGCTTATTATTCGATTTAATTTTTGGTTTCGATCCAATTTTGATTAGTCCTATCTATGACTCAAAATCCAACCGAATCTTTATTTTTTAAAAAAAGAACTTGATTCAAAAATGAGTCAAAAAAATCAAAAAAAAATTGATATCAAGTGACCCAAAATAAAAATCTCCCAACTGATTGATAGGTATACAATACAGTAATAATATTTTTTGTATTTAATTAATTATTTTTATAGCACTTCAATATTTTAGGGCTTAAAGTGGAGTCCTCACTACATAATACTCAATGTTTAATTAGATGAAAATGGGTTATTTTATATTATTTTATACAATCGGGTGGTATACATTATACAAAAAATTGTTGTGCATTGCACTAGACTAACACTCAAGTGCCTCGATCTCAAACACAAATTTTATATGGAAATTGCATGAGCTAGGTCTCGTATTATGTATAATTTTAATAACACATCAATAATCTAATGCCAGCAAATAGATAGATCTAAGTGAAACAAAAAAGGTATATACTACCCACTATGTATTAACCTATTAGGGATATGTAATCTAGTAACTCAAGTGCTTAACCTAAAAAAATGTACTTTTTGTAATTGATATATTAAAATGTTAATAAGATTTAGTAAAGTCATGGTGTTCCACCCTTGGACTATAGGAGAATCCGAAATTTCAACACACAGATACATATAAACACAAATAAATAAGTAAAAGTTCTTTTATTATACCCCTTTGAACAGAAACTTAGATCAAAGAAATTAAAAACTTAAAAATTACTCAAACAAACTTGAACAATCTATTCAATTCCCAGTGCAATAAAGAAGATAAACCCTCACAATAAAGAAAGCTTGAACAATTCCGTAAAGGAAGTAATTGATAAAATTCGAGTTAATCACGAACTACAAAAAAGAGTTTATATAGTCTAATGAAAACCTTAAATAATTAATTAAGAATCAAGATTCAATTGGATAGGATTGGACATGTCCCAATCACAAAGGACTATAACCTTAAACTACCCAAACTGGAAGAAAGATAAAGAAGAAGGAAAATAGTAAAACTCATTTAAACAAAAGTCACATTATAAATTTGAGATTGCAAAATGGTGTGCATCAATAAAATTGAAAGCCAATGTCTTTGGGTGTATCAAATACCAATGCTCATTGAAATTAACAATTCAAATCAAACTTGCTTATGTAAATGCCCATTGAGAAACTCCGACGGCTGTTCACAACTTTGTTAAGAGTATGCTCTAGAACCCACATAGATTAGGGATCTTTTTTCATGTATATGAACTCATTATCATTTATGAGGAAGCATCATCCATTTATTAATAATATATTTTTTTATTACCTCTTATTTGATTTCATATCTTAAATTAATAATAATGTTCCGCGTATTATAAATATAATGCAAAGACAATCATGAAAGAGTTCATGATGTGAGATGCCTATTGCATGAAAATGTGTTAATACCTAGAAATTCCTAGTCATAGTATTAATAAGACAAGACATTGGTAACACAGATAGACTTATTAGAGAGTATGCCCTAGAACTCATGTAAAGGGGATGTATTTCATATGTATGAATTCGTATTCTTAATAAAAGGCATCATTCATTTATTAATGCTATGTTTAAATGCATGAGTTTATAAATCTTAAATTAATAAATGAAGTCCTTGATATTATAAACACAGTGCAAAGGCAATCATGAAAGTGTTCATGATATAAGATATCTATTGTATGCAAATGTGTTAATATCTAAATATCCCTAGTCATATAATTAACAAGATATGACATTGTTAATTCGGACAGACTAGCACATGTTATACTTTTTGAATGGTTTAAGTAGTGATTCTCATAACCGTGATTATGGAAGATAATCAAAGCTAACATGTGGATGCTTGTTAGAAGAACAAGTTCATTGGAGACCTGCAAAGAGAATCCTCACATAGATATTAAATCTATGTCAGCGAGGAATCTCTTCATAACAGTTATGCAAGTATCCTTAGACTTGAGATCACCAAAGTTATCTTAAGTAGCAAGTGGTATACTTTGACTCCATAAATGATTACTTCCAACTAGGGATGAATATAGTTGGGAGGTTGGGTATATCATGACCTACTTGAAGATAGTTGAGTGATTAACAAAGGATTCATCATCCCAGATTTATTAAGGGAAGTAATCTCGCATGATTCTATAATTGCCTTGTTCAGAGAATCTCTGGCCAGAGTAATATGCCAAGATGGATAAGGATCTATGAAGGGCATTTTGAGAACAATGGTTAAATTAATAGCACATACATAATTAGATTTATATGAGTTGACAGAAATCCATAATCAGAATCTAATTGAGATAAGAGTGGTGAAAGGAGTAATTACATGGTAATTGTTTCTATGGAAGGGTATAGTCAAATCACTTGACTTTTCTGACATTTAGGTAGTCATGTGGCCTACCTAGAGGCCAATCATGACTTGTATAATAGTGTATCATAAATATCAATAGGGATTGATAAAATGATTTAAATAAGTTTAAATCATGTAAGTTTTGAATAGAACTCACAATTACATATTGTATTGCCAATATGGACAGGAACCCAATAAGTCACACACATATAGAGAAAAGGATAAAATGGTAAAATGACAAGGATAATAATATTTGATATTATTATGGGAATAGAGAAGTGAATAAGAGAATAATTAATTAAAGAGTTTAATTAATTATGATCAAGTAAAATTGTTCACAGAACTTTTTAGAAATAGTCTGTAAAATGGACCTAATTGAAATATTGTATTTTATAATTAATTATTATTGGACTATAAGTTTTATAGGGCTGATATAATAATTAATATATCCATTAGAAAAAATAATGGAGGCCCAAAAAATTGAGTTTGGCGCAGAAATCCTTAAGAGGAAGGGTTTCACGCCACCTTCTGATAGAAAGCCTTGGAGGCCTAATTCTTGGACCAAAATAAATTAAATATATTTCGTAAGTGTTATAGAGCCTACATATTTAATTTGGATGGATTTGAAATTTATTTGGGTGATTAAATCCAAGTATATGCATAAAGGGTCTAGTTTGTGGGTTTTGTGCATAGTTTTTGTGAAAGGACTTAAATTGAATTTAATTGAGCCCAAATAAATTATTAATAATTTCAGAAGCCCATTTAATATTTCTCTAGAAATTTTAAAGAGCTCAATCCTATTATAAAGTTGAATTTTTTAACCTAACTATAAAAATCCAAGTGATAGGGTTTTAGGAAAAAGGTGAACAATTAAGAGAAAACAAATTCTCTCATTCTTTAACCCTAGCCGCCACTTTCCCCTTGCTAGCATCAAGGGATTTCATCCATCCTTGTATTCCTCCATTATTGTTTCATTCAATTCTTCTCTAGTATGGATAACTCATTGGAGGTGTTCAATTTTTGACACTGTAGTTTGTGACAATCCGGTGAGAAGAAAAATCAACTGTTTAACAAAAATCAAAGTATGATTGTTCTTATTCTCATTAATATGTATATTGTAAATTCATGGCAAGATCAGATCTATTGGTTAAAAATTTTAAATCTCTCTTATGTATGAGATGCATGTAACCGATAATTTCCAACAAGACTAACACATGTTATGCTTCTTGAAATGTTCTAGCAATAGTTCTTATAGCTATGATCATAGAGATATCAAATCTAACATGTAGATGTTTGTTAGCAAAACAAGTACATTAGAGACCTACCAAGAGAATCCTCACATAGATACCAAATCTATATTAGTGAGAAATCTCTTTATGGCAGTTATGTAAGTATCCTCAAACTTGAGATCACAAAAAGTTGTCATAAGTAGTAAGTGGTGTACTTTAACTCCATAACTGCTTAATTCCATCAAAGTGTGAACATATTTAGGAGACTAGATATATCATGAGTACTTGAAGATATTTGAGTGATTAATAAAGGATTCACCATCTTGAATTTATTAAGGCATTTATTTCACATATTCTATAATACCTGGTTCATGGAATCTTTGGCTAGAGTGGAATGCAAAGGTGGATGAGATCCAGAAAGGGCATTTTGGAAACAATGGTAAAATTATTAAAACAATTATTTTTATGCTTATATGAGTTGATATTATCCATACTTGAAACCTAAATGAGATAAAATAAGGTGAAAAGAGTAATTGCAGGGTAACTTTTCTATGGAAGGGTTCGGTTAAAACCACTTGACTTGTCTGTTATTTGGGTAATCACCAAACTTGGCTAGGAGCCTCTTATAATTTGTACATGTACACATGTATAAATATTAATTATAGAATTAATATAATTATTTAAAAAGTTTAAATCATGCAATTCTTTCATTACAAATTAGGCTTAGTATCATCCATGTTCACTGAACTTATAGCAAAATTATGCAATAGTGATAAAAAAATTTCCCATAAAAATCACTGATCTTTGTACACATATACACAAAAATTACTTTGATTAGTTTTCGGCTAGTGATAGGCTAAAAAGTCCCGCTTGCATGTCCAGTCAATACATCATGCACACATGGCATCCAACATGGTACCACATCACATGACACATGTCATGAATGTCACGTTAGCAGACACATGGACAAAAAAAATTTGGACATGCCACGTGGCATCTTGATGTAGCATGTTGACGTGGTACAATGTTGGATGCCATGTGTGTATGAAGTGTTAACTGGACATACCAGCTGGATTTTTTGGCTTGTCCTTTGTCAAAAACCAATTAAAATGATTTTTGTGTATACATGTGCAAAGTTAATTGATTTTTATGAGGAAAAAAATTATTACTCCTGTATAATTTTATCATAAGTTCAGTAACTATGGGTGAAACTTGAAACACCCTAAACCACATCTTTATTATAAATAATACAATCTATGTCATTTTATCCAAATAATCATATAACTAATATACTAATCAAGATTCTCACATCTTTACTGTACATTTAAATTTGAATAAGCATATTGACTTCATATGCAATCCCAACATCTTAATAATTATACTATATCATCATACTTTAGCCATTTTTCTTTCATGTGTAGCATTCGGCATTTCAGCACATTTATATAGAGTATTATAGCTTCTAGATGCATGCATAAACCAGCATTCTCACTATGAGCTTATTACAAACTTCATTTCCATATAACTTACATATACATATATTACAACCCTTATACATATTAAAACATGTAAGGAACTAAACAAGATTTATCAAAAGTTTCCTACATCCACTTCTATAGACTGGTGTTGGCCTGTCCTGATGCAGAAAAAAGTTCCTTTGCAAAAGCCTTGACTACCAAAAACCTACACGGATCAAAATAACCCGTGCTAAGCTATACAGCTTAGTGGGGAATTCTAAACATGAAAGACAACCACTCACAATGGTCGTCAAAAATATAGGACATATAAAACAATTGAATAATAATAATATTTACATTTCAAGAAAAAGTAAAAGATAGCATACTTGATTACATACAATTCATGATGAGATCTGTATATAATGTAAATAGATACCAACTCATGCTTATGGAACCGCAGTTAAACAAGATAAATCATATATCAGAAGCATAGTTCATACAGTAATTAACTGTGAAATATTAATGCTTTTCCTTAGCCTGCTTAGGTTCTAAGAGTGGATAACGGGATCGGTGGATACCCGAGAGTATCAACGGTAGATATCCGAAGATATCAAAACTATGGACCCAATCAGGGCCAACTATACGGTGGACCGGTCAAGGACCCAAAAGGGTCAAGCAACAACCCAAATGAGTTGTACAAGATCCAGCAGGATCAACTATACTGTGGACCTAAAAAGGTCGACTGTGGCAGCTGCAATTCCCTATAGGCGCCTATCTATCCACATCTGAACTCTATTGCAGGCAATACTTTATTCATGCTCATACACTAATATACATAATCATATCATAAACTTGATCATATTCTCATTCAGCATCTCACATATTCATAGTCATGCTAAAACATCATCTATCTCATAGGGCAAATACATGCTCGTACACTCATAAACATAATTATAAATATACATACCTGTAGGTACATTCGCATATAGTAGGCTTATTCTTATAAGCATGTTTATCTATATATATGCCTTTATCATCATTCAACTCATGTGCACTTTCATATCATAGGATTACATATGTGTACATCAATTTGGCATATAACAATCATGTACAAATCTAATTATACGTATAAGTTAGATATTTTCATCACTAATATTTATTTATGTACACATACGAATATATATATATGCCTATAAATCCTTCATTTATAGTCATATTACATGCTCTATCCAATTTATTTTACAATCACATAAACAACTTTTTATTTCAATTAATTAAAAGTCATAGAATAAAATATCACAAAAATCTGCACAGGGCAGCATTCTGGACTTGACTTGTGAGCCAAATTTGAAATTGAAGATGTCATTTTTAGGCAAAATGGACTTCTACAATCTTATTTCCCTATGTGTCTAGTTTCCAGAGCATCAAAATTAATCTTAATATCTGGTCTATAACTCGATTTATTTGAAAAACACTATAGGCTGTTCATAGAACCAAAACAGTGGGGGCTGTCACTTATAAAAATTCATAGCATAAAATCAAGAGAGATTTAGACCAACATTTCTTCATCAAAAACGTACTTCTAGGTATCTAGTTTACTCAGAAGTTTACAGAATAATATTTTGACTTCTCTACTATTACTTCAATTGCACCCTCAATTAATATTAAACCTTATTCATAAATTTTATTTTCATGCAATTAACATAATAATTTACCCCATTGACCCTTACTCATACAAAATTCTCATTTAAAAATATGCAAATTAAATTAGGGTCATGTATGGGGTCTCACAATTCTCTCCCCCTTAAGGAATTTCGTCCTCGAAATTCATACCTGAATTAAACAACTGAGGATATTGCTTCTTCATGGTTGCCTCTGGTTCCCAAGTTACTTCTTGTACACCATGATCTTGCCAGAGTACTTTAACCAGAGGGATCTGCTTGTTTCTCAATTGCCTGATCTCTCTAGCCAGGATTTCCTTCGGTTCCTCATCATAAGTGAAATCCGGCTGTAACTGAATATCTTGAACTTGTAACTTGTGAGAATCATCCGAGCGATATCTTCGAAGCATAGATACATGAAACACGTCATGAAGCTTGGCCAATTCCATAGGAAGAGCCAACCTGTAAGCCACTGGTCCGACTATTTGAAGAATTTCATACGGACCAATGAATCTCGGACTGAGTTTTCCCTTTTTTCCAAATCTAAGCACTTTTCTCCAAGGAGATACCTTCAAAAATACTTTGTCACCCACCTGGTACTCGATATCCCTTCTTTTAAGGTCAGCATATGATTTCTGCCTGTCACTCGCTTCTTTCAGCCTCTGCTTGATAACTTGAACCTTTTCTTCTGTATCTCTAACAAGGTCAGGACCAATTAACTTACATTCGGTCAACTCAGTCCAGCAGACTGGAGTTCTACATTTTCTGCCATATAAAGCCTCATATGGTGCCATTTGAATACTCTTCTGATAGCTGTTATTATAAGCAAATTCCATTAAGGCTACATATTTATCCCAACTTCCAGAAAACTCCAAAGCACATCCCCTCATCATATCTTCGAGAATCTGAATAACCCTTTCGGATTGTCCATCCGTTTGAGGATGAAAAGTTGTACTGTACTTGAGCTATGTTCCCAAAGCTTGCTATAAACTCTGTCAAAATCTCGATGTAAACCTTGGATCTCGATCCGAAATTATAGACACAGGTATATCATGTAACCGTACAATCTCATTCACATACAATTCTGCAAGCCTATCCATGGAATAATCTGTTCGAACCGGTAAAAAGTGAGCTACTTTTGTTAACTTATCCACTATTACCCAAACAGCATCATATTTCCTTTGAGAAAGAGGCAAACCGGTAACAAAATTCATGGTAATGTCTTCCCACTTCCACTGTGGAATCGGAATGGGATTCAGAAGACCTGAAGGAAACTGATGTTCTGCTTTCACTTGCTGACATGTTAGACATTTAGAAACATAATCAACAATATCCTTCTTCATGCCAGGCCACCAGTAAAACTGTTTCAACTCTTGATACATCTTGTTCCCACCTGGATGCATAGTAAATGCAGTATTATGTGCTTCATGCAACAATATTCTTTTCACTTCTTTGTCATCAGGAATACATAATCTGTTATGGTAGTATACACCACCATCTTCTTTCACTGAAAAACTAGATTGATTACCTTCACAAACTGCTTTAACAATCGGTTGTAACTTTACATCATCCTTCTGAGCATCAATCATTGTCTGCCTAACCATAGGCTTAACTTTAAGCTGTTCTAGTAAAGCACCATCAGAAGCAAATTTCCATCTGCACTGTTTTAACATCAATACTGCCATTGACTTACGACTCAAGGCATCAGCAACCACATTTGCTTTTCCTGGGTGGTAGTCAACTATACAATCATAATCTTTGAATAGTTCCAACCATCTCCTCTGCCTCAAATTAAGTTCTTTTTGAGTAAGCAAGTACTTGAGGCTTTTATGATCAGTATAAATCCTGCATTTTTCCCCATACAAGTAATGTCATCAAATCTTTAAAGCAAATACCACCGCTGCCAATTCTAAATCATGAGTCGGGTAGTTCTGTTCATGTGATTTCAACTGTCTAGATGCATAAGCTACAACTTTACCATCTTGCATCAATACACAACCCAAACCAACCTTAGATGCATCACTGTACATTGCATACTCTTTCCCTGCCACAGGTTGAGTCAACACTGGAGCTTCAGTCAACATTTTCTTCAACCTTTCAAAGCTTTCTTGACAATGATCAGACCATTCAAACTTAATATTCTTTCTTAACAGCTTAGTGAGGGGTGAAGCAATGATAGAAAAAACCTTCACAAAACGACGATAATAACCTGCCAACCCAAGAAAACTTCTAATTTCATGCACATTCCTGGGTGGTCTCCAATTAACAATAGCTTCAATTTTATTTGGATCAACCCTAACACCTTCAGCAGATACAACATGACCTAGGAAAGAAACTTCCTTAAGCCAGAAGTCGCACTTACTCAATTTGGCATACAACTCATTTTCTTTCAAAGTTTGTAATACAATTCTCAGATGTTCAACATGTTCAGCTTCATTTCTGGAGTAAATTAATATGTCATCAATAAATACTACAACAAATCGATCCAAGTAGGGTCTGAATACCCTATTCATGAGATCCATGAATGCAGCAGGAGCATTAGTCAACCCAAATGGCATGACTAAAAATTCATAATGCCCATAACGAGTTCTAAATGCAGTCTTAAGAACATCCCCATTTTTAACTCTGAGCTGATAATATCCTGATCGCAAATCTATCTTTGAAAACACACCAGCACCACTTAACTGATTAAATAAATCCTCTATTCGTGGCAAAGGATATTTGTTCTTCACTGTCACTTTGTTCAACTGTCTATAATCGATACACATTCTCATAGACCCATCCTTCTTCTTAACGAATAAAATCGGAGCACCCCAAGGTGACACACTGGGTCTGATGAAACCTTTGTCTAATAATTCCTGTAATTGAACCTTCAACTCTTTTAATTCAGATGGAGCCATTCTGTATGGTGCCCTAGAGATCGGGGCTGTACCAGGTAACAGATCAATAGATAACTCAACATCTCTTTCTGGGGGAAGACCAGGTAATTCCTCAGGAAATACTTCTGGAAATTCTTTCACAATTGGTATTTTGTCAAGCTCTATTGTATCCCTTTTTGAGTCAAGGACTAAAGCTAAAAATGCTTCACATCCTTTTCTAAGGCAACGTCTAGCTTGCATTGCTGATATAACATTAGTTGATAGCTTAGAACAATTGCCTTCTACTACCACTTCCTTTCCTTCATCATTCCTGAGGGTTACTGTTTTCATTTCACAATTCACCACTGCATGATGCTTGGATAACCAATTCATTCCCAAAATTACATCAAACTCATGAAAAGGCAATACAATCAAATCTGCTGGAAACTCTCTCCCTTGAACTACTATAGGACAGTCTTTACACACCTTATTAACAATTGTACTATGTCCCAATGGACTAGTTACACATACATCAAAATCTAACTATTGTGTTTTAAAACTAGCTCTACCTGAAACCCCAATACAAACGTAAGAATGAGTAGAGCCAGGATCAATAAGTGCATGTATGTTACAATTATAAAGAGAAAAAGTACCAGCTATGACGTCTGGAGCATTCTGTTCCTCCCGAGCCTTCATTACATAAGCTCGTCTAGCAACCATTTGAGTAGGAGGTCTATCAACTATTTCTGACATATTCTGGGACTGAGATCCATGATGATCTGGTCCAAACCTTCCTCTGCCTCTACCTCTTCCAGATGGGGGTGCATTAGACGCTCCCCTGCTATTCTGTTGCTTAAAACCCTGATCCGACTTTAAAGGACAATTGGCCATAAAATGATCAGCACTGCCACATCTAAAGCATTCTCCAGCCAGTTTCCTGCAACTACCCCAATGATGCCTGGAACAATGGGAACACTCAGGTGCTTGTCTCCCACTCTGTCTTCCTGAAGCTTCCTTCTCATTTTTAAACTTGGCAGAAGATTCTTGTTTCTTTCCTTTATTAGAAGAACTGAAAATAGATCCTGCAGGCTGACTTTCTTGAGTTCCTCTAAATCTTTTTCCAGTAGATGATCCTTCCCTGGAAGCACTTCTTTTATTCTACCTCTCTCTTTTAGCTATCTCATACTTTTCAATTTTCATAGCAGTTGTGACCAGTTGATTAAAATCTACCACATTTAAGGATGTGAATCCGAACAATTTTTCTTTGATTCGGTCATTTAGCCCATCTTCAAAGTGCCTGCATTTAAATACTCCTGTCGACATCTCTTTGGGAACATATTTGCATAATCGGCTAAATTCCTTTTCATATTCAGCCACAGATAGAGCTTTTTGCCTCAGACTCAGAAACTGCTTCAATTTCTCCTCCTTGTAAGCCTCAGTAACATATTTTTTTCTGAACTCCCCCTCAAAGAATTCCCAAGTAAGTGGATCAGGTAACTGAGGTTGTCTCAAAATCAACTTCCACCAATCATATGCCATGCCTTGAAGTAAGGACACGGCACAAGATACCTTATGATTTGCAGGACAGTTTATTTCATCAAATATCCTCTCCAGTCTTTCTAACCAGAACTCAGCTTCTTTAGATTGTTCTAGATTGGTGCCCATAAATTTTTGTGCCCCATGCTTTCTAATTTCAGAGATTGGAGCCTTGGGCATGGTCATTCTTTGCAGAATCTGGGCCATATCCTGAGAAATTTTTAACAAGGTCTCTCCAGGAACTGCGGTAGGAGTTTCATTTCGATGCGAAGAGGAAGTCATTGGATTAGGAGGATTTGATCTAACCGGTAAATTACTTTCAGCTGATTCTTCTATAGTATCCCTAGTGGAGTTCTCCATCTTTAATCTATAAGAAAACAGGAACTTCTGCATTAAGCCAACACAACACTATCTCATATTAAAAGATCTTATACTTACATTGCCCAGAAAAGGCTAAACCAGGCTCTGATACCAAATTGAAACACCCTAAACCACATCTTTACTATAAATAATACAATCTATGTCATTTTATCCAAATAATCATATAACTAATATACTAATCAGGATTCTCACATCTTTACTGTACATTTAAATTTGAATAAGCATATTGACTTCATATGCAATCCCAACATCTTAATAATTATACTATATCATCATACTTTAGCCATTTTTCTTTCATGTGTAGCATTCGGCATTTCAGCACATTTATATAGAGTATTATAGCTTCTAGATGCATGCATAAACCAGCATTCTCACTATGAGCTTATTACAAACTTCATTTCCATATAACTTACATATACATATATTACAACCCTTATACATATTAAAACATGTAAGGAACTAAACAAGATTTATCAAAAGTTTCCTACATCCATTTCTATAGACTGGTGTTGGCCTGTCCTGATGCAGAAAAAGTTCCTTTGCAAAAGCCTTGACTACCAAAAACCTACACGGATCAAAATAACCCGTGCTAAGCTATACAGCTTAGTGGGGAATTCTAAACATGAAAGACAACCACTCACAATGGTCGTCAAAAATATAGGACATATAAAACAATTGAATAATAATAATATTTACATGTCAAGAAAAAGTAAAAGATAGCATACTTGATTACATACAATTCATGATGAGATCTGTATATAATGTAAATAGATACCAACTCATGCTTATGGAACCGCAGTTAAACAAGATAAATCATATATCAGAAGCATAGTTTATACGGTAATTAACTGTGAAATATTAATGCTTTTCCTTAGCCTGCTTAGGTTCTAAGAGTGGATAACGGGATCGGTGGATACCGGAGAGTATCAACGGTAGATATCCGAAGATATCAAAACTATGGACCCAATCAGGGATAACTATACGGTGGACCGTTCAAGGACCCAAAAGGGTCAAGCAACAACCCAAATGAGTTGTACAAGATCCAGCAGGATCAACTATACTGTGGACCTAAAAAGGTCGACTGTGGCAGCTGCAATTCCCTATAGGCGCCTATCTATCCACATCTGAACTCTATTGCAGGCAATACTTTATTCATGCTCATACACTCATATACATAATCATATCATAAACTTGATCATATTCTCATTCAGCATCTCACATATTCATAGTCATGCTAAAACATCATCTATCTCATAGGGCAAATAAATGCTCGTACACTCATAAACATAATTATAAATATACATACCTGTAGGTACATTCGCATATAGTAGGCTTATTCTTATAAGCATGTTTATCTATATATATGCCTTTATCATCATTCAACTCATGTGCACTTTCATATCATAGGATTACATATGTGTACATCAATTTGGCATATAACAATCATGTACAAATCTAATTATACGTATAAGTTAGATATTTTCATCACTAATATTTATTTATGTACACATACGAATATATATATGCCTATAAATCCTTCATTTATAGTCATATTACATGCTCTATCCAATTTATTTTACAATCACATAAATAACTTTTTATTTCAATTAATTAAAAGTCATAGAATAAAATATCACAAAAATCTGCACAGGGCAGCATTCTGGACTTGACTTGTGAGCCAAATTTGAAATTGAAGATGTCATTTTTAGGCAAAATGGACTTCTACAATCTTATTTCCCTATGTGTCTAGTTTCCAGAGCATCAAAATTAATCTTAATATCTGGTCTATAACTCGATTTATTTGAAAAACACTATAGGCTGTTCATAGAACCAAAACAGTGGGGGCTGTCACTTATAAAAATTCATAGCATAAAATCAAGAGAGATTTAGACCAACATTTCTTCATCAAAAACGTACTTCTAGGTATCTAGTTTACTCAGAAGTTTACAGAATAATATTTTGACTTCTCTACTATTACTTATTCCCAAAATACCAACATCTGTACCTTAACAGTCCCAACAGATTCAACGAATTTCATGCTAATTATTTGACAAACTTAGAAATAAAATTAGGCATTACTTCCTTCATATAAAATGTGTCTTTATGAGTCTAGTTTTCATAGAAATTAATTTCATGTCATTATGATCATTTTACATACAGATATTTCAATTTTTCCCCAACCTGGTCCAGAATCCGAATTTAGAAGTTTTCCTAAATTCAATAAATCATAAAAAAATATCTAGAGGCAGAATTTGAGTGTGATTTCTTCTTATGAAATCTTTGTATATAAGTATAGTTTAAGACCCAATTGGAATCATCTAATTATCTATTCTCAAACTCAAGATATTACCAAAATAGTACAACTAGGTCCAGTGAACTCAAACCCAGAATTTTTAAGACTCACATGCATTTCTTATCTTGTGTTCTCTTTACTTTTCTCTAGATTTCAAGCCAACCACAACATGTTCCAGTAGATAATTTCACATGCAATATGAATAATCCTATGTTCCCATACCTTAGCCAAAAACAACAACAAAATCTCTATGTCTTTAACTTCTTGCAATCTCTTTCCCTTTGTTCTTTCTTCCTTCCTCTTCTCCTTCACAAACATCATCATCAATCAAATTTCCAACACTTATTTAATATTCTCTTCAATCAAAATGAAAAGAAAAGAGAAGAAGATGATGAAGGATTCATTAACATAATAATTACCTTAGCTTAATGCCTTAAACTCTTGATGAACCAACAAAATTATCACCTAATTTTCTTGAGATGATCTGGTAGAGATAAAAGAAAGAAGAAGAAGATGAATTTTTGGATTTCTCTCTTCAAAATGCCGACCTTCCTCTCTAATTCTCACTTTCTCTTTCATTCCACTAACACACACACATATATATAGTGCTTTGGTAAATGTCCTCTTTAATCCCTCAAGATTTTGCATGTCACATTAAAACCATGCACCTTTTTGCATGTTTTAAAGTGACCTCCCCACTAACTCTTTTTCTTAAATTGACCTCTCAATTATTCATTTATCCACATTTGCCTCTAAAGATGCTGTAATTGCAAATTTACCCCAAAATAATACTTTTTACTTCAATTGCACCCTCAATTAATATTAAACCTTATTCATAAATTTTATTTTCATGCAATTAACATAATAATTTACCCCATTGACCCTTACTCATACAAAATTCTCATTTAAAAATATGCAAATTAAATTAGGGTCATGTATGGGGTCTCACAAAACTAACCTGATAACTTTAATTTTAATGTTTATTTTCAGGTAAATTTTGGGTGTTTTAGTGTCTCATCTTGCATGCTTTTTGTGTTTTTAGTGTTAAAATGCTCTTGTCTTGTTTAATTTAGTTATTTTGATAAGTTTAGAGTTTTCTTGGTGATTAATGGTGTTAATTTGAATTTTGTGCAGAAAATTTTGCTAAGGCATGACTGAGACAATTTGTCCCAGCTGTGCCCCTTATAGAAGCTCAAAACTCACCGTTTCACCATAGGTTGCGGCTACGACTATTTGGTCCCATCCATGGCCAATGCAGGTCGTGAAGGTCTTTTGATCTAGAAAGAGGTTGCGGCTAAGACAAATGTGTCCTAGCCATGGCCAAAGCAAAGTATTGCCATGTCTTCTCATGACTCGGCTGAGACAAAAGTGTCCCAGTCGTGGCCTCTTGGATACCAGTATAAAAGCTGCAGAGTTATCTGTTTTAAAGGAAATCTTTTTAGGGTTTCATGTAGCGGGTATTTTTAGAGAGAAAAATGCAATTTTACATTTGAAGAGCTTTTCTTACATAGTTTTATAGTTTTACTTGTAAAAATCACTCTTTTAGTTTAGTTTTACTTCAAGAATACAGGAATAGCTTTAGATTTTAGTTTAGCTTACTTCAAGTTGCAGTTTTCGATCAAAGAGTAGTTTGGAGAATGAAAGGAGTAGCATCAGCTTCAATCTTCAACTTCAAATGGGTTTTATATTTTCTTTCTTTACTTTACTTGCCTTTTACATTCTAGATTGTGAGTAGTTTTTTTTGTTGTTTGGGGGATCTTTGAATCCCCTACTCACAATGTGAACATTGAACCTATTTTGATTTATACATGAATGAATAGTTTATTTCACTGTTGCTTATTTGTATCTCATGGTTTTTTAATCGATTAAGTCATTTTTCATGTATGGATGAATGGTTCTTATCATATGTATTGATTGGTATTAAGCTTAGTGGATTGGATGCTGTGAATGATTTTCCTCAATTTTTCTATCATGAATATTGTCTATTTTGGATGGCTCCGGAATGGGACTCTAGATGTTCAGTATTTGTGATTCGAAGACTAGAGTGTGGAGTGAAATAGATGGGTTTTGGGTTGCCTGGCTTCGGAATGGGATGGTAAATAGAACCTAGGATGTTAGACCCATGCTTAGGCTAGTTGTTGGGCTGGCTCCGGAATAGGACGTTTAGCAACTAGAATAGCTGGTTCTAGAATGGAATGTTTGGGTTAAGAAGGTTATCTCGAATTCATTTATGTATGCTTTTATGTAAAAATTAATTCACATTTGGGTATGGGGTGGAAGAGTGAACCCAAGCAACGTTTTCTTTATCAAGGTTTTTATACTCGTTAATTTTCATAATTTAACTCTTACTTGGATTGTTTCTAGTTTAATTTTAATTCTTTCCACTGCACATTTTAGTATTAAAAGTTTTCATTTTGGGTAATTATAGCACTATCATCAAACTTTTGGGAATTTTTTAGCATATGATCAATTGTCTAAACTTGCACACCAATAATCCCTTGGGTTCGATACTTGAGAGTTTTAAAAATACTCATCTTTACTACTTGTCGATCTAGTATACTTGCTAGAGTCGCAACATAACCCTTGCAAATTATGTGTGTACTACAAAGTGGACTAGAAAACCCAATGGGTCAAATACTTATAGAGAAATGGGCATTATGGCAAAATGACAGATGTCAAATATTTGATATTATTATTAATTGAGGAAATGATGAAGGAAATAATTAATTAAAGGAATTTAATTATTACTCATTAGCAGAAAACTTTAGAAAAGTACGCAGAGCTTTCGACACATGATTTGTAATAACGGACCAGATAAGTCCAATATGATCTAGAATAAACTATTATTGGACTATATGTATTATTAGATTGAAAAAATACATACAAGTTACTTAGAGAATTAATATAAGAACTAGAACAAAAAGTAATATGCATAGAATTTACATATAAATTAGCATACTTATGCTAGCTTTTAGTCAAATAATGATGACTATAAATCACAATCGCGTTTTGTGTTGATATTGGGAGGAGAAATAGTCACTTAGAAGAGTTCCAAATAAGAGACAATTGCTGATTCAACAATAAAAGCTTAGTACATTGCTGCTTCTGAGGTGGCTAAAAGGCTGTATGAATCAAGAAGTTCATCGCTAAACTTAGAGTGATCCCTAACATTGTTGATCTAATACCCTTATATTGTGATAACAATAAAGCCATTGGCACAAGCAAAGAGACCACTATCTCATCAACGATCCAATCATGTTCTCAGACACTACCATTTAATCCGGGAGATTATAGGAAGAAATGATGTGAAGATAGAAAAAATCCCCATAAATGACAATGTGGCAGATCCTCTCACTAAGGCACTATCCTAGAACAAATATGATCACCATGTACACAAATGGCTTAATACACATGAGTGATTTGCTATAGTGCAAGCAAGAGATTGTTACTCGGTGGGGATGAAAAGTATCCCTACCAAGTTGGTTGATTCTGTACCATCTAGGGACATGTAACTCGGTTGGGATGGTGGGTATCTCGGTGGGGAAGATGGGTTACTCGGTGGGGATGGTGGGTATCCCTACCGAGTTGTTTGGTTCTATCTAATCCAGTGACCTGTGACTCAGTAAGGATGAAGAGTGTCCCTACCGAGTTGATTTTGACAGTTATCTACCTTACTGTGTGATGAGTTTTTGACCTAGCAAATGAATTTTTTGAGAAAAGTATTCTGCTAAAAATTTGTTCCTCTGAGTTTCTAGTTTCTAGATTATTAAAAATCAGCTCATTTTCACTTTTAAATCTCAAGATATTCACAAAATACTGCAAACTGCTCCCAATGACAGGGCAGCAAGCATATCTGGTTTTCAAGCTAAATTTTGAAAAGTTTAAAGGCATATTTAGACTTTGACTTCTTATATAAAATCTAGGTCTATGAGTCTAATTTCTATTCCAACTAGAATTACTCAATTTGAATCTCTAGAACTCAAGTCATAGGAAAAATAGTGCTATTGAGTCAAGCGAACCCTAGGATATAATTTTGCCATCTTAGGAACAACTCCTATATTTTGGTTCTTATGCACAATTAAACCTTATATTTATGTTTCTAGCTCTATAATACATCTATCACAACATTTCAATGCAGTATACAATAACAAGAACATACACAAGGATGCTAAAAGTTCTCATACCTTATTGATGCACCAAAAACATTTTCTTCAATCCCTTTCTGCGTCCTTTTCCTTACTCTTGCCTACTCTTCCCTTTACTCACGTAAATTTCTTTCCACACATTAAACATAAATCTCCAAAATTCAATCTCTCTCATATATATAAGAAATAACTAAGAATTGAAGTGCAAATCCCATAAATCTTATCTAGTTCTCTTAGAAATGTTAACTTATTTTCCTTGAGCTCTTAGTGTATAAGTGAATGTGTAAGAGTGGACGGAGAGAAGAGGAAAATTCTGCAAATTTTCTTACTAAGGAAGGTCAGCAACAACCACTTAAGAGAACATATTTTTCTTCTTTAATTTAATGAGGCAGAATTCTAGAGAGGCTTTGTGGCACTCTTGCATTGATCCACTTGTTGGCCATACCAAAATTTCTCTTTACTCCCTCAATTTCTTTTATTTTCTTCTTCCTAATTTATACTGTTCTCTTTCTTGTATCCTTGTGGCTCCTAACACACCCTAAACATACCTAATTACCACTAGGGTATATGTTGGGACCTTACATTAATTCTCCAGATTCTTTAAAGTTCTAACCCATTAGAATTGTGTTTTTAACCTATAGTATGAAAGCTGAAGTTTAGTGGGGGCGGGACAAAAGAGTTCAATTATTTATTTATTTATGTCTTCCCCTCTTTGGCCGAATTCTCTCTCCACATAAGAATTCAGCTGCTACCCTAAGTACTTTTTCTTGGATTTTTTGCCATTCCCTAATATGGATTAACATTAAAGGTGTTTTTCTTTGAATATTGTGGTTTATAACAATCCGCCACGAAATTATCAACTATTCAAAAACCCTCGAAGGTAAATTATGTTTCATTTAGTTAGATTTTTGTAAATTCATATGAAGATTTTTATATGCTATGGTTAAAAATTTTAAATTTCTGCATTTTATGTGATGCATGTGACCATTAATCCCAATAAGCTTTTGTATCAAAATCCAAAAATTGAATAATTTCATTCAATGCTGGTTTAGAAAGGTGAACGGCCGTGCAACGCTTCTAAACTCCAAAACACAAAGTCACCTAAACCAACTCCCACTGGCCATTTCCAACGACTGTTGAAAGTGGCAAAAACTCCTCCTAATGAAAAATGCTCAGATGTCGAGTGGTGAGCAACCAGCGCTTGAAGGCAAAGTTCTTTGACATTTTCAATCCTTTGTCCATCTTCAACATAACTCTTTACAAAGCTTGGAAAGACTTCTCTCATACTTAACTCTTTGCCGTTGTGGAATGACCAATTCATCATTCTTTTCGGTTGTGCTCACATCAAGTCAAAAGTATTATATAATAATTTTTTTATTTTTCTACAACAAGGTGAATCAAAAACAATTTTAATGAATTCCACCCATAAAATCTATAATGATATAAAGGTAAATTTTTCAATTCAGCAAAGTCTCCATTTGGTTCGACTAATGAGAAATATTGTTAGCTCATATATATTATTGGTAGCTGATAATTGATAGCCAATTAATGAATAATATTAAGAATTTAGTCAAATTATATAGAGGGTAGATTATATAATTACCAATATTAATATTATTTTAATATAATATTATTTTTATACCATACTAACGAACAAAATAAATAATAATATAATTTAAAATTTTATCAATTATTTAAACTGACAACATAGTATAAGATTAATATAAACCAATAAATATAAATTTTATCAAATTCATATAATATAAATTTATTACTAATTTACAATTCAAGTTCCAATAGTAGTTAGTAATCAACGTGTTATTGAAAAATAAATTAGCCACTTTATTAATGATCCTCAAATTACCATTTTAAAACTTGGGTTTGTTCTCGTAAAAATGCACTTTGATAATTGGACTGAAAATATTATGTATTTATACATAGAAGAAAAAATAGATATAATGATTTTTTAAAAAAATCTAAAAATATGAATCAACTGATGGAATTTCTCAAAAGATATAAAAGTAGACAGCTGCTTTATTAAAAATTTAACCAAACACTTAAAAGTCAGTTGATAGAATGATAGAATTAAAATATGGATCAGCTCACTCAAAAAATTTTAAAATTAGTTGATAAAATGATTGAACTAAAATATGAATTAACTCACTCAAAAGTTAAATAAAAAACCCAGCATCACTGCCTACGCCAAGTACGGTTTATGTGTAAAAAAATCATAGACCTTCTCAATAAACAAAACTGGAGAAGACAGAGTCAATAGCTTATTGTAGAAAACAATAAAGGCCTTTGCAAGTTTTTTTAATTAATTTTTTATAAGAAATTAGAAAAAGATATTTTGGGAATAAATAAACCATTCTTGCATTCGTCTCGACAATGTTTTTCCATCCTTTGCATATTTTACGAAATGGTTTCTCATTATTCTTGTATTGGACATATCACCATAATTAAGAGACAAAGAAGATGATTTTGAAAGAACAAATACAATCGATTCTTCCGAGAATCGAGAAACTAATGAAATAAGCGCATGAAAAATGCATCATTGAATTCCTAAATGTTTATAATTTTTCACTATTGAATTTTGAAGCTTTTATTTAATCAAATAGGATTTTTAAACTTTTATTTTAATATACATTGGCTCCAAAAAAAAATTTAAAAAATAAAAATAAATCAGTAACTCAATGAATACTATAATTATACTATTCCCTCCATCCCCTATAGATAGGCACATTTTCTATTTTACAAGAATTGAGCAAATGTAATCAATATTCTTGAAATAATACAAGTTATTTATACTTTTACTAATTTATCCTTATATTTACTAGAGTTATATGTGACAAGTATGAAATAATACTTAATATTTATTGATAACGTTGAATATTAAATAAGGGTAAATTAGAAAATTGAGCAATTAATGTAATAAAAAAAAAGCAGGCTATAATTTGGGATAAATAAATAAATAAATAAATTTTGCCCATGAATATATAGGACAGAGGGAGTACAATTTTATCCAAATTTAATATTGACTTCATGCAGATGAAATTAAAAGTTAAAAAATTCAATATGACCAAATAAAAATTTAAAGACTCAATAAAAAAAAAAATGTGTAAGTTCACCGGAAATGCATTTTGCCAATATGCGAATGAGCAGTGGGTCAGCACTGAAATCAGGTTAAGATTAAACGAGCAGCATCATCAGCTTCACAAATCATTGTTGCCGAGTCACGATTGATGTGATTAGCCAATTTCGGCTGAGCCTTCAGATACTCTTCCCTCACAAAATTAGCGGCCTCTTCTGCTAAATTAGGATCTACAAGTGCAACACAACATCCTCTGAATCCAGCACCACTAAACCGTGCCCCGAATACTCCGGGAGCCCTCTGAAGTATCTCGTACAGTTGTATTAGTGGCTCACAACCTAAATAGGAAGTAACACATCGGTCAGGCCAATGGGAATTAAGTCGCAGGAAAACCAAAATTTTTTATTTCATGTTTTCAAAAATGAAACCAAATTTGATTTGAATCTTGAAATGCCAAAAAAAGTAATTTTTGTTTTTATTTAACACCGAATAAACAGGCAACATACCACATTCATAATTGTGAATAGAACTTAAGCCAGAGGCTGAAATGAGCTTGCCAAATTCTTGTATGTCACCTGAAGCCCAAGCTTCGAGTCCTGAAAGAATCATTGTATGTTATATATATAAGCTGATATACACTATATAAAGTAGATACGGTCACGGTGAAAAGGAGTAAGTTTTGCTGTAGAATTTATCAATGAATGTTAACTGGAGTAATACCTTTGATAACCCGCGCATTTTCTGAGAAATAATGTTCTGCTCTTTTTGCTAGCGTTGGTTCCAAATTACACTGCAGAGCCAAAGAAATATAGAGCATCAAAAATTTTTTACTAAGCAAAGAAAGCTCCCGATCAATTTTTGTCTTTATGTTGATATGTTGATATGCATGATGCATCAGTCTACTTGCATATTGGAGGCATACATCTAAGCACAAATATCATGAATTCAAGTTCTGAAAATAATAGACATCTAAGAGAGATACTATCCAGTTACCTTGTACTTATCATATGCCTCGGGATCAACTGTTTGAGCACAGAAAGAATTGGAGAGAAAAGGATTAATCAAAGTTATGATTCATGTAATGAAACAAAAAAAAAAGGAGATTAAAATGGAGAAAAGAGTTACTCACCATTGCAGAGGATGGGCTCCAAGTTTTCATTGCCAGATACTCTGCAGATCGAACAACATAATTACGTATTAATTAGAATTTCCCAATTATTATAATAATTCAATTCTCCATGTTACAGAAAAAATAAAGAAAAGCAGGCAAAAATTGGGGAATTCTGTTTCAAAAGATTACGACAGAATAGTAAAAGGAAAGCAAGGCTGAACTCAAACGAAAATAACAATTAATTCATTAGCAAATTTGCTATACTATATGGTTATTCAACAAGTGTGTCTGAAGAAAGCAAACAAGAAATGTGATGAGTATTTTACTCAGAGGACCAACTACATGTCAACCAGATTTGTATAAATCATATCATTCATATTTCTATTAAGTGAAATATGCAAGACAATGTTAAAAACACGTTGAATTAAATTTTGTATTCTGCACTCCTTCAGAGGTGACATTGAATATAGCTAAGGAGGTGGATAGAATATCCATTTCCTCTCCCTTTCATACATAGCAGTAAACTATTGTCACATAGCAGTAAACTATTGTCAGATAACTGGGATGGAACTCACTAGCAATAACATCGTCCAAGCATCAAGGTTTAAGCCCAAGAGAAAATCTCAGACATAGAGAACATGATATTCCTATAAGAAGCCAAGTTAGCAGTGAATTGAAATATCCATCAAGAATGGACAATAAATGACGGGGAAAGGACAACTTTCAACTAATGACAAACCTAGGTTTCAAAATGGGAGATGTTAGCAATAAATTGAGATATATGTTATGACATGCACCCGCTTTTCAGTTTCTACATAGCTCATTCTGATCTTATGAACCAATAAAAAAATAGGATTGACCAAAAAGACACCTTATTTTTTGTAGTAACGTTGAAAAGGAAGGGGGAAAAGAAAAGAAACACATTTTTCTATCAATAAAATGTTCCGAACACTAAAATCTAAAAAACTTATTAACAAGGAGGATAAAATAAAGATTAACAATCTCCAACTCAATGCCTAGCAACAGAGAAATCCCTGGGCTTTTGTAATGATATCAGCTACTTGCTCGCCAAATTTGTAGTGCTATTTTTTCTGCTAATGCCAAATTTTTTATTCGAATCATACTTCAAGATTACTTTTCTTTTTAAAATTACACACAGGTCTATTTTTGTAACATATTGCTTCTTAAGTGCCTTTAAATATCCTCAGTTTCATACAACAAAAATCTCCTCTCTTGTACAAGAGATCTCAACCATATAATGCCATTCCGACTGATCAATAGCATTCTACTTCTGCAGTTGGTCTTGCCACTAAACTTTTGCTGTTGCTATGTAATAAGATTAACTGTAGGAAAGGTGAAATGACCATATTATTTAGATCTTAAGTTATTCCACCATTAATTATAACTGGAATTCCTTCTCCACAAGCATCAAAGAGTACCAAACCAGATTTGCAGTTACAAATCAATTGACGGCTAACACATGCAATTGGTTATTTCAAATTAGAAGCCTTAGAGGGTTGCATGCACATAGCCAGATCATGCCTTCCTCATTATTCCAGGGACAGGTGATAACCCAAATTAAATCTTTGAAATCAAGATACCATAACGTTCAAAAGAAGGTGATCCAAGCATGAGCAGAAACAAATTGCAGAGACTAGTAAAAAATATCCAATAGGCCATTTAATTTCAAATGGGGGAAGATAATAATAATATACCTGAGCAGAAATCTTGCAGCTTCTTGACACTCTGCAACCCGACGGTTATATCCAGGGCTGCTTGTTAAAGCATTCCTAAGGCCAGAGAATGCCAATAATATTTTGTAGGATTTCAGAGATTTAGAAGGATATATAACCTTGTGTTCCTTAGTCTGTAAAGTCCCAACAAGAGAATGAAACATCATAAAAGAAGGAACACAGAATTTTCACAAAAAGTAGCACCTTGCAGCACAGCTTTGAATAGACGAAGAAGTTTAATAAGAAGATGAAAATAAATAGCAATGAGTAGTATAATACAATCTTTAGAAACTCAGTATTGCCACAAAGCAATTTATCCATATGAAAGCATGTGCCAAACAGCCAAAATTAATGACTGTATCGTGCATGAAAATGCAATCTATTAACATAAAATTTACTAAGACCTATGAAAATGCAATCTATTAACATAGAACTTACTGAGACCTTTCAACTGCTAAGAACATAATAATCAAGCCCAATCTTTCTTAGGCCTTATTTTCATCTATGTCATACTTTGGTGAGTGAAAGATCAAATTCAAGAGACATCTACACTAGTTTCCAAGGAGGGAGTCACTAGGATGAAACCAATACCCAACAGGTCTATCATAATTTTGTGCCTAATGTTCAATAGAAATCAACATCTAATCCTTTAATGGGTTAAATAGTTTAAGAAAAACATAATTTTGGTTCAAAAAAGCCCAATGATGTTCTTTAGGAAGAGAAAAATGCTTGCAGTTTTATTTGTTTGTGCAATATTGCCTAGTGACAACTTATAGATTGTAATATCTCCTCTTTCCACAATTCCTATATATGCATAACTCCCGCTTGCTGCTTCTACATCCTAACCTGTGAAACCAACACATCCTAACATGCTGGAATTTATAATAATCAAGAATTGAAGAGTATATAACCTTAAAATTAGCAGGTAGTTATTCATGCAGCAGCAAAAATCCAAGGTTTATATTAGTAAAGTGCAATATGTTATATAGGATTTCTTGCAACTTGAGCAGCACTTACTAAGAAAATTATGAAAGCAGTAACTAGCCATGAAATTATGTGATCCTCATGTTATGACAAGCTCATCAAAAAATCCAAGTAAATATAATGAAGATCATATAGAGAACATCTGAATTTTTTTCTAAGATAATATTGCACAAGCATCCAATCAATACCTTGCAGTTCATGCATGTCAGGCAGCCATAGTGTGAAAGTAAAATTGCTGATTGATCCAGTATGCCATTTCTCAAACCAAAATATTCATTTTCAATCAGGCTGCAATTGAAAGGTAGTTAGAATTCAGAAAGAAAAATTCTAAATACACCAGGATAACAAAATACTTGACAAAATCTCACATGTGACACTCTTCAATAATCATGCTTCCCAAAGGAGGGATTCCAAGTAATCGCAATCACACTTCCAAGAACATACCAGACAATTATGATCTGAACAATAACTCCAATTTGCATTAAGTATGATAGAAGGGGAGAGAGGATACTATAAACAATTGAAAATTTGGTCAATTGGTGAGCTAAATGGTATATCAAGTTCTTCCTAAATACGTTTGTAGTAATTGCCTAATTTCACTGTCTGTTTCTCTAATTTCATTATTTTTTAATTATTAACAGTATTACTATTATTATTAATATTTGGATAGGAAAATACATTTAACTGACAAAGAAAGAAACATGCACTATAGCAGACAATATATCCTCCTCGACAAATCCAGAAGACAATAACCAAAAAGAACATAACAATCTGACGAAGTAATGATACCTATTCAAGATGGATAACAGTCAAAGAGATCCCCCTAAAGTTCTGGAAGCATGAACTCATAAAGAAATCAAAACCACCACCTTGTCTGTTATGATCTTGATCAACTGCAGGGCAGCAGCTAAGTTTAGCTAATCTATTAGTTTTAGTTTCTGCTCTAGGACAATTACTTTTGGAAAAGTTTTATTTTTGTGATAATGTCATAATAAACATGGAACTAGCTCTTTTATTAGTTAAGTTGTTATCCAGTCCTTGTTACAGTGGTTATATAATCTATGTTTTCTGTCTAGTTTGTATTAGAGAAGTTCTTTATTAAACAGATCTCTTCTATTATGATATTTTCTGATTCTCTCTAAAGAGTTCATACTTTTAAATTAGGAAAAATAGATAGGAAAAGAAAAGAAAATCCTTAAAGATAGTCTACTACTAGCTTCTCATGTTGATTCCAGTCAATTGCCATTTTAGTAAAAGGATACGCTATGATTTTTTATGTTACGTGCATTTCTATCCATCTAAATACTCCAAAAGACCGCAAAAGGAAGGATAAAACATGTATAGTTCAAAAGAATGTTGGCATCTTTCTTTGCCAACCTTTTTATTTCAAACCAACCAAAAGCTCCAAAGACTTTGGGCACTCAAGTCTCCTTAAGGATGCTACAAAGGTGATTTCTAATTGCCCCAACCACATATGTTTAAACAATTGAGAAAGAGTCTTCTTAACAAAAAAAAAAAAGTATTTGGTGCAAAAGAAATTTCTGGAACTGTGCATATCACTTTGTCCTTCTTTTGTTGCAGTAGCAAAAGTGCTCAAGATTCTACCAAAAAGTTTTGAAACATAACCATACAACATAGAAACCATGAAACCACAAAGAAGCATGTAAAAAACTCAGAAAGATTGAAAAAGACCAATGTCTAAGACACACTGTGATTACAACTAAAGGCACAGGCCATGCTGTAGTAGATAAGGTGCTCTGCATTTAAATCACTAATCAGGTTATTTCATGGTGCAGATTGGGTGTTTCAGTAATTGTCTTTTCCAACAGAAATCTTTTTCAGCATTAGAAAAGAGAGAACCCAAGGCTTTGGGTGAATTTTCAAACTGGGTGTCAAATTTCCAGAATAAGCCTGTGTGCTGGAGTCATCAATAAGAGATGCATGAGACAAAAACTAACTAGAAGCAAATACTCATACATACCGATCATATTCAATATTTTCTGTAGGAGATATAATTAAGTTATTTGCACTTTCAAAAGCCAAGAGATAAGCTACTCCAACCTGCCACATAAAACTGTAGAAATTAGTACTGCATCCTATGAAACTTCAATATGGGCACGAAAACACACTCAAATTGCTCAAGTAACTTTGTTTATG
Source organism: Excoecaria agallocha (assembly GCA_037975025.1). Taxonomy (NCBI): domain Eukaryota; kingdom Viridiplantae; phylum Streptophyta; class Magnoliopsida; order Malpighiales; family Euphorbiaceae; genus Excoecaria; species Excoecaria agallocha. Next base: position 31,316,933 of record CM075820.1, on the reverse strand, counting down.
AAGTCAGGTTGTGAAAACTCAGAAGGTTAGAACAAAGCCATCACTCTAGGAGGTTTTGCCTTGAAAATTTAAAAGGAAGTGGGAAAAGAGAAAGGGAAAGGAGAAAAAAGGAGAAGAAGCAATCACCCTATATAACATTGAAAGGTTTCATATATTTCTTTGTGCTACACCACGTGCAGAAAGCCACCAACACAAATTACACTGCTTATGTCTAAATAAACATGCCAGCTTTTATGGAAACAAAAAATAATACCAAGGAGAGAACACACTCAGATAGCATACTAATCATAAAAGTTATGTATGTTTCACTTATGCAAGTAAAACATTTTAGATAAATTACTATTATCAGCATGTCAATATTTGAAATTCAATTGAGTGCAGCTGCCAGGACAGATAAAGCCACACTACATGCTCCTCAGGCAAATCAGACTTCCCAAAACACATTATTTTCATTTTATCAAATTCAGAAGCTAGATGATGAAAACTTTCAGCATTCTCATGCCCTAGATATCAGGGACCATCAAACTTTGTAATGCTTACCCCCCTTATAAATGAGAACATTAACAGCCCCCCAATTGATGATACCAGAATTTATCCTCCACTTCCTTAAATCCATTTCTTTTATACAGCCTTCACAGATGAAATGGCTTAGGCTTTTATTAATTAAATGAAGTAGGCTGTAAGAAATGCTTAATCCCTATAAAAAGAAAGTTCCACAGATTATCATAAAGGAAAGCTAACAATTTTCACTTACAGCAGCAGAAGAACTAAGACCTGAACTGTCAAAACCTTCAGAACCACTAATGTAACCAGTGATGCCCTGTAATTATTATAACAGCAATTTAAAAAAAAAAAAAAACAATTACAGAAAAACAATCCAAAATTACATCAAGTATGCATTATTGGCTATAACAAAGTTTTTATCTCAATCCAAAAAAAGTGCACTCATTTCTTGAGAAATGTTGCACTCATAGCACATGAAAGGAATTGCTATATCATTCAATTAATTAACAATTACTCTGTCTTTAATTCTTTTTCTTTTAATAGGCATTTGATTGTTCTAATCTTTGGTTTCTGTTGCACTGTCAAGCTGCCATCTAGATCCTTATATTTGTGAAAGAAGATTTTACCCTAACAGAAATTATGAGGTTTATCAAAATGATAGGACAGAGAATTTGTAGCACTGAAGCAGGGGCACTAAAATCATTAATAACATTAACAGGATATCAGACAGCCAAATTTCAGGATTATTGCTTTGTGATTTTGCATTTCCGATTCTATATAGATATATAGTGAGAGAGAGAGAGAGAGTTCAACTAATGAAATACAGTATGTCATATGTAATGAAAAAATGGGGGACATATCGAGAGCACAAAAATTAGCTTGAGTTCATTGTATTCAATTATAAGTACGTAGCTAAGGCATAATTATTCATTGACATTATACAACATACAAGAAATGGATTTTATTTTCGCTGCTTCAAAGAGGATCTAAAAATAAATATTGAACTACCTAACATAAGAGGATAGCATAGGTTAGCAACCCAAATGATTAGTTTCAATATTATTTTGGTTCCCAACAACCTACTTGACTCTTTGAGAATTGAATGGGATTTTTTTAAAACTTAGAAATGGGCTAACCTGTGAAATTTTTTCCCCCTTACTCTGCAGTGCATAGAGAGCTCCTCTTGCAAAATTTCCCCAGTTGGTATCTTCTTGTAGCTTTGGAGAATCAGTTGCATGACTCTCCCCCTTTTTTCTAATGGGCCTTGGACAATGAACTTCATCAACACTGTAAAACCCATGTAACAGTTTGTCAAGCATAGCGTAAGAAGCAAAAGTCCAAATATTAACAAAATTCTCAATCATGATCAGTTCTTTCATTTCTATCAATTTGCATACACCAACTTTAATGCCGATGAGGCAAGTCTTCATAACATTAGGGCAGGCCTTTGTGAGTCAATAAAGCTTTGAAAACTTTTTTTATTAGTGGGACTAAGTTAATCATATTGATAATCATCAAAATAAGCTCAATATTTATTCTAAACAGATAATTACATGAATTAATGACAACAGTAGCTTGTAATCAAAACACTATATAAAAGAATCGAATTTTTTATTTAAAAAATTTTCCCTGATTAAATTAATATGATTAACTGAAATGTGGAAATTAGCATAACCATAAGAAGACATTATATCTAAAAACACATAAAGGTGTCCTAAACAATCATCTAGCTTCTCATCATTTAAAGGTAAAAATGATTTAGAACAACCAAACATAAATCAAATCTCAATTATCAGCTACCACTTTTAGCTAACAATCATAGCTATCAAATGCCACTCACATTTAAACCAAAAGGCATTATATTCAAACTTGTAATTTGCTTTTCTCCTATGTTGAATTCATTTTTAGACATGCAATAAATCAATCTAAAAACATAGATTTGTGAGCGCGCGCGTGTGTGTGTGTGTGTGAGAGAGAGAGAGAGAGAGAGAGGGTCGAGTGGGCTGAGAATATGGTTGTAGCATTAATTGAAGACAAAGAGAAATTGAAACTGATGGAGGAAGAAGCAGAAAGAGTGGCGGTATACAGGAGGAAGGAACCTTCATTTGTTTTTCTTTTTTTTTTTTTAATTTTATTTTATTTTGATTATAATTAAATTTCATGTAATTTGTTTGTTTATAATAAAAAATCAGAACCATTAAAGGCTCAACATGGATGAAGAAGTCCAGGGGCTCGGTAACGTGAAATTAAATTGCAGGGGCTCGATAGACAAAAGCCACAAACTTTCAGGGCTCATAATTGCATTTTGCCACTGTAAACAACTAAGTTGAACTATCAGAACACGCTACAAGAGGATGGAGATAAAGAACAAATTGTTAGAATGATTTCTCTACCTGAACCTCACTTCTCCCTTGAATTGTCCTGACCGCAACACAACCTACACCAATTTTTTTGAGGAACAATTGAGAATATAATAACAGAAAAATCTGAAAATAATAATGATTAATACAAATAAGAGAGAACTAAAGAATTTTGTATGTCAAGATGAATTTTAGGCAGCTGTCAATAAAGTGAAATTGAATGAATGTAACCAACAAGGTAATGAGATAAGAAATGAACAGAACAAACATCCCATTTGAATGCTTGGAGCTTTGATTTCCCATGCTTTATTTTGTAGAATTAGAGTAGTGGTGGCAATGGAATGATGAATAATGGTAGTGAAGCATACCAGATAATAACGGTATAATGTTGGTAATACAAAGATGAAGCCAGAGCAATGATATCCACACTACCATTCATATTACTGTAATAGACTAGTTGTTCTACTCCAGCAATTCTTTATTTAGGGATTTTTACATCTCTTCTCGATCTATTATTATCCTAATTTGGTCAAAGATTGTTCTAGTATGACTTTATACCCAAGACCAAGTTTTTATAAGGGTTTTATACTACATATAGCGTAGAAATATTTTGTCCAAGAATAAAATAAATGTAAAACTGGTTTTCTAGAAATTATTTTCTTACTCATATAACCAGAAAATCAACTCTTTACCATTTGACCTCCTTTCTTCTTTTTTCAATGTACTCTTAGTTTCTTCACAACAAACTTTTGGTTAGGACTAGGAAGCTTCAACAATTTCTACATATCAAAGACAGAAATTTTTTTTTTCTTTTTCTCTAGCCAAAGCCAAAGATTGGAAAATTGAAGGGAAAGTTGTAATTAAAAGGTGGAAAGGTGGGACACCTAGAGAAGGAAAGCTGAAAATTCAGACACAGGATTTTTTACAAAAGCTAAACCAAGAAAACAGTTCCTTTCAGTTGAATATTCCATGAGTTCACATGAGCATTTCCAAGGCTTAAAATAAAAGCCAACTGACTGAAGCTCTGTTTGCTACGGAGTCTTATAATTTGTCCCTAAGAATGGATCTCAGTGAAATGAATAAACTAAATTGCAGGTCAGTCTAGCTTTTCTTTATGAATAGATATTAAATGATCTTTAAACCTTGATGAGACATATACCCACCTGCCCCTACAAATGAAAGAATGAGTAGTACATTACTGAATGTCAACAAGATTTACCTTATCATCGCCAGCAGGAATGAACCCCAGAAGTATTCCTTTGTTAATTGTCATAGCTGTAACAGTTCCCCCCTGCAAAAGTTAAAGTACATCATTAACTTCTGGGCAACGCAGAGGCAGTGGCAAAATCAGGATTTATAATTAAGGAAGGTAAAAATATAATATAAATCCGATAAATAAATTATTAAATAAAAGGAGGGGGATAATTGCCAGTAGTGTGTTAAGGAGATTATATAATATATATATATATATATATATATATATATATATATATATATATATATATATATATATATATATATATATATATATATATATATATAATTTCCAAAATTAAGGGGGGCAATAGCCCCCCTTGTTGGAGCAAGCTCACGCTTGACAATTTATAGAGATAGGGATTGTGAACCAAGAACAATTAAACAAGAAACAGACCTGATGATCAACATGGGCACCCAGAGGACAAATCCGATATGGAGAAGCTACAACTCGTACCGCCTCAGGACTTTCCCCGGACATGAAGGAAACCATTTGCCGTACTCTATTCAACTGTTAGGAGATTAAAAAAAAATGAAGAATTTCAAACTATAGGTGATGCAAGTGTTCATTTTACTATTGACATTGCACCAATTCAGATCAGAAAAGCATGAACTAGTAAAACTGATGAATGAAGAATAAATTTAAAAAGAAGGAACTAAACCTATTACCTCATCTTCAGAAGGCCAAACAACCCTTGACTCCATTGTTCAAATTCCAGAGGCAGATCCCAAAAGTGATACAAAGAAAATTGTGTCCTAGGAATGGTAAAAGTTTGGATTATAAATAAATTGAGCGGAAAAACTGTTGCAATGTTGGATCTTATCTTGCAATTCAAGTTTTATCGGCATCACTAACTGCCTCATTGTCTGTAAATGATGATTTTTCAGTTAGCAGGTGACTTTCTTCTCCTCAACTTTCCCTTTCAACAGATGGATTCGGTACAAGAAAAAACAGAATCAAATCAAAATATTGGAAAATTTTAAATATATGTCAGAATGGATTGCATCGAAATTTTAGGGAAAAAAAGATAGAATTGGATACTATGATTTGGTTGGATTGTTTTTGGTGTTGAGCTGAGCCTCCTATTTTAAGTCAGGATCCGTGAAAAGTACAAAAAAAATACAAGAAAAATAAAAATTAAAATAAAATTACAATTAACATTTCTAATTTTGCTTGACATTTTTTATTTTAAACTTTCAGTCAAAACTAACCGTTTTACCGAATTCTTTTTAACTTTTATTATATCTTTATGAGTTTTCTTGAGATTTAAGAGAAAGAAACATTACAACAAAAACTTATGTTGCGTTATTTTTTATTTTTTATAAAAAATTTAAATAAATATATATAATAACAACGGAAAAATAACAACGAAATTATTTTTGTTGCTGCTAATTAGCATCGAAAACCAAATTATGCTGCTAAAATTGATTTAAATTTTTACATTTAACAACGGAAAAAATGGTTGTATTCAGTCGTTAAAAAAAGAGAAAAATTTTAGTACCAAAATACAATAATAAAAATTTACAACAGAATGCTTATACCGTTGCTAAATAAGGGCGAAAAAATTTTAGAACAAAAATTAGCAATAGAAACGAAATTATATTGCTAATTTAGCAACGAAATGTTTAAATAGCAACGGAAAAAATTTCCCTTGCTATTTCATAACTGAATTACTTTAAGGTTAATTATTTAGTAATGAAATTTCATTTTCGTTGCTAAAATATCAACGAAAACACAAATAGCAACGGAAAAAAAAATTCGATTGCTATTTTCATTTTTGCTCTAGGTATAAATTTATACCTAAAATTACATCCTGCTACTTCTCTATCCCATCTCCCTCCCTTTTTCCTCACCATCTCATTCTCCCTCTCTTATCAATGTCAGCCGCCCCTGTCTTTGCCTCCAATCTCCTTCGTTACCTCAGCCGCTTCTCTTGCCCTGTTCCTTCACCTCTTGCTCCCTCTCCTTCCCTTCTCTATTGCAACTCGCTCCCCTCTCCCTCCCCTATGCCTCGCCTCTCTCTCCCCCCTCCCTCCCCTCTCCCTTGCCTCTAGCTCTCGTCTGCTTCCCCTCTCCCTGGCCTATCTTTGATTTTTCATTCTTTTTTTTCACCCCTAATTTTGCAATTAGCCCCTGAAACTTAATAGCCCACGACATTGTCTTCAAATGAAACAAAGTGGTGATGTTGTTGTCTCTTAGCGCAATTTATTCATCTTCTATCTGAAGCAAAGATGAGTTTACACTATAGGAAGATCCAAGAAGGGCCTAAAATTTGCTGCTATAAAAAAGATAGTCACCCCAAAAGCTATTAAAAGTGAGGTCTTTAGCTCTATCTTTTCTTGCATTAACCTCTTTGCTTATAGCTCTTTTTTTGTTTATTTATTTGTTTAATTGTATAATTAGTTACAAGGAAGAGGTGTTGAATTCGAGAAAAAAAGGATCTCTTTAAGGAAAAGCTCCCCCGCAATGTGTAAGCCTCTTTGTATTTTATGTCATGGATTCCTATTTGAAGCTAATTATATAGTTTTTGTTTAGTTATGAAATTTTTTGTTTTCGCTTTATTTTCTTTTAATGTGAATTAGCCCGCAAGTTTCTTCTACTTTTTACTTCAAGTATAGCATAATGTTGGGGCCACCATATAGGCTTTTGGTGGATACCAACTTCATCAATGTCTCCATCCAAAATAAAGTGATGGTTCATCGTGCTCTGTTTTGATTGGTTTTCATTTGATGTTGGTGGAAAAATGCAAAAGTTTTGATATTTCAGATATAACGTGAGAAATCTCAAAAAGTAAATATGAAATTGAATATATTTGTATTTTGGAGCTAAATTTTGGATTTAGATTTAACCATTAATTGGTTGCATTCACATGTTCTTTTGTATTCTATTTGTTTTACCTCAGATGTTTGGAAACTCAGGCCTCTTCCGTTTGAACACTAAGTCTCCTTTTTTCAGAGGATGTATCCTGAACTTCTTTCCAAATGAACGAGCCAACCTTTTTTGGTAAACCTGGTTGTGATAAAATGCCCTCATTCTTTCAGCATCAAGCAAGTTAAGCTACGATTGTCTTTGTCTAGCCCACTTTATTTCTGGTATCTCAGCCTCCAGAACTACTCTCAAGGATTAATACTCGACTACTGGCAATACTGCTTCTGTTCCATATGTTAGTGTAAGCCCTAGCCCCAATGCATTGTTATAAAACTCTTAAATTAATAAATGAGGCATTTATTTTATCTATTGTATTCCTATGCATACCAATTGATAGAACTATCCAAGAATGTAGTTTCAGTTTAAGTTATCATGTGTGAGGCACATGGTTGTAAGACTTTGAAACAATAGAGATTTCATTCTAAATATCCTTAGTCAGTCATTGTTATGGGAATAACAAATGAATTAAGACTAGTATGCTCTTTCTGATAAGATGAGTTCTGTCTTACGGATCATAAGGACAAGAGTGTCAATCAGATATCATAGATACATGTTTAGAACATGGTATCTGGATTCGATCCGCTCATGAAAATACTGCATGGTACTAGTCATAAGTGTTTTTCATGTGCAAGTTTTGTATCGGAGTTCTTAGACCTAAAATCTCTATAAAACTCTTTATGAATTACTATGTACCTTGAAATACACCTAACGTACTCGTAACAGGGTGACAAGTATGGGTATGCTTGGATATGCACTAATTTATGTTAGAGAGCATGAGAGAAGTAAAGGGATTACCCCTCTCAATAAGAGATAAAATATCATCGGCCACTTGATCAGTGAACTGAGAAGTGTATGGCCATACTGAGATGAAATAATGAGTAATCATTATTTATCTGAGAGCTCAATGTCACTGGAATATCAATAAAGGAATTAGTATATATAAGGATGACTAGTTTCATGCCTTATATTAATTATGATATTTAAGGGTAAGGGACTATGCAAATTTGCATTAGGTCACTAAATGTCATTTGCATTTTCATTTAATTTGGAATGCTATAATATATTGCTAGAGAATATATATAGCCTTTGGATTAATTTATTAATTCATTGTGAATATTAAATGGACCTATAGGATCTCTCACAAAGCATTGGACTTAAAATATTTAAATAAAGTATCGGGCATTAATTTGGATTTTTAATTAAAGTCAAATTAATGTATGTAATGAGTATTAAAAATGCTAATTGGACCTTGGTCCGTGAGAGAGAGAAATTCGGCCCACAAGGTTTAATTTCAATTAATTAATTATCTTGAATTAATTAAATTAATTGAGTATTAAATCCTAATAGTATTTGAATCAAAATAAAACACCTAATTAGGAGATATTATAGCCAAAATTTATAGGAAAAATCCTAGTGGATTTCGGCATGTGCACAATTCCTAAATTAGTGGTGGATTTTGATTAAATGTATTATGCCATTTTAAATTAATTTGAATTTAAAACCTAAAGGAATTTGAATTAATTTGAATCACTTAATTAGGAAGTGATGGAGGCTGAAAATACTACCTAATTGAAGGGGATTTCGGCATCCATAAGATTTCCTAAACCTAGTGGTATAAATTAATGAAATGATTTTTCCAAGTTAGGTTTTTTCTCTCTCTAAGCCGCCACTCTCAAGGGAAAAGGACTTTTCCTTTTTCTCTTGGATTTTGGGCAGCCATTGGTGAACCTTAGAAAAAACAAGATCAGGTATTGTGTCTTTAGTTTAATACCCATTGCCAAATACACAAAGATTAGAGCTAGCACTTTAAGTTTTAACCCTTCCTTGCAATTATGTGTGTGAGCATAGAGAGGAGTGGCGTAAAGGCTATTTCTTTGGCATTGGTGATCACGATCTAAAGCATGTAAGTTCATCTTATTTGCTGGTCATCATCAAAATCAAGATTTGAAGTGCATCTAAGATAGTAAGTTTCAAAACCCTAAAATTGCATGTTTTCGATTCTTATTGTAGATTGCGTAGTATGTATGATCAATATTTTTATTTTTCCACTGTGTGATCATCTTTGATATGCCATGTTACATCCCATCAATTGTATCAGAGCCTAACCATACTTATTTTAGTGCTTTAGATGCATTAAATCTTGATTCAAAAATCGTTATTGCATAAAATCACAATGCTGAAATTTTCTGTTTTGAGTTTTATGCATTGTTTTAGTGTAAAAATGATTTTAAATATTTTATTAGGTATTATAATTATTATGACATGTTTATATACTGCCCTAAGATGTTCTTAGAGCTGTTCATGGTCGGATTTAATTATAGATAGCTGATGGTACATGTTAATCTTGAAACTAGGTGCTAGTTTGCATGATATGTGTTTGTTTAACAATTAGTTTTCAAAATTAAATGTATATGTAACGTCCCCGGATCCGTCGCTTGCCGATATTGTCCTCTTTGGGTGCCATACATCTGCTTTTGAGATCGTTCCAACCCCCTCAAGGTTTTGTTTTTCTCAACGGAAAAGGCCTCGACAAGGGAGAGGTATCCATATCCTTATAAGGCATGCTTCGTTCTCCTCTCCAACCGATGTGGGATCTCACAGTATAAACATGTTTGACATATTTGTAAGTGATTTTTAAAGATTAATAACAGGTCTGGACATATTTTAAAATTGGTTTTAATTTTGGTCCATGACAATTTAATTGATTAATTTTAAAACCACTTAAAACTATGACTAGTTTGTGTTTGTTGCTTGTTTAATCAACATTGTTTGTTTTATTTTGATTAAAATGGCAAAAACATATTTAGATCAGATCTGAACAGAACTTCAACTCAATGTTTTTGACCTTATTTAAATTATTAAATGGCTCATAAAATCAGTTTAAGTGTTTGTGCATTGTTTGTGGTATTATATGAGCATTAAACACCTAGTTTCATTGTTGTTTGTTTGTTTTAGTATAAATGCCGTGTATGATATATGTTCTTTATGATTTTATATTTTAATTCATGTTGGTACATATTATATGCATTTTTAATGTTTATGGGCTATATTACATAATATTAAAAATGGCAAAATTGAAAATTATACTAGAGTTGATTTATAGCACAAATCTAACTAGTTTGTGTTTTGGGATTTAAGAGAGCTTATTCAATAAGTGGATTTAGTCCATTGGGCTTCGGTCCAGACCCATCATAGGGTCTTTTCTTAAAAGTTCAAGTACACAATTTTCATTAATGGGCTTGGCTAAATTAATTAAAATTAGACTTTGTGTTTATCCATGAATGTTATGTATATTTATTTGCTTGTTTTGTGTGATGAATGGATATGCATGGTGCATTCATGGGCCTTGGGTTTTTATAATTAAATATGGTCTACGTGCCATTATGTATTATTGTAAAAGTTTTATTTATTTCTTAGTATAGAATTTATTTGAAGACTTTGTAAATCAAGATGAAGCCCATCGGAGTGGAGAAGCCCAACTCGAAGATTCTTATGTAATAGTATAGAATCTTAGTTGTAGGTTTTTGGGCCCATGTTTGTCACGCTTTACTTTATGCAACTATATATATATGCATGCTATGAATGGATGACAAAGCATATGCCATGTAAGCTATAATAAAATGAATCCCTAAAATAGTAAGTCACAAAGTTGCCTTTCTAATTCAAAACATGTCAAGGCATCGATCATTGGTCACGTAGACTAAGAGTCCTAAATACACCCAATTATCTTTGTGAGGCATGGGTTGTGAATGTAGGTTGGACTTAACATGGAAAGGGATGCCCGAACCTAGGCAACTAATAAATGGGTTTGTGCTATAACATCTTAAGATGTTAGCCCATTTGATCCAAGAGTCATGTACGAGACATGATTGGAGTTTTCCTACCTAAGTAACTTAACTCTTTAGGTGTACAAGCTCAGCTTGACTAATAAGTTGTTGTGAAAAGTAGATCTTGGCCCACATTAAATCACTAATGTGAATTATTTAAAGGGATATTAATTCGGTTTGTGGGATTATAAATAAGACCTCATTTAATCTTGCTAAGGTTTTATTATAGATTGAAAATGGCTTCTTCAAACAACAACTTTTCATTGCGATCGGTCCTGAAAAAGGACAAACTGAATGGCACCAATTTCATAGACTGGTCTCGAAACTTGAGAATTGTTCTTAAGCAAGAGAAGAAGTCATATGTTTTGGATGCATCCTTGCCCGAAGAACCTGCTAGGAATGCCTCTACGGTTCAAAAGGAAACTTTTGAGACCAAGAAGAGCGACTCCAATGATGTGACCTGTCTGATACTGGCCACTATGGTGCCTGACTTGCAAAAGGAATTCATGGACCAAAAGCTTATGCAATCATGGTGCACCTCAAGGAGATGTTCCAAGAGCAAGCTCGTCACGAGAGATTCGTGACAACAAAGGCATTAATTTCTTGTAAGATGACTGTGGGTACTCCTTTTAGTACCCATGTACTCAAGATGAAAGGGTATCTTGATACTCTTAAGAAGCTTGAGGTACAAGTCCCGAAGGAATTGGCCACTGACTTGATCTTAGGTTCATTGACTGATGATTATGATCTATTTGTTATGAATTATAACATGCATACAATGAATAAGACAGTCACTGAGCTTCATGGGATGCTTAAGAATGCTGAAGAAAACATTCGAAAAACCAATCTCGTACTTATGGTTCAAAGGGGCATTAAAAAGGGACCTGCTAAGGGAAAGGAAAAGGGAAAGGCAAAATCCAAGTATGACCTGGCTCGCCTCAAGTGAAATGGGAGTGCACCTCAGGCCCAACCCAAGCACAAGGTGCAAAAGCTCAAGGAGAGCGAGAGCACATGCTTCCATTACAACAAATTAGGGCATTGGAGGAAGAATTGCACTCTCTTCAAGGAAGAACAAAAGAAGAATGGAGCCAAGGCATCCAGTTTTGGTATTTTTGTTGTTGAAATTAACCTTTCTATTTCTACCACTTGGGTATTGGATACCGGTTGTGGTTCTCACATTTGTTCAAATGTGCAGGGGTTAAGAAATAGGCGGTTATTTGGGAAGAATAAAGTGGACCTTCCTGTTTGGGGAATGAAGCACGAGTTGTTGCCATGGAGATAGGCAACTATCAACTCACTTTACCTTCCGGACTTTGTTTAGAATTGAAAAATTGTTATTACGTGCCTACTATGAGCAAAAACATTATTTCAGTTTCTTGTTTAGATATGGATGAATTTGATTTTGTTATTAATAATGGCAATATTCATATTCGTCGCCAAGGAATTTCATATGGCAATGCCATGTTACAAAATGACCTTTATATCCTTGATCTACAAAACAAAGAGTCTATATACAACATTAATACAAAGAGGGTTAAATCAAACGAATTGAACCCTACTTACTTCTTGCATTGTCGTTTAGGACATGCAAATAAAAAACGCATTTCAAGACTCCATAAATCTGGAGTGCTTGGGTCATTCGACTTAGAATCTTATGACACATGTAGCACCCTTATCCTATAATCTACACATAACACTTTATCCATCTTATTACACATGTTTTACTGTGTAACATAAACATATACTAACTATATAGAGAACTGATATTCATACTTAATCCATAAGAGTGCTATACTATTAAGACTTTACAATATACATTAGAGTCTCCTTACAAAATACAAGGACTGATTAACATCTTTACAATATACAAATAGCCCAAAAATAAAAGTCTATACTAGTCTCTCTCGCTGATTTGAGTTGGTCATCCTGCTGCATATATCACCCCAACAACCTATACGGATGAAACACCCGTGCTAAGCTATAAAGCTTAGTGGGGAACTAAAATCATGATAAACGACCACTCACAGTGATCGTCAACAAGCACACAACATGCCTCAAGTATAACAATGATTTATTTCAAGAAATGAAAGAAATTGAACATTTACATTCACTTATAGAAATCATAAAGTTCAACCGTAAAAATTTGTATTGACGTTCCAATCATCATATATGATCATACAAGTTCCAACTTCCTTTGGACTTAAATTGAACTATTTATAATATGATTATTTTATTAATCAATGCTTAATCATAAAGGTATAGTTATCTATTATTAATTCCATAAACAATCTTCACAAGTGTTGAAATTATCTTACTTCTATTCTTGTATGTCTAGGATATACACATATTAGAATTATATAACAAATCAACACTTCCAATTAACATGAGATTATAATATTAATATAGGCTTACTTTATATTCCATAAGTTATTCATGTTATAACATATTAGATGTATCATAAAAATAAGCCTATCAACCAAACATAACACTTATAAATCATTACCATTAATAACAAATACACGTTAAAGAATGTGTACATGCAACAATGTGAACACATATATAAACATAGGAAAACACATATATAATCATAGGAAAATTATTTCAAAAACAATGGTTTATTACTATTTAACTCTTATAATATTTAATATGCAATATACTTATGCAATTATAAAATTGTTGCGTCCATTAGATATTATAATACTCTTTAACCTAATAAAAGTTCATTTGTAAATCATGTATTGTCATACATATAGAAATAAGGTTTATTGTAATTGCCTCAACACCGGGTCAGTCGAGAACAGTACTTTTGATGGTGAATAGTATTTTTCGGGTCCGAAAGGACACCCGAAAGCCAAAAATATTTTATTGGATCATCGGAAAGTATTGGTCATGGTGAGTCCGAGGTTTAAATTTGAAGTGAAATTGAGGTCAAATAGACTTCCAAAGATCAAAAATACGAAAAAGTTAGCGAGTCAATTTCCCTAATAAAGAATGTGACTTATTTTTACATAAATAATTAAAAATAGTAAAACGAATTCTGAAAATTACCAATTTTATATGCCTACATGAATTTTTGTGTAGAATATTTTAGTGATGAGAATGAAATTTTTTGGTGACATCGGCAATTATCGAATCGGACCGATAAGTTTGAATCGGACCGATAATGAACTCCATTTGAGCCAAAAATTTACGTGCTAGCTATTTTTTGATGTGATAAGAGTGATCGAATTATTTTTGGAGTGATTTGATGGATGAAAGAGAGAGAATTTTAATTAGGCCTTTAGGGACCTAAATTGGGCCTTTTAAGTTAAATGGGCAAAGCCCATCACTTTGGCCCAAATTTGGGCCCATTAGGGAGGTTTATAAGAGTCAGAATTCTGGAGAAAAGTCCAAAAATTAGCTCATCTTCCTCCTTCCTCTCATTTGGCCGAAACTCCCTCTCACTTCTTCTCCCTTTCTTTTACTTCATGTCTACTCAAAATCTCTCCTAAATTTCAACTTAGGAGTTGTAGTTCCATCACTCTAGATCACTAATATAGCTTCACTTGATTGATTTGGGCAAGCAAAGTGAAGAAATCAAGGGAAGAAAGAAAAAGGGGTAAGTTGGGACTTGTGAATTTTAGTGTTTTAATTTTATTCCTTAGTGGTTTTTCATAGATTTTTGGGTGTAGATTATAATTATGAGGTTGGTTTTTGCATTTGAGAACAAGAAAATAAAAAAAACTAAGCTTGAATGGGCTGCCTATGTAGGTGATGAAGAAAAAGGGAGTTTTTCAAAGGATAAAGGCAAGGAAAAGGAAGCCTAGACTCCCTAATTCAAGAGAAAATTGTAAGTGACTAATTAATTTTTACATTTTCTAAGTTTATGAATTTTTCTTAATTATGTAATTAGGGAAAAATAATTAAAGTTGTTAATTGATGCACTAATGTTAGGGTAAATAAAATTAATGATGAAAGAAGATAAAATAAAGGCTTTAATGTAAGAAAAACAATTTTTAGGAAGGTGAATTAGGGTTGGCCGAATTTAATCATTAGGGTATATAGTGAGAAAATTTCATAAAAATAATAATTGTTAGCTTAAATTAATAGTAGACTTGATAATTAATGTGTATGAATTTTTAAAGAATATTTGGAAATTAATTGATAATTTTTTTGATTATGTATAGTATATGTACATAAGGAAAGTTGTGATTTATAGTGAATTAAGTGATAATTTTGATGAAAAATGATAATAAATAATAAATAATGCACAAATAAATTTTATTAGCATTTATTGAAATTGTTAGAATTTTATTTAAAATTTAAATGTAAAATGTGTAATGAAAATAATTGGATTACTAATGAATAATTGCATAAAAATTTGGAGAAAGGTGAATTTATATGAATATAAATTATAGCCAAGGAAAAATTGAGTAAAAAGTTACTTGACAAATTTTTCGGAAATTAAAAGAATTAATAAAGTAATTCTTCTGTGCACTTAGGATTAGTCTGGCAGTAAAAACTAGTTCTGGATATAATTAGCTAGCCATAGGAACACTCTTTACCGTGGTGCAAGTCATGGCGACTTGCTTAGTTATGGGTAAGATCATTGATCTCCATAGCTTCAGTATAAAGTGAAAGTGAAAAGTGCAGTGTTTTGAGAATGGTTCCTTGGGAATCATTTCTCTTTTTAGTGGGACTCGTGGGGTCCATGTTCCGTTTATTCGGGTCGAGATTTTCTGTTGGGTCTGTACTAGGGGCATAATAGTAATAAAATTAAAAAGAAATGAAAAGGAAATGAAAAGTAAGAAAAGAAAGTGAAAAATGATCAAAATGAAAGAAAAAGAAAGTTTAGGGGTAAAACGGTAATTTTTTCTAAAAGTGTAAAAAGTTAGTAAATTAAATGAGAATTGATTAAATAAGGATAAAACAGTCCGATAATAGTTAAATTATTTAAAAAGTGAATTTTATTAACAATAAGGACTAAAATATAATTTTACTTATAAATAACAAATTAAGTGTAAGAGATGTAAATTGCCTTCATTATTAGTATGAAAATCATTATTGAACCTATAGTGGCAAAATTGTAATTATGTGATTAAAATGGTAAATCTTATAAGAAATATTAAGTCAGTGTTATGAATGCAATAATGAATGATTTTGTGCTCATGCTTGTGCGTATAGGTTATCATTTAAGATGAATAATAAAAATGTTAGGAAATGTATCGATTATTAGTCACCACTGAGCATGTTGAGTGTTCAGCATGTAGTTTTACTGCGCGCAGGTAATCAGGAGCAGGAGCAAGAATTCAGATTGCAAGATTTCTTTTAGGATACTCTAGTTCATAAATTTGGCATGTATATATATAAGTACAACTTTACTTTTGGTTATGTATTGTAAACGAAAGCTATTTTAGTAAGTGGTGTTTGGATTGTGAATATATGGAATGGATGGAAATGAATGAATATTGCTGTGATTATTGATTGTTGTGCCTCTGAGAGGCTGTGTGAGTTGTTTGCTTTTCAGGGGGCTAGGACTGTATAGCCGTTATATTGCAAAATTTTTATTAAATGCACAGTAAATTGGATAGTTATAAATCAATGGCGAAAGGGTAGTTATTGATTAAGTAAAATGTTAATAGGTTTTTGCATATAAAGGTTAAGTAGAAAAAAAAAATCGATCTTCGATATGCCGGTACATTGTTAGGAGGGATAAGGATGTTACATTTTGTGGTATCAGAGCAAGGTTTAGATGGTTTTAAGATCGGAGTGGGTGTAATGTTTGATTTAAATCAATTATATACATGCCAATTGTTATTTTGAGAAGTTATTTTGGAATTAATGAATTCTTGCTCATTTCTGTTTTATAGTGAAAAGATGTCTAGTGAGCCGAGTCGTGAAGCAGGAGATAACAAGAGTGAGGCCTTAAGCAATATGGGGCAACAGGCGGTCCCACAGCAGTAGGCACCTCCACCAGTAGCGCCTCCTCCACCTCTTCCTCCTCAATTGGATTTTCTTAATCTAATGTCTGATTACATCCAACAGCGACTTCAGGTTGCACAGGCTCAAGCACCGCCACCAGTGATACAGGTTCAACAGCCTGCTCCACCTAGAAGAAGACCTATATTGGAGCAGTTGAAAAGACTGGGAGCAAAGGATTTTACTGGTGAGTGATCGGTATCTAGCAAGTGTACTAGGTCGGCTAGTAATATAGAGAAATAAGATTATGACCCAAAATATCGAACCCAAGGGAAACTTGTGCTTGTATGTGCTATTTCAATTTCAAAACAAATTTTGTGTGTAAAGAGAGAAGAGAAATCCCAAAGTTGTGATGATTTGAAGAATCAAAATTAAAACAATAATTCAAAACTAAATTAAAACAATTGAAAGAGTTAAAGTAAAGAAGAGATCTATTGAAAGCAAGTAAATTGAATGAGTTAAAAATCAATATTAAAGACAACTTTCACTAAAGGACTATCCACCTTAACAAGTATTGCTATGACTTAAATAAAAGAAAACATACATGTGATTATGGAGAATTCAGTTTAATCAAACCAGATAACTTTATTCAACATTATCATTCCAAGCATTAAATTTTCTTATTCAGATAAAATTAACACTTAGCATAAAGAACTGAATTAAGTCTCCTAGATGTCTATTAAAGCCTTTCTCAAGAGATTTAACTTTCACCTATTCTTGGTTACACTTTTCTTAATCCCAACTTACTCAAATCAACACACAATTATAGCTTATTCAGATTATAATCATACATTAATCCAACTAAATTAACCTAAGAGCATGCAAGTCATTATTCAACTTAAACCAATTAATTAACCAATGCTTAATCAAGTTAATAATAATCTTAAAATTGAGAAAAGACAAGACTATGTTTAAGAACCAAGAAATAATCAACTTGTATTAAAAATTGAAGAACAAACTCAAGTCATAACAATACAAGTTAAGGATTCAAGTATCCTTCGGCAAAAGTTAAAGAAAACTACTCACAAACCATTCTTAAAATTAAAACAACGTTTTGAAGAAAACAATAAAAACAAACTAAGAAAACAAAGCTTAATTCTAAGGATTCAATCCCCCTTTCTTCTGTGTTTTGGACTGCTATTTATAGGCAAAATTGTAGTATACTCCTTGTTAAACTCCAGTCACAGAATAGGAATCAAATTCTGCTAAAACAGGAAGCTCGATAATCCTTCGCGAAGTGGGAAAACTGGATCACGTGGCCACGCCTTACTCTTTGATATTGAACACGTGGTCACGTGTATTTGTGTTCTTCCTCACACGTGGCCATGAGTGGTCCTTCACTAAGAATCCACGTGGTCACATGTCTTCACTTCATCTCTTCAATTCTCTTCACATGGCCACGACTTCTCATGGCTACTTCTTCACGTGACCACGGCTTTTCATGTATACTTCTTCACGTGGTCACGTGTCTTATGCTTCAATGTTTTCACGTGGTCACGTCTCAAGGCTCTAGACTGGACGCTCGTTTTCTAGCCTAAATCTCTCATATTTGCACTTTTAGCCCTAAACTTTGTCCCTTTTGCACTTTAAGCCCTTTATTAACAATTTAAACCTGAAAATCAAACAAAACATAAAATTAACTTCAAAAACATAAATATTAACAAATTAACTCTAAATTAACCTAAATAAAACCAAAACAACTAAATAACACAACTAAAAACATATCAAAAACTATATATAATTCACACTTATCAGTGAGGACCCTTTGACGCCAGCAGCTGCAGAGGCTTGGCTTTTTAAAATAAAGAGACTGTTTGAAATCACCCATAGTTCTGAAGAAGAGAAACTTGAGGGTATTATTGC
Source organism: Excoecaria agallocha (assembly GCA_037975025.1). Lineage (NCBI taxonomy): Eukaryota > Viridiplantae > Streptophyta > Magnoliopsida > Malpighiales > Euphorbiaceae > Excoecaria > Excoecaria agallocha. Next base: position 31,298,238 of record CM075820.1, on the reverse strand, counting down.
TTTGCTTCAGGGTCCAGCTTTCATCTAGTGGGATTCAGTCCGGAGACACACACCTGTAGATCGTTTAAATTGGAAGTTTGAGAAGAAATATGTTGGGTCTGAATATAAGCTTACTATGCAAGATGCTTTCTGGAGGTTGAGGCAAGGAAATCGCACAGTGGCTGAGTATGATAGAGAGTTTTAGTGCTTGAACACTTATTTAGATGAAAGCCTAGCTATAGAAGAGAGATTATGCTAGCATTTTGAGAGGGGATTGCGTACCGAGTTGAGGCAGATCATAGGGGCCCAGAGATACCCAGATCTGAGGGCTATGATTGATGCAACTCTCAAGCTAGAAACTACTTAGGCTGAACAAGCAGAGCGGCAATCCCGATTCCAGCAGAAAAGAAAGTAAGGATAGAGTAGTGGGAGGTCAGGACAGGGTAAGAAGCAAAAGGGTCAGTAGGCACCTCAGGGCCATCCACCAGCGAGCAGAGGATAGGGTAGTGCCTCCCGTGGCAAGCCTACTGCCACCACGGCATTTAGTACAGCCCAAGGTAGAGAGAGTGGATCAGCAGTACAGTGTGAGCACTGTGGCAGGACATACCCTGGGGAGTGCAGATTTCTGACATGAGCTTGTTTTAAGTGTGGGTTCAGAGAGCACCAGATTAAAGATTGCCCGATGATTCAAACTACTTCAGTAGCTTCACCAACTTCTAGTACTGGATGTTCTGCACCTCTTGGTCGGGGTAGGGGAGCAGCCCCTAATCCGTCAGCCTCCAGATCGGTCGGCCAGTCGTCTCAGGGACAGAGGCGATCAGGGGGAGAAACATATGCTGTGAGAGCTCGTGAAGAAGAGGATGCTCTTGATGTGATTGTGGGTAAGTTCATTCTGTTATCTGATTCTGTATATGCATTGATAGATCTAGGCTCCACATATTCCTACATTAGCACAGAACTGGTACGGGATAAAGGGATGAAAGAGGCCTACTTGGACCAGGACATCTTGGTGAGTAATCCTCTGGGACATAGTGTGGTAGTGAATAAGGTATATAGACAGTGTCCTATCGATGTCCAGGGACATGTATTCCTGGCAAATCTTATCGAATTGCCTTTTCGCGAGTTTGATTTGATTCTTGGGATGGATTGGCTATCCGCCCACCAAGCGACTGTCGACTGCAAGAAAAAGAGGGTTACCCTACAACTTTAGAATAGTGATGATATTACTGTTGTAGGTGTGAGGTTTGACTTTCTATCTGATGTGATATCAACTACTACAGTAAAAAGGTTTATCAGAAAAGGTTGTGAAGTATTTCTGTGTTATGCAGTAGAGGCAAAGAAAGACAGTTTAAAGATGTCAGATGTGCCTACAGTTAGCGAGTTCCAGGATGTGTTCCCAGATGAACTTCCAGGCTTACCACCTACTAGAGAGGTGGACTTCTCCATTGAAGTCACTCCTGGTACTGCTCCTATCTCTATTACTCCGTATAGAATGGCACCTACAGAGTTGAAAGAATTGAAGATTCAGCTTCAGGAGTTACTTGATAAAGGGTTTATTCGACCCAGTACTTCTCCTTGGGGAGCACCTGTCCTATTTGTAAAGAAAAAGGATGGGATCCTTCGACTGTGCATAGATTACAGACAGTTAAATAAAGCTACGGTCAAGAACAAGTATCCCCTTCCTCGCATCGAAGACCTGTTTGATTAGCTTAAAGGAGCAGGTGTCTTCTTCAAGATAGATTTGAGATTAGGCTACTATCAAATGGGGGTAACAGAAGCTGATGTACCTAAGACTGCTTTTCGTACTAGGTATGGCCATTATGAGTTTTTGGTCATGCCATTTGGGCTTACAAATGCACCAGCAGCTTTCATGGACATGATGAACAAAGATTTTCACCCCTACTTAGATCAATTTGTGGTGGTCTTTATTGATGACATACTGGTGTATTCCAAGACACCAAAGGATCATGATAGACATCTAAGGATTGTATTACAGACCTTGAGAGAAAAGTAGTTGTATGCCAAGTTCAATAAATGTGATTTTTGGCTGGACGAAGTATCCTTTTTGGGTCATGTTATCTCTGCAGAGGGTATTAAAGTGGATCCTTTGAAGATTGAAGCAATCCTTCAGTGGAAACCACCTAAGAATGTGACTGAAGTGCGGAGTTTTCTGGGTTTAGCTGGGTATTATAGGAGATTTATCAAGGGCTTCTCCACCATTGCAGCTCCTATGACGCGATTGTTACAGAAAAATGTCAGATTTGTGTGGAATGACAAGTGCCAGGAATGTTTTGAGAAGCTAAAGATGATGTTGACTGAAGCTCCTATCCTTACTCAACCTGAGTCAGGTAAGGATTTTGTGATTTATAGTGATGCTTCCAGGAATGGCCTAGGCTGCGTTTTGATGCAAGAGGGCAAGGTGATAGCTTATGCTTCTCGACAACTTAAGACTCATAAGAAAAACTATCCTACTCATGATTTAGAATTAGCAGCCATTGTTTTTGCATTAAAGATTTGGAGGCATTACTTATATGGAGAAAGATGCTACATTTACTCAGATCACAAGAGTTTAAAGTATTTTCTTACCCAGAAAGAACTCAATCTTAGACAGAGACGCTGGTTAGAGTTGATCAAAGATTATGATTTCTACATCGACTACCATCCAGGAAAAGAAAATGTAGTAGCTGACGCGCTCAATAGGAAATTTATGTCAGGTAATTTTAGTGTTTTGAAATGAACTTGTGCAAGGCATTGATAAGTGTAAATGATTAATAGTGATCTTTGCAGCTCTTCGGGCAATGAATACCAGCCTAAGTCTGGCGTCAGATGGAGCTATAGTAGCTGAATTGCGAGTCAAATCAGATTTTGTACATCAAGTGAAAGTGGCTCAGAAAGAAGATAATAATCTAAAGGCTATTGTGGATAAGTTGCAGCATAATAGTGCAAATGACTACTCATTGTCAGATGATGGAAGCCTCTATTTCAAAGGAAGACTTTGTGTGCCAACTCAGGAAGATTTGAAGAAAGAGATCTTGACAGAAGCATGCTATAGTAACTATGCTATGCATCCTGGGAGTAACAAAATGTATCAGAATTTGAAAGTCTACTATTGGTGGCCAGGCATGAAGCGGGATGTGACTGAATTTGTGGGCAAATGTCTGACATGTCAACAGGTGAAAGTGGAGCATCAAGTTCCATCTGGACTACTTCAACCACTTGTTATTCCAGAGTGGAAATGGGATCAGGTGACCATGGACTTTGTGATGGGGTTACCTATGACTTAGTGGAAGCATGATGCCATCTGGGTAGTAGTTGATCGCCTCACCAAATCAGCTCACTTCTTGCCAGTTCGGATGGATTTTTCTTTGACCAGACTGGCAGAACTCTACATAAAGGAGGTGGTTAGGTTGCATGGAATGCCTACATCAATTGTATCAGATAGGGATGCCAGGTTTACTTCTCATTTTTGAAAGAGTTTTCAGGATGCTTTGGGTACTAGACTTCGTTTCAGTACAACTTTTCACCCTCAGATTGATGGACAGTTCGAGCGAGTGATCCAAACATTAGAGAATATGCTACGGTGTTGTGTCCTTGAATTTGGTACTAATTGGGAAAAACATTTGCCATTACCTGAGTTCGCTTACAACAACAGCTATCAATCTAGTTTGAAAATGGCTCCATTTGAAGCATTGTATGGTAGGAAGTGCAGGACTCCTTTGTGCTGGACTGAATTAAGTGAGAGGAAGCTTTGGGGCTCAGATTTGATTTGTGACTCTGAAGAAAAGGTCCAGATTATTAAAAGCAGATTAAAGGAAGAATTGGATTGTCAGAAGTCATATGCAGATCTGAAAAGGAAAGATATCGAGTTCCAAGTTTGAGAAAAAGTCTTTCTGAAGGTATCTCCATGGAAAAAGGTCTTGAGATTTGGAAAGAAGGGCAAGTTAAGCCCTAGATTTATTGGTCCATATGAGGTACTTCAACGGGTGGGTCCTGTGGCTTATAAATTGAAATTGTCGGCTGTTTTAGAGAAGATACATGACGTCTTTCATGTATCTATGCTCCGCAGATATAGATTCAATCTGAGTCATGTGATAACCCCTGAAGAGATACAAGTTCAGACTGATATGAGTTATGAAGAAAGACCGGTAAATATTTTGGATAGAGGGGCCGACAGCTTCGGAACAAACAGATTCCATTAGTGAAAGTCTTGTGGCATCACCATAATGTTGAAGAAGCGACTTGGGAACCCGAAGCAACGATGAGACAACAGTATCCTCTACTTTTCAGTTCAGGTAAATTTTCGAGGACGAAATTTCTTTTAGTAGGGGAGAAATGTAATGACCTCAACACCGGATCGGCCGGGAACAGTACTTCTCGATGGTGAATAGTATTTTCCGGGTTCGAAAGGACATCCGAAAGCCAAAAATATTTTATTGAACCATCGAAAAGTATTGGTCATGGTGAGTCCGGGGTTAAAATTTGAAGTGAAATTGAGGTCAAATAGATCTCCAAAGCTCAAAAATACGAAAAAGATAGCGAGTCAATTTTCCTGGTAGGGAATGTGACTTATTTTTGCATAAATAATAAAAAATAGTAAACGAACTCCGAAAATTACCAGATTTTGTATGCCTACATAAATTTTTGTGTAGAATATTTTAGTGATGAGAATGTTATTTTTCTGTGACACCGGCAGTTATCGAATCCGACCGATAAGTTTGAATCAGACCGATAATGAACTCCGATTGAACCAAAAATTTACGTGTTAGCTATTTTTGATGTGATAAGAGTGATGAAATTATTTTTGGAGTGATTTGATGGCTGAAAGAGAGAAAATTTTAATTGAGCATTTAGGGACCTAAATTGGGCCTTTTAAGTTAAATGGGCAAAGCCCATCACTTTGGCCCAAATTTGGGCCCATTAGGGAGGTTTATAAGAGCCAGAATTTTGGAGAAAAGTCCAAAAATTAGCACATCTTCCTCCTTCATCTCATTTGGTCGAAACTCCCTCTCACTTCTTCTCCCTTTCTTTTACTTCATGTCTACTCAAAATCTCTCCTAAATTTCAGCTTAGGAGTTGTAGTTCCATCACTCTAGATCACTAATATAGCTTCACTTGATTGATTTGGGCAAGGGAAGTGAAGAAATCAAGGGAAGAAAGAAAAAGGGATAAGTTGGGACTTGTGAATTTTAGTGTTTTAATTTGATTCCTTAGTGGGTTTTCATAGATTTTTGGGTGTAAATTATGATTATGAGGTTGGTTTTTGCATTTGAGAACAAGAAAATAAAGAAAACTAAGCTTGAATGGGCTGCCTATGTAGGTGGTAAAGAAAAAGGGAGTTTTTCAAAAGGATAAAGGCAAGAAAAAGGAAGCCTAGACTCCCTAATTCAAGAAAAAATTATAAGTGACTAATTAATCTTTACATTTTCTAAGTTTATGAATTTTCTTAATTATGTAATTAGGGAAAAAATAATTAAAGTTGTTAATTGATGCACTAATGTTAGGGAAATGAAATTAATGATGAAAGAAGATAAAATAAAGGCTTTAATGTAAGAAAAACAATTTTTAGGAAGGTGAATTAGGGTTGGTCGAATTTAATCATTAGGGTATATAGTGAGAAAATTTCATAAAAATAATAATTGTTAGTTTAAATTAATAGTAGACTTGATAATTAATGTGTATGAATTTTTAAAAAATATTTGGAAATTAATTGGTAATTTTTTTGATTATGTATAGTATATGTACATAAGGAAAGTTGTGATTTATAGTGAATTAAGTGATGATTTTGATGAAAAATGATAATAAATAATAAATAATACACAAATAAATTTTATTAGCATTTATTGACATTGTTAGAATTTTATTTAAAATTTAAATGTAAAATATGTAATGAAAATAATTGGATTACTATTGAATAATTGCATAAAAATCTGGAGAAAGGTGAATTTATATGAATATAAATTATAGCCAAGGAAAAATTGAGTAAAAAGTTAATTGACAAATTTTTTGGAAATTAAAAGAATTAATAAAGTAATTCTTCTGTGCCCTTAGGATTAGTCTGTTAGTAAAAACTAGTTCTGGATATAATTAGCTAGCCATAAGAACACTCTTTACCGCGGTGCAAGTCATGGCGACTTGCTGAGCTATGGGTAAGATCATTGATCTCCATAGCTTCAGTGTAAAGTGAAAGTGAAAAGTGCAGTATTTTGAGAATGGTTCCTTGGAAATTATTTCTCTTTTTAGTGGGACTCGTGGGGTCCATGTTTCATGTATTCGGGTTGAGATTTTCTGTTGGGTCTGTACTAGGGGCATAATGGTAATAAAATGAAAAAGAAATGAAAAGAAAATGAAAAGTAAGAAAAGAAAGTGAAAAAGGATTAAAATGAAAGAAAAAGAAAGTTTAGGGGTAAAACAGTAATTTTTCCTAAAAGTGTAAAAAGTTAGTAAATTAAATGAGAATTGATTAAATAAGGATAAAACAGTCCGATAATAGTTAAATTATTTAGAAAGTGAATTTTATTAACAATAAGGACTAAAATGTAATTTTGCTTATAAATGACAAATTAAGTGTAAAGAGATGTAAATTGCCTTCATTATTAGTATGAAAATCATTATTGAACCTATAGTGACAAAATTGTAATTATGTGATTAAAATGGTAAATCTTATAAGAAATATTAAGTCAGTGTTATGAATGCAATAATGAATGATTTTGTGCTCATGCTTGTGCGTATAGGTTATCATTTAAGATGAATAATGAAAATGTTAGGAAATGTATCGATTATTAGTCACCATTGAGCATGTTGAGTGCTCAGTGTGTAGTTTTACTACGCGCAGGTAATCAGGAGCAGGAGCAAGAATTCAGATTACAATATTTCTTTTAGGATACTCTAGTTCATAAATTTGGCATGTATATATATAAGTACAACTTTACTTTTGGTTATGTATTGTAAACGAAAGCTATTTTAGTAAGTGGTGTTTGGATTGTGAATATATGGAATGGATGGAAATGAATGAATATTGTTGTGATTATTGATTGTTGTGCCTCTGAGAGGCTGTGTGAGTTGTTTGATTTTCAGGGGGCTAGGACTGTACAGCCATTATATTGCAAAATTTTTATTAAATGCATAGTAAATTGGACAGTTATAAATCAACGGCGAAAGGGTAGTTATTGATTAAGTAAAATGTTAATAGGTTTTTACATATAAAGGTTAAGTAGAAAAAAAAATCGGTCTTCGATATGCTGGTACATTGTTAAGAGGGATAAGGGTGTTACATTTATGATCACAAAGGACATATATATATCATCAAATTAATCAAAGTATTAATATAATGCAAATTCATCATTTAACAATTAGCATGTATTTTTGATACTAGTAGTATTGCTTACATATATTTACTATTGGGCATTCTTATAGATGCGGGTTTTGTATGCAATAAAATGCAAATTTTATATGTAGAAAAGTATGAAGTCAACTAAGAACTTTTATGCCTTATTAAACTTTTCTTAACCTTTGATAATAAAGCCTGCACTATTCTAAAGAGGTGGATATCGGGTTATACGGTAGTACCCGAAGGTACAAAATTGTTGATTATAACAGTGGCACCCTAAGGTACAAATAAGATATCTGGAGGTATTAAATGATGATTCCTTTTAGGGATAAAACTGTATGATAAATCGGTGGACCCAAACGGGGTCAAACAAATAACATGAACCCAAATGCGGTCAATCAAATAATGTGGACCGGTCAAGCGGACCCAAGCTGGGTCGACTACAACCCAAATGAGGTTGGTAAAATCAACTCTAACTTTTAATTTCAAGTGGACCTAAACAGGTCAAACTATTCAGAAACAGCTGCAAGGTACCCTTATAGGCATGCCTATCTATCCACATCCTAGACTCAATGCAGGCAATTAAATCCTTTCATAATAACTTACTTTGCTTTACTTTAACTTTATTCACATAAGTTTAATCATATTTATATGTATACACTTATAAAAAATATATATACTCACATAAACTATGCAAGTTAAACATTATAAGACTACTTCCACTTTTAAACATTACTATCCTTTATTTATAAGGAGATCATGGCATGTATTTCCACAATATCACATATATAAACAACATTTATCATCTCATTATATTAAGCGCCTCTATTCAAAGTATACATGCCCACATATCTATATTTCCATATTTCTTTTAAACATATCATGCTTAAGAACACTTTTGTTTATGATTATAAATTCACACTTATATAAGCTTTGTATTATCATACTTATATGATATAATTATAGAAACCATAATTATATGTAAATGTATATGCATGTCTATGTCATAATTAAGTAAAAGCATATTTCGAGATTTAAACCCATTCATGTATAGTCATACTATGTTTATGCTATAAGCACACATATATTCTGTTAATAGCATTACTTCTTCATATATGTAAAGTTGACATTTCAGCTATACACAACATTAACCTCAATAGATTAATAGCAAACATGTATATTATTTAGTATAGTGTCATTTAGACATTCATGCATATATATAAATATATTAACCCAATCAAAGTTAGGTCATATAACTAAGTACAATAACTTTAAGTTCATCAATATGTAAACAACAAGATAGTATCATCATTGCATACAAGTATACATAACATTATATGCTTCAATTTTCTTAGTCCACATACCTTAACACCAAATGAACATTTATGGTAACATTATAATATCTAACTATCACATATATATCCTATCTACATATAAGAATGTTTACATATGTTAGGTATTCATTTACATATAGTTATAGTTATAACTCATAGTATTAAGGTTCTTTAAAAACTTTATTGGCATATATAAATATATATTATCTCATTTCAGCATCTTAATTATGTTCATGTGTGATGGTATCAGCATTTATATTTTCAATGTTTTAAACATGCATATACATGCACATTCAATTTGAGGTAATATAAATTATATGCATCCATATGAACAATTATTCTTATATACAACTTCCAGCATTCATGTATATGTATTGATATATATTCATATTTTCTTCTTCAATTGTTGAACTCTATATACATTTTGTGGCATCAAATTTCATTTATAATACTTTAACATTTCATTATCAATTTCATAGTTGAATAATTGTATAACAATATACACTATCATTTGATTAAATATATATATAAGCATAATTTCACATAACCATCCATGTACATGTTTTTGAACATACATGTATATACATAACATTTTAATCAAATAGTTTACATGCTACTTGTAAATTAGTGCACTTTCATTTATACATAGATTTAACATAACAACATTTAATACTAAATATTGAAAATTCTGCCTTTAGAATTCTGCATAGTGGTAGAGTTTCAAATCCAGCTTATATGCTATTTTTGACCTCAAAAACGTCATTTTTAGCAAATTTATCCTTCTAAAAACATGATCCCCTATGTTTCCCATTTATAGAACATCAAAAATCATTTCAATATCACTTCTAGAACTCAAGATATTTACACTTTATTAAATACTATTTCTATTAATAATGCTGTGTATAGGTCTGGAATTAAGCTAAAATTAGACAAGCTTAAGGACATAATTAGGCATTGCTTTCTTCATGAAAAGTATAGGCGTAGAGGTCTAGTTTTCATAGAATCAAACCTAATAGCATTTCATTCCCTATAAGAAGAGATATATCATTTTTTTCACAATATGCTCCAGAATCGAGAATAACATCTCACTACAATTTCAATAAATAATATAAATTATTTAGAGGCAGATTTATGGCTAGGTTTCTTCTACAAAGTTGTTTATATTTATATCAAGTTTACATAGAATCAAACCTCACTCAAATATGACTTAAATAAAAGGAGTTATGGTTAAAATATGGTAACTATTCAAAACTGCCTATACACTCAAATAGTTCACTTGTATGAATTTTATGAGTTCCTTAACAACATAATCAAGCCATGACTCCTTCCAATGAATTGTAGATAATTTAATCTAGTTTACACAAAATTTTGAATCACCTCAATCTGAGGTCCACAACTCTAGATATGGACAAACCAAGCAGCTTGGTTCACATGAACCACACCCAATTTTTCATCAACATTCAAAACACAGTTTTTATCCAATTTAAATCTCTCATTAACCCTAAACAAAACTAATAAATTACCATTAAATTTAAGTAATCCAAGCATAAACATTTATATCCACACACATGCATGAAGAATAAGTTCCCAAACCTGAACATGCCACTCAAATCTTCTTCAAAATTCTCCTTTTTCTCTCACTATCTTCTTCTTTCAAGATCTTAACTTTCTCCTTCTTTTTCTTTCACAACAATTTCATCCATTAACACAACTTCTAGAATTTAAATCAATTAAAAATTAGCCAAAACAAGAAGAAGAAGAAGAAGAAGAAGAAGAAGAAGAATTGTCAAATTAAGTTAATTACTTTGTAGTTATACACTAACTTGTTCTTTAAAAATCCACATGCAAGAATTTCTTCAAGGATTTCTTAGAAAGGCACTAACCATGAACACCAAAAGAGAGAAGAAATTTTGTAACCTCACTCAAGATTTTTGTCCCACACACCATCTCTCATCACATGTTTAGCTTTTATAATAACAAGGGAAAATCCCCTTTTTGATCCTTAAGAGTTTGCATGTCACACAACTATCACACAACTTTTTGCAAGCTATAATTTGACCCCTCCTTTAAATCAACCCCTTCATTTAATTCCTTTGATAAATTGACCTCTCAATTATTCATTTATTCACATTTGCCCCTAAAGATGCCATAATTATAAATTTACCCCAAATTAATACTTAATACTTCAATTATACCCTTTAATATTATTATACCAACATAATAAATTAATTATGACCTTATAAGATCCATACCATATAATTTATACATTTATCACATAATTAATGATAACTTAATAACATTTTTACCCCAATTAATATCTTAACTCTTAATTCATCCAATAATTCTCAATTAGATTTTAATAACATGTATTTGCCCTTGAATTCTACTAGGGCCTATTTTGGGTCCTTACAACACATGCGAGCCATGTTTGTATGGAAAGATGACAAAGAGTCTTTTTAACAAGAAAGGTGAAAAGACTAGTGACTTATTGGAACTAATATATACCGATTTATGTGGACCATTAAGTACACCAACTAGAGGTGGTTTTAGCTACTTTATAACATTCACAGATGACTTCAGTAGATATGGCTACATCTATCTAATGAAGTAAAAATCTAAAACTTTTGAGAAATTCAAAGAGTTTAAGAATGAAGTGGAAAACCAACTTGGCAAAAGTGTAGAAGCCATTCAATAAGATCGAGGTGGCAAATACTCAAGCCCAGAGTTTGACAGTCATCTGAAGGAGTGTGGAATTATTTCACAACTCACTCCTTCTGGAACACCACAATAGAATTGTGTGTTTGAAAGGAGAAAACGAACTTTGTTGGACATGGTTCGATCGATGATGAGCCAAGCTAATCTTCCTGTCTCCTTTTGGGGTTATGCATTAGAAACTACTATGTTTCTACTGAACCGTACTCCAACTAAAGCATTTAAGAAAACATCATACGAGGTATGGCCTGGGAAAGAACCTAATATGTCATTTCTCAGGATTTGGGGTTGTGAAGCACATGTTAAGAAATTAACAACTGACAAATTAGAGTCCAAATCCACTATCTGTTTATTTGTGGGTTATCCCAAAGAAACAAATGGATACTACTTTTACTCACAAGCCGAGAATAAAGTATTTGTTGCTCGCAAGACTGTTTTCTTGGAAAAGGAATTCCTTCTCAAGAAAGATAGTGGGAGTAAAGTAGAACTTGGAGAAATTCAAGTGCCACAAACTCCTGCAAAGGATGAGTTGGAAATGGGATCTAGTTCATAACCAATTGTGGAGCAAGAACCCATTACACAAGAACCTAGAAGGTCTGGTAAGGCACATCGGGAGATTGAGAGATACGAATTTCTAATCACAGATAGTGACACTATTGAGTTAGTGGATCGTGAGGATCCAACTACCTATCGAGAAGCTATTGATAGCCTTAACTCAGAAAATTGGCTTAAAGCAATGAAATCCGAGATGCAATCAATGTACGATAACCAAGTTTGGACCTTGGTTGATCCACTAGAAGGTGCTAAGTTAATTGAATGCAAGTGGCTATTTAAACTCAAAGCTGACAAGACCTACAAAGGTAGACTAGTAGCAAAAGGTTTTCGACAAACTCATGATGAAGACTATGATGAGACCTTTTTACCTGTAGTCATGCTCAAGTTCATTAGGATCTTGCTTGCTATAGCTGCATATCATGATTATGAGATATGGCAAATGGATGTCAAAACTGCTTTCCTTAATGATAATCTACTTGAGGATGTGTATATGACACAGCCTGAGGGTTTTATTAATCCCAAGCATTCTAAGAAGGTTTGCAAGCTTCAAAAATTCATTTAAGGATTAAAGCAAGCATCCCAGAGTTGGAATCTCCATTTTGATGAAGCGATCAAGAATTTTGACTTTGTCAAGAACGAAGATGAGCCTTGTGTGTACAAGAAGGTTAGTGGGAGCATAATAGTATTTCTAGTCCTATATATGGATGACATACTTCTCATTGGGAATGACATTCCAACATTGCAAAAGGTTAAGCAATGGTTGGGGAAATGTTTCTCAATAAAAGACTTAGGTGAAGCCGAGACAATACTTGGTATTCGAATCTATAGAGATAGATTGAATCGGCTTTTGGGACTAAGTCAAGAAAAGTACATAGATAAAGTACTAAAGTGCTTTAGTATGGGAGACTCAAAGAAAGGGTATATACCTTTGGCATTGGGAGTTCCTTTGACTAAAGAACAATGTCCTAAAACTAAAGAGGAGAGGGACAACATAAGTAGAATCCCATATGCATCTGCTATTGGATATATCATGTAAGCTATGTTATGTACTGGGTTGGATGTTGCTCATGCACTAAGTATAACAAGTAGATTTCAGCAAGACCCTAGCAAAAAGTACTGGTCTGCTGTAAAGGGGATTCTAAAGTACCTGCGAAGGACTAAGGATCACATCTTGGTGTATGGTGGTCAAGAAGAGCTCGTCATACAAGGTTATGCCAATGCTACTTTTCAAACCAGCACTTAGGACTCAAGATCGCAATCTGGATTTGTTTTTATTTTGAACAGTGGTGCTGTCAGCTAGAGAAACACAAAGGAAGAGACCGTTGCCGACTCAACTATAGAATCTGAGTATATTGTTAGAGAGTATGCCCTAGAGCCCATGTAATAGGGATGTTTTTCATATGTATGAAATTTATATTCTTAATAAAAGGCATCATTCATTTATTAATGCTATGTTTGAATACATGAGTTTGTAAATCTTAAATTAATAAATGAAGTCCTAGATATTATAAACACAGTGCAAAGGCAATCATGAAGGTGTTCATGATGTGAGATGTCTATCGCATGCAAATGTGTTAATATCTAAATATCCCTAGTCATAGAATTAACAAGATAGGACATTGTTAATTCGGACAGACTAGCACATGTTATGCTTCTTGAATGGTTCAAGCAGTGGTTCTCATAACTGTGATTATGGATGATAATCAAAGCTAACATGTGGATGCTTGTTAGAGGACCAAGTTCATTGGAGACCTGCAAAGAGAATCCTCATATGGATATTAAATCTATGTCAGTGAGGAATCTCTTCATAGCGGTTGTGCAAGTATCCTTAGACTTGAGATCACCAAAGTTATCTTAAGTAGCAAGTGGTATACTTTGACTCCATAACTGATTACTTCCAACTGGGAGTGAACATAGTTAGGAGATTGGGTATATCATGACCTACTTGAAGATAGTTGAGTGATTGACAAAGGATTCACCATCCCAGATTTAACAAGGGAAGTTATCTCACATGATTCTATAATTGCCTTGTTCAGAGAATCTCTGGCCAGAGTAATATGCCAAGATGGATGGAGATCCATGAAGGGCATTTTAGGAACAATGGTTAAATTAATAGAACATACATAATTAGATTTATATGAGTTGACAGAAATCCATACTCAGAATCTAATTGAGATAAGAGTGGTGAAAGGAGTAATTGCACGGTAACTGTTTCTATGGAAGGGTATAGTCAAACCACATGAATTTCCTGACATTTGGATAGTCATGATGCCTAGCTAGAGGCCAATCATGACTTGTATAATGATGTATCAAAATATTAATAGAGATTGATGAAATGATTTAAAGGAGTTTAAATCATGTGAGTTTTTGAATAGAACTCAAAATTACATATTATACTGACAACATGGACATGAACCCAATAGGTCACACACATATAGAGAAAAGGGTAAAATGGTAAAATGACAAGGATAATAATATTTGATATTATTATAAAGGTAGAGAGGAGAATATGATAATAATTAATTAAAGAGTTTAATTAATTATGATCAAATAAAATTGTCCGCGGAACTTTTGAGAAATGTCTGTGAATTGGACCTAAATGAAATAATGTATTTCATGATTAATTATTATTGTCTTATAAGTGTTATAAGACTACTATATGTGTTATAGGACTGATATAATAATTAGTAGGACCATTGGAGAAATTATAAAGGGCCAAAGGAATGAAGAAGTTAGAGGAAGCCCTCCAGAAGAGGGCTACACGCCAACTCCAAACAGAAGGGCTTGGAGGGCTTTTTCTTGGACCAAATTAATTTATATATGTTACATAAGTGTTATGGAACTCACATATTTAATTTGGTTGGATTTGGAATCTATTTGGGTATTTAAATCCAATTAGATGCACAAAGGGCCTAGTTTGTGGATTTTATGCATAGTCTTTTATGAAAAGATTTAATTTGGATTTAATTAAGCCCAAATGATTATAATTAATTCCAGAGGCCCAATTAATAATTCTCCAGCAATTTTAAAGAGCCCAATCTCATTAAGGAGTTGGAATTTTAACCTAACTATAAAAGGCCAACTAATGAGAATTAGGGTTAAGTGATTAAAACAAAAGGAAAATCTTTTTCCTCTTAATTCTCTCTCCCTTTTGCGCCACTTCCGTTGCTAGCCTCTTGGATTTCGGCCAGCCCTAGTTGAACACCAATTTATTGGTTCAATTTACCCCTCTCTAGTGTGGATTACTCATTGGAGGTGTTCAATTTTGGACACTGTGGTTTGCGACAACCCGGTGCGAAGTAAAATCAACTGTTCAACAAAAATCAAAGGTGATTTTTCTTATTGTCATATAGTTATATTGTGTATTCATGGCAAGATCAGAACTAATGGTTAAAAAATTTTAAAATTCCGCTTATGTATGTGATGCATGTAACCGTTAAAATCCAACATATATTGCAGCAAGTGGGGCTTTAAAGGAGTCTGTTTGGATTAGAAATTTCATTTCTGGATTAGGAGTGGTCCCAAGCATCCTAGATCCATTAGAAATTTTTTATGACAATAATAGGGCCATCGCATAGGCCAAGGAGCCCCGGTCACACCAGAAATTCAAACACATACTCAGGAGGTACCACCTGATAAGAGAAATCATTGATCGTGGGGATGTCAAGATTAGCAAGATAGCAAGTGAAAATAATGTAGCAGATCCATTGATGAAACAGTTGCGTCCAAATCTGCACGAAGCTCATTTAAGAGTGTTCGGTTTGAGGGCTATGACCAATTGGGACTAGTGCTAGTGGGAGATTGTTAGTGTAAGCCTTAGCCCCAATGTATTGTTATAAAACTCTTAAATTAATAAATGAGACATTTGATTTATCTATTGTATTTCTATGCATATCAATTGATAGAATTATCCAAGAATGTAGTTTCAATTATCATGTGTGAGGCACATGGTTGTAAGACTTTGAAACAATAGAGACTTCATTCTAAATATCCCTAGTCAGTCATTGTTATAGGAATAACAAATGAATTAAGACTAATATGCTCTCTCTAATAAGATGAGTTCTATCTTACGGATCATAAGGACAAGAGTGTCAATTAGAGATCATAGATACATGTTTATAACATGGTATCTGGATTCGATCCACTCATGAGAGCACTACATGGTACTAGTCATAAGTGTTTCTCATGTACAAGTTTTGCATCGGAGTTCTTAGACCTAAAATCTCTATGAAACTCTTTATGAATTACTGTGTACTTTGACATACTCCTAATGTACTCGTACCAGGGTGACAAGTATGGGTATGTTTTGGTATGCACTAATTCTTGTTAGAGAACATGAGAGAAGTAAAGGGATTACCCCTCTCAATAAGAGAGAAAATATCATTGGCCACTTGATCAGTGAACTGAGAAGTGTATGGCCATACCGAGATGAAATAATGAGTAATCATTATTTATCTGAGAGTTCAGTGTCACTGGAATATCAAGAAAGGAATTAGTATATATAAGGATGACTAGTTTCATGCCTTATATTAATTCTGATATTTAAGGATAAGGGACTATGCAAAATTGCATTTGGTAACTAAATGCCATTTGGATTTTCATTTAATTTGGAATGCTATAATATCTTGCTAGAGAATATATATAGCCTTTGGATTAATTTATTAATTCAGTGCCAATATTAAATGGACCTATAAGATCGTACACAAAGAATTGGGCTTAAAATATTTAAATAAAGTATTGGACATTAATTTAGGCTTTTAATTAAAGTCAAATTAATGTATGTAATGGGTATTAAAAATACTAATTGGACCTTGGTCCATGAGAGAGAGAAATTCGGCCAACAAGGTTTAATTTCAATTAATTAATTATCTTGGATTAATTAAAGATAATTAATTAAATTAATTGAGTATTAAATCCTAATAGCATTTGAATCAAAATAAAACACCTAATTATGAGAGAGTGTAGCCGAAATTTATAGAAAAAATCCTAGTGAATTTCGGCATGTGCACAATTCCTAAATTAGTGGTTGATTTTGATTAAATGTATTATGCCATTTTAAATTAATTTGAATTTAAAACCTAAAGGAATTTGAATTAATTTGAATCACTTAATTAGGAAGTGATGGAGGCTGAAAATACTATCTAATTCAAGGGGATTTCAGCACCCACAAGATTTCCTAAACCTAGTGGTATAAATTAATGAAATGATTTTTCCAAGTTAGGTTTTTTCTCTCTCTAAGCCATCACTCTCATGGGAAAAGGAATTTTCCTTCTTCTCTTGGATCTTGGGAAGCCATTGGTGAACCTTAGAAAGAACAAGATTAGGTCTTGTGTCTTTAGTTTAATACCCATTGCCAAATACACAAAGATTAGAGCTAGCACTCTAAGTTTTAAGCCTTCCTTTCAATTATGTGTGTGAGCATAGAGAGGAGTGGCATAAAGGCTATTTCGTTGGCATTGGTGATCAAAATCTAAAGCATATAAGTTCATCCTATTTGCTGGTCATCATCAAAATCAATATTTGAAGTGCATCTAAGATTGTAAGTTTCAAAACCCGAAAATTGCATGTTTTCGAATCTTGTTGTGGATTACGTGGTATGTATGATCAATATTTTTATTTTTCTGTTGCGTGATCATCTTTGATATGCCATGTTATATTCCATCACCACAAACCAGAGAGAATGGAGTTGCTCTTGTTGATGTTCTGGTTGTGGTCCTATAACCCCATAGTGTAAAGGGTAGTTTGTCAGCCTAATCCTTGTAAGTTTACATCATCTTGGCTAAGATTCTCTTTACATTCTTATTAGCTACTTCGACTACTCCATTTTCTTGGGGTCTATAAGGAGAGGACTTATGATGTTGAACCCCATATCTAATAAGCATATGTCTAGTTTCACTTGAGAACTATAACCCATTGTCTGAGACCACATGATGGGGCAAACTATGCCTGCATATCATATTTTTCTCGATGAACTTGGCCATGTCCGATGCATCCACCTTTTTGCAGGATTCGGCTTCTACCTATTTAGTGAAGTAATCAATGGCTACTATGATAAACCTATGTCTATTTGAGGTAGGTGGATGGATCATTCCCATGATTTTTATTCCTCATGCAGCAAATGGTCACAACGATGTGAGGTTGCATAGTTCAGAAACGAACATATGTCATAAATCTACATACTATTGGCACAATTGACACTCCTTGACATACTTAGAGCAATTAGTATCCATCGTGAGCCAAAAGAAATCTTGTCTCATGATCTTCTTTGCCAAGGCTAATCCATTCATACGAGCTTCGTATACTCCCGCATGTACTTCTTTCATTACCCTTTTTGCTTCCTTTTCATCTAAGCATCTCAATTGAATTCCATCAGGATGTCTTTTATAAAGCACTCCTCCCACTGTGATGAACTGAGTTTATAGCTTATGAATCATTCTTCGGTCCTTTTTGATTGCTTCCTCGGGGAATACTGACTTTTCTAGGTAATTCTGAATATCATAATACCAAGGCTTCCCGTCGTCCACCTCAATGTCCATGACTTGTCACTTTTCAAAACATGGCCTATTAGAACTCAAAATTAACATAGGCTTTATAAACCAGTCCCCTTGGATTATCCCACATAGGCACCGGGGTTACTAAGGTATCTGCTAATTGATCGATTTTTCTCTCTAGGCATATGTCCAAAAGTATAAATCTCAAACCGACTGCTCAAAACTTTCAAGTATCTAAGATAAGGCAACAAACGTTCTTCTTTTACTGACCATTCACCCTTTATTTGGTAAACCACAAGCAATGAATCTCTAAATGCTTTTACGAATTTTGGCCTCACAGCTAGTAGAGCCTCTAACCTGAAAATGCAAGCTTCATACTTCGCTTCATTATTTATGGCTTTGTATCTCAACTTTTTGGCCAATGGCATCCTTTCTCCCTCTGGGGTAACCAAGATCACTCCTACCCCCACTCCTTTATTGTTAACAGCTCCATCAAAATACATCTACCACCCTTACACTTTATGGTAGTTATGTTTTCATCAGGAAATTTATAGTTCATCCCCTCACCTTTTAGAGGCTGATCAGCTAGGAATTCTGCTATCGCCCTTCCCTTAATAGTTTTCCTAGTGATGTATTCTATGTCAAATTCCTACAAGAGAATTAACCATCTTCCTATCTTCCCTAATAATGAAGGAGCTTCATGTAGGTATTTGAGGGGATTCTATTTAGCCATAGCTTTATCTTGTAAGAATGGAAGTAGTGTCTCAACTTCTTAGATGCCCATATGATTGCCAGAAAAATCTTTTCTACCTCTACATACTTTGCCTCGTAAGGAAGGAATTTCTTGCTGAGATAGTACACTGCATACTCAATCTCAAAATCATCCTTTTGTGCCATCATAATTCTTATCGAGCTATCTTCTATTGCTAAGTATAGAATTAAAGGTTTCCCGACCGAGGTGGCCTCAACACTGGTGGATGTAACAAGTAATCCATGATGTTATCAAATGCCTTATGACAATCCTCATTACAAACCACAAGTTAATTCTTCCTAAGTAGCTTGAAGATCGATTCACAAATCGAAGTCAACTTGGCGATGAATCTGCTTATGTACTGGATTTTCCCCAGGAATCCTCTAACTTTCTTTTCCTTTTGGGGCACGGGCAACTCTCTAATAGCCTTTACCTTGTCAGGATCTACCTCTATTCCTCTTTGACTCATAACATGACCTAACAACTTACCTGAAGTAACCCCAAATATGCACTTATTTGGATTGAGGCAAAGATTGTACTTATTGATCTTCTTAAAGAACTTTTCTAATGCTTCAAAATGATCTTCCTTAGTAATTGACTTGATCATCATGTCATCCATATACACCTCTACTTCTTTATGAATCAAATGGTCTAAAATCTTAGTGGCCATTCTTCGATAGGTAGCTCCCTCATTCTTAAGCCCAAAAGGCATGACCCGGTATGCATATGTTCCTCATTCGGTTATGAAGGCTATTTTAATCCTATTTATTATTTTGTTAAGGATCTGATTATACCTGACCGATGTTTAGCAAGTGTACTAGGTCGACTAGTAATATAGGGAAATAAAGATTAAGACCCCAAATATTGTACCCAAGGGAACATGGATTGCTAAGGATAATATCTATGTATGAATTGAATAAATATGAGTTTATTTCCCAGTGTTTTTGATTTAAGAAATAACTAAGTAAATAATTAACTAAAACAAAAACTAAAATCAGACAAACATGAATTAAACACAAAACAATAACTAAAATACTCTTGCTAAAGGAACTTTCCATCTCAATTTCTATTGCAATGACTCAATAAAAAAAGTAACACAAGTGATTATGGAATAACCAGATGAATAAAGCCTGATGCCTTGAATTAAGAATATCTTTCTTGAACATTAAACTCCCTGTTAAGAACAATTTAACATCCAGCATAAAAATCTAGTTTAACTTCCTATACTTTCATCAAACTCTTTATCAAGAAAATCCAATTCCAGTATATTCTCGGTTCCTCCTCTCTCAGTATTAACCATTAGCACCAATACATAATTACCTCAAAACTAGAAAATAATCATGCATTAACACTAAAGAATTAATCCAATAACATACAAATCCTTAATGATGCTTAAATCAACTTTTAGTTATTTATACCAATAAACCAACAACTAATCCAAATAAGATCAAGGATAAGAATATGCTTAAAATCGAGAAATAATCAATTTGAATTTACATTAAAGCTCAATTAAGTCATTACAAAAAAAGACTGAGGGTTCAAGTTTCCTTTAGCAAAAGAGAAGAAAATTACTTACAAAACATGATGAAAATAAAAGAACAATTAAAATAAAGATAATTGCAAACTAAGAAAAGTAGAAAAACTAAAGAAAATTAAAACTGAAACTAAGAAACAACGATAGTAAAGAGACTTGCTCTCTCTACATCTCCCCCTTTTGTGTCTTCAGTCTTCCTTTTATAGGCAAAGCAGAGGCAGCAAAACAAGAATTTTTAATTCACCTAAACTTCCTAATCCGAGCAACAACAAACTTCCTAATTGATAGAAGACTTCCTCTTTCAAAAGAATTATTTTTTTAGCGAACTTAACTTGAATCAGTGGAATAAGTTTTGAAACCATCGAATAACCCTACTCTGTTCTTCAAATAAGTGCATTCGATAGAATCACTTTGTGATTCCACCGAATAAGCTTTGTTCTCCTCTTTAAAAGAAACATTCGGTAGAATCAAAAAGTGATTCCATCAAATGGTCTTTCTCTGGACTTAAAATCGATGAAATTCTTCTTTTTTGCTTCTTTTAATTTGTTGAATTCTCCTTTTAGTCCTTCAATTTCTTCTTTTTCCTTCACTTTTACACCTAAAACACCAATAAACTTAATTAAGTCCTCAAATCACAAGCTTAACAAATTAATTACTAAATTAACTAAATAAACACAATAAATATATTAAAAACAAACTAAATATATAGTATAATTCACACTTATCAATACCCTGCATATCCATCTGTGAAACTATGAGGTAAAGGAAAGTTATCCTTAGGACAAGCTTTATTTAGATTCCTATAATCCACACAGACTCTTACATTCCCATCTTTCTTTGCAACAGAGACCACATTCGTTAACCATATGGGGTATTGAACTTTCACCAGGAATTTGGCCTCTATTTGCTTTTTTATTTCTTCCTTAACCTTCTTAGCCCATTATGGCCTAAGCCTTCTAAGTTTCTATTTAATACGTTTGTAACCTGGGTATGTTGGAATGGCATGTTCAACGACTTCTCGATCTATTCCTGGCATGTCTTTATAGGCCCAAACAATGACTTTTTGTATTTTCTTAATATTCTCTCAAATTTTCTCTATTCTCAGGAGTTATATCTGATGCTAATAAAATTTATTTTTGGTTTTCTTTAGTTCTGATATTGAGTGAACATGTGTTCATTGAGTTAATGTCAAATATAATTACTTTATGATCATGATCATGCATATTGAAATTAGAAGAAACATAAAACAAGTAAGCAAAATTTTTCATCTCATTAATGTAATCAAAAGAGCAAACATTGTTCTCATCAAATAATTCAGGAACATAAACAACATCAATAAAAGTGTCTTTTTTAATCTTGTCAGCATCAGGTGCCCCTCCTATCTCAAGTTCTACTTTTGGTGACCTCTCAGCCTACATCTTTTCCTTGCCTTTCAGCTTAATATCAAGCACCTTTTCTGTCACAACTTCTTTTGGTGCCTTTCTATCCTAGGCTGAATGGTGCAGTAAAATCTCTTCATCCCAGAAACCTTTAATAGGCTTAATGATCCCTTATTCCCAGTCGAGGACATCATTAAACA
The DNA here is from genome assembly GCA_037975025.1 of Excoecaria agallocha. NCBI lineage: Eukaryota > Viridiplantae > Streptophyta > Magnoliopsida > Malpighiales > Euphorbiaceae > Excoecaria > Excoecaria agallocha. The sequence continues at coordinate 31,275,976 of CM075820.1, read as the reverse complement.
GCTCAAATCCCAATACTAACTCACCATTTATCATCTGAGGTTTATTTTCCCCACAATAAAAGTATGGACCTGAAGCTGGTACAAAATTTTTAGAAATGTGAGGAATTCCTTCTGCCTTCTTCTCCTTCCCTTTATTACTGGAACCTGTGAAGTCTAACCCTTTCTTGTCCTTTTAACCTTTAGTAGTTATGACAGTATGAGGTCCTTAAGAATTCTTGCCTAAACCAACTCCAAGCGAGAGTTCATCTTTTTGAGCATATTAATTACTTGAGGATTGTCAAGAAAGTCATACCTATCTCTTTCACCTTTGATAACTGCCACTTGAAACCCACTAAATGGTGCTTGGCTATTTCTAGTATAGACACTTGATTCTCCTTTGCTGCTTTGATAGTGACTACTTGACCATTGTAAGGAATCTTGATCATTTGGTGCAACGTGGAGGGCACTCCTCCTAGTTTATAAAACCATAGTCTCCTAAGGAGTGCGAAGAAATTTGCTAGGATAGGTAAAACCACAAATTCAGCTTCAGTCTTAACGGGTCCTGTCTTTATTATAGCCTTAAAGGTCACAACAGCTTACCTTTTAGAGTTGTCATATTCAAAAATAGTCTGATTAGGCTTGCTTAGCATGTACTTATTCAATCCAAAAGTTGAGACTGCCACCAATGGACATACATTGATAGATAATCCATCATCCATCATAACACAAGCCATATGCTTCCCATTAACCTGAGCTTTGATGTAAAGGGAACGATTATGATTCCTTCCTTCTACGAGCAAATTAGCATCATAGTACATTACATTTTCCCTGGTTTCTCCCCTAACTAAATCCAATAACTCAGAAGGCAATATGTTAGCAGCAACAGTAGCCTCGCTCAGGGCCTCTACTAATTTCTGTCTATGCAAAGGAGATTGCCTCAACAAATCACAAATGCATATATAAGACTGCATCTTCTTCAATTGCTTGATTATCTAATCATCCTCAAATTCCTTCTCTATCGGCACTGCGGCAGAAGCCGGCTACCTTTCAATTTTTAGTGCTACTCTTCCACTCTTTGTGACTGCTTTCACTCCTTCTTCCTCTGATTCTTTTTCATATTTACTAGCTGAACTCTATATGTCAATGAGCGCTAAAGCCCCTTGATCTTCACTCTCCGTAGGGATGTCCTAATAGTCAATCATAGAAACTAGCTAATTTTCCTTAACTGGTTTTGTTACTTTTGGGGTAGAGTGAGTAACAATCAAGTACTTTTTCCCATATAGGTCTATCATTACATACCATTCAAGCAAGCTGGACCTAATTATATACATAGACGGGGGTCTGAAATTTGCTTGCTATCTATTAGGTATTGGATTTTATTCCTTAGAGTACGACAATAATCAGTTAGATGCGTAGTGTGCTAGTGGTATGCATAATATTGATCCTTCCTATGGTAGGGGAGCCCCTGACTCTTTGCAGGCCTTGACGGTAATAGCTCTCAATAGCCTTGTTGCCACCAAAATTTCTTCTCACATTTTCACTTCTTACCCTTCTAGCCAAGTACTCCTCTTTAGCTTCTATAGTTATATCCTTTAAAGATTCTCAATCTTTCAGACCCTTTATTTTCAAACCATCTCTCAAAAAAGGACTCGTATTTTGAATAAACAACTTGATCTGATCAGCTGTGTCAAGCTTCCTCTTCATTTCTATTATCCTGTTTCTCCATCTAGTGAGGTACTCATAGAAAAACTCATCATGCTTTTGTTGGAGTAACTCAAGGTCCTTTAAGGTGACTTCCATCCTCGTACTATAGTTCGTATTGTTTGAGAAACTTCTCTATCAATAGATCCCAATCCTCCTTAGTTCTTCTATTTAAATTATGACACCAGTCTATCGCAATCCCAGTCAAGCTTAGGCAAAAGTATTCTACCTTCCTTATCTTAGACAAAGTAGTCCCCTTCATGATTAGCGTATACTACTTAATGTGAGCTGAAGGGTCCGAGATACCATCAAACCTGGATAGGTCTAACATTTTAAAGCTTTAGGGTAGTGGCTTTCTCCATCCAATTTCCTATCTTCGGGATTCATCCCTTTACCATCGGATAACAGCCTGGCCATAGCTTCTATCCTTTCTTCCATCTGTTTAAGAGCAGAATCCTCAACACTAGGACCCCTTATTCTTATATTCATCACCGGAGGAACATACTCTTCATCCTCTTCTTTTATGGAATCATCCTTAGGATCGTGCCTCCTTTCCCTTCTAGGTGGATCTTAAAGCACAGTAGCATCTACAGCGGCAGCATTCCCAATATGAGCCAGCTCAGCCATCTCGCGAGTAAGAGCCATAGGCTAAGTTATAGCATTAGGTACTATAGAAGCCACCATTTCACCAATTATAGCTAACATTCTTTCCTCAAACTCCTACAAACGTCTATCCATCCTCCAATCCAAATCATCCCTTACTATTAAAAGGCTTAGTGGGAGTGATATTCACCCTTTCCCTCAAGAATAAAAACCTTGCTGAAGTATCATCAATGACTCTCCCAACTTTATTTCCTCTTCCAACCTCATTTATTTCATCGTTTGCCATTTCTGAACTTGCTTCCTGGCTACTTTATGATAATTGATTGAAACCTAACTCAGAACTGACATCTGAACCCAAATCTAAACTAGAGTATAACCTCAGCAAAGTGAAATGGATCTTCGAACCAGGCTCCCGTTCGACCTTCTGGACCACCTAGATGAGTCTATAATGGTTGCAAGAATCAAATGTTAGGAATGATGCATGCTAAATGATACATGTAAAAAATATATACATAATGCATGAATGTAGTGCATGGTTTTGTTAGATGTCAATCACAAACACACAGAAGCATATACAAAGCCTTCCAACCTTATTACTTCTACACAGGTAGTCGTGCAGTCTCTTTCCTAGGTGGGCTTAGCCTATAGTCATTAGGGAACCTGATGGATGTATATGATACATGGTGGAACATCAATAGCATAACCTCTCTTAATTAAAAATGCAGGCATATGAGTTTTGACCATTTTGTATTTCGACTACCTCATACAAATCGAGTTGGGCCTGCCAAGGCATGGCAGCCTTTGACTGGTACCCTTTTAATTCATTTGAGTTTGGTCAATACATTAAGGTCCACATAGTAAGCAAAAGATTATTATGGTTATACAACCTAGGGAAAGTTGCTATTTTCATTACATGGGCTTGAGTCAAGGGTGATGAAACTTTAGGGCTACCCAAACATGGTCCCTGCTAATAGGTCTAGCTCATTACAAGTATAACGCCTGATGGGTCACCATTTTATATACCATTCGATACTAAACTTGGGCTGGTGGGTCTCCTTAGCACCTCCCTACACTAAGTGAATGTAAGGCGTGCTTCAGGATAATACTGGGGCTGAAAAAGGACACCTAACTTAATTCTAAGGTTGTAAGATGAATGCAAGAAATGTAATTTAGAAAGGAAAGAGGATTAATTAATGAAATCCAATTATAAATAACTTAACCAAAATGCTTTTTGGAGCAAGGTCTCTTTGGCCCCCAGTGGAGTCACCACTATGACGTACACTTGAGCCATCGCTAGTTTTTAAGTTTGCTCTCAGAGGCCTACTTTTAGGGTCCAAGATTGGAGGAAGCTCACTATTAATCATAAATTGGCTACTTTGCAATAAAAAGGATCAAGCCCAAATTATTATTGATAGTCAACCCATGAAGGCGTCTACTAATGGGCCTAAAAAGGTAGGTGTCATGGAGTTGCCACCCAACAAGACGTTGGAAAATGATTCTCAACCTTTTGATGCCCAAACAGAGATTGGTGTTCAGGACATCACTTTTATTAGGCACCTTGATTATGAGTTGTTTTATAATTGGGTTTTACATTAATCCACTTTCCTCTCTCACACGATGCATTTGCGATAAAATATAAGTAAAGATCCAAATCAAATAAAGAAAGCAATAAATAAATAAAGTCCTACTTAAGTTATTACATAAGCAAATTGTTCCAATGAAAAGAAAAATATACAAAAGAAAGATAGATAAATATCATATATAAAATGAGTCGTTAATTAGTTTGGGAACATTGGTTCTGTTAGTGTAAGCCCTAGCCCCAATGCATTGTAATAAAACACTTTAGTTAATAAATGAGGCATTTGTTTTATCTATTGTATTCCTATGCATATCAATTGATAGAACTATCTAAGAATGTTGTTTCAGTTTAAGTTATCATGTGTGAGGCACATGGTTATAAGACCTTGAAACAAATGAGACTTCATTCTAAATATCCTTAGTCAGTCATTGTTATGGGATTAATAAATGAATTAAGAATAGTATGCTCTCTCTGATAAGTTGAGTTCTGTCTTACAGATCATAAGGACAAGAGTGTTAATCAGAGATCATAGATACATGTTGAAGAATATGGTATCTGGATTCGATCCACTCATGAGAACACTACATGGTACAAGTCATAAGTGTTTTTCATATGCAAGTTTTGTATCGGAGTTCTTAGACCTAAAATCTCTATGAAACTCTTTATGAATTACTGTGTGCTTTGACATACACCTAACGTGCTCGTAACAGAGTGACAAGTACGGGTATGCTTGGGTATGCATTGATTCATGTTAGAGAGCATGAGAGAAGTGAAGGGACTACCCCTTTCTATAAGAGAGAAAATATCATCGACCACTTGATCTGTAAATTGAGAAGTGTATGGCCATACCGAGATGAAATAATGAGTAATCATTATTTATCTAAGAGTTCAGTGTCACTGGAATATCAAGAAAGGAATTAATATATATAAGGATGACTAGTTCCATGCCTTATATTAATTCTGATATTTATGGGTAAGGGACTATGTAAAATTGCATTAGGTCACTAAATGCCATATGCATTTTCATTTAATTTGGAATGCTATAATATCTTGCTAGAGAATATATATAGCCTTTGAATTAATTCATTAATTCATTGTCAACATTAAATGGACCTATAGGATCGCACACAAAGCATTGGGCTTAAAATATTTAAATAAAGTATTAGGCATTAATTTAGGCTTTTAATTAAAGTCAAATTAATGTATGTAATGGATATTATAAATGCTATTGGACCTTGGCCCATGAGAGAGAGAAATTCAGCCCATATGGTTTAATTTGAATTAATTAATTATCTTGTATTAATTAAGTTAATTGAGTATTAAAGCCTAACATAATTTAAATTAAATTAAATCATTTAAATATAAAGTGAAGTGGCCGAAATTCCAAGATAAAAACCAAGGAATTTCGGCACATGCTTATTATTTATATTAAGTGATTTTATTTAATTAAATGTCTTGTGTTTTATTTTAAATTTGAATTTTAAATTCAAAGGAGTTTAAATCAATATATATTACTTATTTTTTAGGAAGTGATTGAAGTTGAATTAATTATCTTGAGATGGTAAAATTTAGATCGAACACTTGCCAAAAGATAAGGATATATATATGAAAATAAATAAAACCCTAGTAGAATAACTAGATTTTGGCTTGAAACCCTAGTTTCCTAGTTTTTGGCGTGAACTCCTCTCTCTCTCTCACAAAATTCTTTTGGCCAATTTTCACAAGGAGAAAGGATTGTTCCTCATTCTCTTATGTTCTTGGGCAGTAATAGCAACCTAAGAAAAGTACAAAATCAAATTTTGTAGCTTCAAACCATAGCCATTACACAATACTTGTTTTGAGAGCTAGCAATCTCGATTTTAAGCCGTTGGTGTAATTGTGTGTGTGTGAACATAGAGAGGAGTGGCGTAAAAGGCTGTTCCTTGGCATTGGTGGTGAAGGTCTAAGGCTAAGATATCCTCCTTGGTTGCTAGTCATCATCAAAATTCAAGTTTTAAAGGTATCTAAAGTTGTAAGTTTTAAAATCCTAAAATTGCATGTTTCGATTCTTGTCATAGAATTGTATGGCATGTATGATCAAATTTTATTATTTTTCGCTGTATGATATTTATGTGCATACCATGACATATTCCATCAGTGGTATCAGAGCCTAATAATGCTTATTTTAGTGCTGTAGATGCATGAAAAAATTAATTAAAAATCGTTATTTTGAAAACATGCAATGCTGAAATTTTCTGTTTTGAGTTTTTTGCATTATTTTGGTGTAAAAATGATTTTAATTGATTAGATAGGTATCATAATTAATATGACATGTTAATATACTGTCCTAAGATGTTCTAGGAGCTATTAATGGTTGGATTTAATTTATAATACCTGATGATACATGTTAATATTAAAACTAGGTGCTTTTTGGCATGTTAATTGTTAGTTTAACAACTAGTTTTAAATATTAAATGTAAAAACGTTTTTGGCATGTTTGTAAGTGATTTTTAAAGATTAAATATCAGGTCTAGAAATATTTTAAATTTTGTTTTAATTTTGGTCCATGACAATTTAATTGATTAATTTTAAAATCACTTAAAACTATGACTAGTTTGTGTTTGTTACATGTTTAATCAACATTATTTGTTTTGTTTTGATTAAAATGGTAAAAACACATTTAGATCAGATTGGTATGGAATATTAAATCAATATTTATGACCTTATTTAAATTATTAAATGATTCATAAAATTGATTTAAGTATTTGTGCATTTTGTGGCATTACATAAGCATTAAACAACTAGTTTTGTTGTTTGTTTGTTTTTATATGCATGCCGTGTATCATATATATATGTTCTTCATGATTTTATGTTTTAATTCTTATTGGTACATATTATATGTATTTTTAATGTTTATGGGCTGTATGACATAAAATTAAAAATGGCAAAATTGGAAATTATACTAGAGTTGATTTATAGCACAAATCTAACTAGTTTGTGTTTTGGGCTTTTAAGAGAACTTATTCAATAAGAGGATTTAGTCCACTGGGCTTCAGCCCAAGCCCATCACGGGGTCATCTCTTAAAGGTTTAAGTACACAATTTCCATTAATGGGCTTGGCTAAATTAATTAAAATTGGACTTTGTTTGATCCATGAATGTTATGTATATTTATTTGCTTGTTTGGTGTGATGAATGGATATGCATGGTGCATTCATGGGCCCTGGGTTTTGTAATTAAATATGGCCTACGAGCCATTATGTTTTATTGTAAAAGTTTCATTTATTTCTTAGAATACAATGTACTTGAAGACTTTGTAAATCAAGACGAAGCCCACCGGAGTGGAGAAGCCCAACTCGAAGATTCTTATGTAATAGTATAGAATCTTAGTTGTAGGTTTTTGGGCCCATGTTTGTCATGCTTTACTTTATGCAATTATATATATATATGCATGCTATGTATGGATGACAAAGCGTATGCCATGTAAGCTATAATAAAATGAATCCCTAAAAATAGTAAGTCACAAAGTTGCCTTCCTAATTCGAAACATGTCAAGGCATCGATCATCGGTCACGTAGACTAGGAGTCCTAGATGCGTCTGATTATCTTTGTGAGGTATGAGCTGTGAATGTAGGTTGGACTTAACATGGAAAGGGATGCCCGGACCTAGGCAACTAATAAATGGGTTTGTACTATAACATCTTAAGATGTTAGCCCATTTAATCCAAGAGTCATGTACGGCACATGATTGGAGTTTTCTTACCTAAGTAACTTAACTTGTTAGGTGTACAAGCTTAGCTTGACTAATAAGTTGTTGTGAAAAGTGGATCTTGGCCCACATTAAATCACTAACGCGAATTATTTAAAGGGATATTAATTTGGTTTGTGGGATTATAAATAAGACCTCATTTAATCTTGCTAAATTTTCTTGTAGATTGAAAATGGCATCTTCAAACAACAATTTCTCATTGCGATCGGTCCTTGAAAAGGACAAATTGAATGGCACCAATTTCATAGACTGGTCTCGAAACTTAAGAATAGTTCTTAAGCAAGAGAAAAATTCGTATGTTTTGGATGCACCCTTGCCTGAAGAACCTGCTAGGAATGCCTCTGCGGTTTAAAAGGAAACTTTTGAGACCAAGAAGAGCGACTCCAATGATGTGACATGCCTGATGCTGGCCACTATGGTGCTTGACTTGCAAAAGCAATTTATGGACCAAGAGGCTTATGCAATCATGGTGGACCTCAAGGAGATGTTCCAAGAGCAAGCTCATCATGAGAGGTTCGTGACAACAAAGGCCTTGATTTCTTGTAAGATGGCTGTGGGTATTCCTATTAGTACCCATGTACTCAAGATGAAAGGGTATCTTGATACTCTTGAGAAGCTTGAGCTACAAGTGCCAAAGGAATTGGCCACTGACTTGATCTTAGGATCATTGACTGATGATTATGATCCATTTGTGATGAATTATAACATGCATGCAATGAACAAGTCAGTCACTGAGCTCCATGGGATGCTTAAGAATGCTGAAGAGAACATTCGAAAGACCAATCCCGTATTGATGGTTTAAGGGGGCATTAAAAAGGGACTCGCTAAGGGAAAGGGAAAAGGAAAGGCAAAACCCAAGAATGACCTGGCTTGGTTCAAGTCAAGTGGGAGTGCACCTCAGGCCCAATCCAAGCCCAAGACGCAGAAGCTCAAAGAGAGTGAGAGCACTTGCTTCTATTGCAACAAGATAGGGCATTGGAGGAAGAATTGTGCTCTTTTCAAGGAAGAACAAAAGAAGAATGGAGCCAAGGCATCCAGTTCTGGTATTTTTGTTGTTGAGATTAACCTTTCTATTTCTACCACTTGGGTATTGGATACCGGTTGTGGTTCTCACATTTGTTTAAATGTGCAGGGGCTAAGAAATAGGAGGTTACTTGGGAAGAATGAAGTGGACCTCCATGTGGGGAATGGAGCACGAGTTGCTGCCATGGAGATAGGCGACTATCAACTCACTTTAACTTCCGGACTTTGTTTAGTTTTGAAAAATTGTTATTATGTGCCTGCTATAAGCAGAAACATTATTTCAGTTTCATGTTTGGATTTGAATGAATTTGATTTTGTTATTAAAAATGGCAATGCTCATATTCGTCGCCAAGGCATTTCTTATGGCAATGCCATGTTGCAAAATGGCCTTTATATCCTTGATTTACAAAACAAAGAGTCCATATACAACATTAATACAAAGAGGGTTAAATCAAACGAATTGAACCCTACTTACTTCTGGCATTGTCGTTTAGGACATGCAAACGAAAAATGCATTTCAAGACTCCACAAAATTAGAGTGCTTGGGTCATTCGACTTAGAGTCTTATGATACATGCGAGCCATGTTTGCATGGAAAAATGACAAAGAGTTATTTTAACAAGAAAGGTGAAAGGACTAATGGCTTATTGGAACTAATACATACCGATGTATGTGGACCATTAAGTACACAAGCTAGAGGTGGTTTTAGCTACTTCGTGACATTCACAGATGACTTCAGTAGATATGGCTATGTGTATCTAATGAAGTACAAATCTGAAAATTTTGAGAAATTCAAAGAGTTTAAGAATGAAGTAGAAAAACAACTTGGAAAAAGTATAAAATCCATTTGATTAGATCTAGGTGGCGAATACTTAAGCCAATAATTTGACAGTCATCTAAAAGAGTGTGGTATTATTTCACAGCTCACTCCTCCCGGAACGCCATAATGGAATGGTGTGTCTGAAAGGAGAAATTGAACTCTGTTGGACATGGTTCGATCTATGATGAGTCAAGCTAATCTTTTTATCTCTTTTTGGGGTTATGTATTAGAAACTGTTACGTTTCTACTAAATCGTACTCCAACTAAAGCAGTTGAGAAGACACCATATGAGGTATGGACTGAAAAAGAACCCAATATGTTATTTCTCAGGATTTGGGGCTGTGAAGCACATGTTAAGAAATTAACATATGACAAACTAGAGTCCAAATCCACTATCTGCTTGTTTATGGGTTATCCCAAAGAAACAAAGGCATACTACTTTTACTCACAAGCCGAGAACAAAGTATTTGTTGCTCGCAAGGCTGTTTTCTTGGAAAAGAAGTTCCTTATCAAGAAAGATAGTGGGAGTAAAGTAGAACTCAGAGAAATTCAAGTGCCACAAGCTCCTATAGAGGATGAGTTGGAAGTGGGATCAAGTTCACAACCAGTTGTGGAACAAGAACCCATTACACAAGAGCCTAAAAGATCTGATAGGGTACGTTAGGAGATTGAGAGATATGGATTTCTAATCACTGACAGTGACACTATTGAGTTAGTAGATCGTGAGGATCCTACTACCTACCAAGAAGCTATTGAAAACCTAGACTCGGAAAATTGGCTTGAAGCCATGAAATTTGAGATGCAATCAATGTACGATAACCAGTTTTGGACCTTGGTTAATCCACCGGAAGGTGCGAAGGTAATTGAATGCAAGTGGCTATTCAAACTCAAAGCTGATAAGACCTACAAAGGTAGACTACTAGCAAAAGGTTTTCGACAAACTCATGGTGTAGACTATGACGAGACCTTTTCACCAGTAGTCATGCTTAAGTCCATTAAGATCTTGCTTGTCATAGCTGCATATCATGATTATGAGATATGGCAAATGGATGTCAAAACTGCTTTCCTCAACGAAAATTTACTTGAGGATGTGTATATGACACAACCTGAGGGTTTTTTCAATCCCAAGCATCCTAAGAAGGTTTGCAAGCTTCAAAAATCCATTTATGGATTAAAGCAAGCATCCCGAAGTTGAAATCTTCATTTTGATGAGGCAGTCAAAGAATTTGACTTCATCAAGAACGAAAATGAGCCTTGTGTGTACAAGAAGGTTAGTGGGAGCATAGTAGTATTTCTGGTCCTATATGTGGACGACATCCTTCTCATTGGGAATGACATTCCAACATTACAAAAGGTTAAGCAATGGTTAGGAAAATATTTCTCAATGAAAGACTTAGGTGAAGCCGAGACAATACTTGGTATTCGAATCTATAGAGATAGATCAAATCGGCATTTGGGACTAAGTCAAGAAAAGTACATAGACAAAGTATTAAAGCATTTTAGTATGGGAGACTCAAAGAAAGGGTACATACCTTTGGCTTTGGGAGTTCCTTTGAATAAATAACAGTGCCCTAAAACCAAAGAGGAAAGGGAAAACATGAGTAGAATCCCATATGCATCTGCTATTGGATCTATCATGTACACTATGTTATGTACTAGGTTGGATGTTGCTCATGCACTGAGTATAAATAGTAGGTTTCAGCAAGACCCTGGTGAGAAGCACTGGTCTGCTGTAAAAGGGATTCTGAAGTACCTGCGAAGGACTAAGGATCACTTCTTGGTGTATGGTGGTCAAGAAGAGCTCGTCATACAAGGTTATGCCGATGCTGCTTTTCAGACTAGCACTCAGGATTCTAGATTGCAATTTGGGTTTGTTTTTTTTTAACGGTAGTGCTGTAAGCTGGAGAAGCTCGAAGCAAGAGACCTTTGCCGACTCAACTACAGAATCTGGGTATATTGCAGCGAGTGAGGCTGCAAAAGAGGCTGTTTGGATTAAAAATTTCGTTCTGGATTAGGAGTGGTCCCAAGCATCTTAGATCCATTAGAAATTTTCTGTGACAACTATGGGGTCATCGCACAGGCCAAGGAGCCACGGTCACACCAAAAATCCAAACATATACTCAGGAGGTACCACCTGATTAGAGAAATCATTGATCGTGGGGACGTCAAGGTTAGCAAGATAGCAAGTGAAGACAATGTAGCAGATCCTTTGACGAAACAGTTGCGTCCAAATCTGCACGAAGCTTATTTGAGAGCGTTCGGTCTTAGGGCTATGCCCAATTGGGACTAGTGCTAGTGGGAGATTGTTAGTGTAAGCCCTAGCCCCAATGCATTGTAATAAAACACTTTCGTTAATAAATGAGGCATTTGTTTTATCTATTGTATTCTTGTACATATCAATTGATAGAACTATCCAAGAATGTTGTTTCAGATTAAGTTATCATGTGTGAGGCACATAGTTGTAAGACCTTGAAACAAATGAGACTTCATTCTAAATATCCCTAGTCAGTCATTGTTATGGGAATAACAAATGAATTAAGACTAGTATGCTCTCTCTAATAAGTTGAGTTCTGTCTTATGGATCATAAGGACAAGAGTGTCAATCAGAGATCATAGATACATGTTAAGGAACATGGTATCTGGATTCAATCCACTCATGAGAACACCACATGGTACAAGTCATAAGTTTTTCTCATATGCAAGTTTTGTATGGAGTTCTTAGACCTAAAATCTCTATGAAACTCTTTATGAATTACTGTGTGCTTTGACATACACCTAACGTGCTCGTAATAGAGTGACAAGTACGGGTATGCATTGATTCATGTTAGAGAGCATGAGAGAAGTGAAGGGATTACCCCTCTCTATAAGAGAGAAAATATCATCGGCCACTTGATCAGTGAACTGAGAAGTGTATGGCCATACCGAGATGAAATAATGAGTAATCATTATTTATCTGAGAGTTCAGTGTCACTGGAATATCAAGAAAGGAATTAATATATATAAGGATGATTAGTTCCATGCCTTATATTAATTATGATATTTATGGGTAAGGGACTATGCAAAATTGCATTAGGTCAGTAAATGCCATATGCATTTTCATTTAATTTGGAATGCTATAATATCTTTTTAGAGAATATATATAGCATTTGAATTAATTCGTTGCCAACATGAAATGGACCTATAGGATCGCACACAAAGCATTGGGCTTAAAATATTTAAATAAAGTATTAGGCATTAATTTGGGCTTTTAATTAAAGTCAAATTAATGTATGTAATGGACATTATAAATGCTATTGCACCTTGGCCCATGAGAGAGAGAAATTCAGCCCACATGGTTTAATTTCAATTAATTAATTATCTTGTATTAATTAAGTTAATTGAGTATTAAAGCATAAAAGAATTTAAATTAAATTAAATCATTTAAATATAAAGTGAAGTGGCGGAAATTTCAAGATAAAAACCAAGGAATTTTGGCACATGCTTATTATTTATATTAAGTGATTTTATTTAATTAAATGTCTTGTGTTTTATTTCAAATTTGAATTTTAAATTCAAAGGAGTTTAAATCAATATATATTACTTACTTTTTAGGAAGTGATTGAAGTTGAATTAATTATCTTGAGATGGTAAAATTCAGATCAAACACTTGTCAAAAGATAAGGATATATATATGAAAAGAAATAAAACCCTAGTAGAATAACTAGATTTTGGCGTGAAACCCTAGTTTCCTAGTTTTTGGCGTGAACTCCTCTCTCTCTCTCACAAAATTCTTTTGGCCAATTTTCACAAGGAGAAAGGATTGTTCCTCATTCTCTTATGTTCTTGGGTAGTAATAGCAACCTAAGAGTAGTACAAAATCAAATTTTGTAGCTTCAAACCATAGCCATTACACAATACTTTTTTTGAGAGCTAGCAATCTCGATTTTAAGCCGTTGGTGCCATTGTGTGTGTGAACATAGAGAGGAGTGACATAAAAGGCTATTCCTTGGCATTGGTGGTGAAGGTCTAAGGCTAAGATGTCCTCCTTGGTTGCTGGTCATCATCAAAATTCAAGTTTTAAAGGCATTTAAAGTTGTAAGTTTTAAAACCCTAAATTGCATGTTTCGATTCTTGTCATAGAATTGTATGGCATGTATGATCAAATTTTATTGTTTTTCGCTGCATGATCTTTATGTGCATACCATGACATATTCCATCAGGTTCCCTCATGCCCATTTATTGTGAATTTAGGCTAAAAAACTGGACATTATATTGTGAATTTGGGCTAAAAAACTGGACATATTTCCATATTTATTAAAGAAAATCTAGTTAATTAGTAAAAATGATTAATCTTATCGTTCAATGTGCAAAAAATCATTTATTACTACTTATTACATCCTCAAAAGTGATACATCCAAAATGAAAAAAAGAAAGAGAATAAGAAATAAATAACAGCGTAATATGCTAAAGGAAAAATGAAGTAACCCAAATAAAGAAGACAACCAGAACAGGAGCACGACTTTCGATGCAAGTTCCACACATCCTCCATGGCCATGAATAAATAAATTGCTCAAAGGAATAAAGTAAAGAAGCTAGTTAGCATTAACCATAAAAGAATCCATAAATACAAATGAATAAATTACAGGTCCAACAGCATGAATAAAACATATTATATGTTACACATATATGGTATAAAAGACTTTAAAATAAAAAAGTACTAAAGGACTTAAAATACATGAAAATAACCTAAAAGAAACTCTAAGGACAGCCTAAAGGGAGCGAGGGATAGCTAAGAAAAAATTGAGGGGCGACTAGGAAGGAGGCAAAAGGACATCCCATCCTTTGAGTGAGGGATGACCATCCTCATGCCTTCTTTCCATCCCTCACTTATAGAATAGAGTAGAATTCATAGAACGGAAGAAAATGTAGAAAATCACACAAAATAGGTAGTTTAGCCCTAGATATACAATACTCAATCACCAAGTCACGCAAAAACATGTCAAAATTCTAAAACTTATATCAAATTGAATTAAAATTGAGGAAATATATCACATTACATGTTAAAAGGAGGAGCTTCAAAACAACAATGGAGGAATCTTTTGTAATAACCATGCCTTTAATATGTCACATAATTTAACAACGAATCATATTTTAACAAGATAAGCACGTTACTCAGTTCTCAAAAATTAAAATGGATCAATTTAACATCCAAATAAACAAACAATAAAATGAATAAATGGTAGAGAGAAAATGTAATTGATCTTAGAATATTACCCTTAGGAGATATTCTAATTCTATGATTTCTAAAGTCTAGATCTGTAAGGACCACACTAGTCTATTCGGATTACTATTACTTATCTTAATATTTTAATTCACAATACATATAATACTAGTGATATGTTCATCTGTCATATAATTTGTTATACTTTGACTTTATAATTTGCGCATTAGATCAAGTTACATAAACATATACTTTGTTACAACGTAAACATATTTTGAATTAATAGTTACAGAACATGTTCATTATATTATTTTATAAGATTTACACAAATCAAAAAGACAAAACAGTAAAATTTAGACATCTTAACTTCTCTTCCTATCTGGTGTTGGCCTTGTCCCTGAAGCAATGACATATCTTGAACCTACACGGATAAACACCCATGCTAAGCTATAAAGCTTAGTGGGGAACAATACATGTATGAACAACCACTCACAGTGATTGTTTTCAAGCACACAATAAACAATAATAATGTCAAGATATTAGAATCAACATGTAAGAGTTACAATATAACTCACACAGAATATTTAATAGTATAACGTTACTGTATAAGGATAGATCAGAATAAAATAGTCAAATCTTTATCAATATTATATATATACTATTCATTTCATACTGTAAAATGCCTGCTAAAGTCCTATGGGTGTGGATAACGGGTGCTATGGATACTCATAGGTATCAAATATATAAATACCCGAATGTATTATTCCTCTGGATACCTGAAGGTATCAAATATATGGACCCAATTGGGTCAAGCCCGTGGTCCCAAATGGGGATAAATAAAGACCCAAATGGGGTCAAACCTATAGTAGCTATGACTGTAACCCTATAGGCATGCCTATCTATCCACAACCAAGTTCTATGTGCAAACAAATAATCATATCTCATGTATCATTTGATTCATAGTATACAATTCATCATATGGTATGATAAATCAAACAATAAAATAATGTTCTTTAACTATCATGTCATAATCAAAAGTACATGTAAATAATCAGTATAATCCAACCATATTCAAATAAACATTTCCATGTATCAATTACTATAACTTTACCCCTATGTTGCCTATACATTTCATATGCTTATTATTGTTCATTATCATATATTTCATATTTAAGGTGAAATATATGATTGAGGAAAAGAGTAGTTGATCTTATGCCCCAAATGGGGTCTTAACTTTCAAGTTTTAACTTATGAAGGAGGGTCACGGTTACTACCAAAATCATGGTAACCATATCCCAAACATGATATAGGGGTCATGATTACTACCAAATTCATGGTAACTATAAGGACCCAATCATGACCCTAATCGAATTATTATTAATTAATGAGGATTACCATCAATTAAGATAAAAATTGGATTATTTTTTTATTAGGGTTAAGTCAAGAGGGGTATTTTTGTAATTTTAGCATGTAAGTATATGAGTTAAGTTAAATTAAAATTGAAGAAAAGGATACAACTGAAGTGAATTAGAAAGTCTTGGGGTTAATTTGGAAGAAATTGGAATGATGGGGGTTTAATTGTATGTAAGGGTATAGGAATAATTTCTCTAGGGAGATATTTACCCTAATAACTCTTGTATTTAGCTTCTTGAAGAAGGAAGCCTTGGGGATTTGGAGTGTGGGTCGGTATTTGAGGGAGATAGCTCTTTATCTCTCTCTCTCTCTCTTTCTCTCTGGTTACAATTTGGAGAAGATGAAGATTAGGGTTTACTGTTTAAGCATCATGAAGGTAATGTCCACCTTCTATAGATCTCTTCTTCCATGCTTCATTTATGATCTTAGGGTTGTAGGAAGAGATGATAAGTTATATTTGTCATCTCTATGTATAAGGAAATGAAGGAGAGAGTGAGCTAGATTATGGATGTTAAAAGAGTTCAAGCTTTAAAAGCCAAGTATGAGAATTAAGTTTTGGTATTGTTCATGCGAATGATTTAGGGTTTTTAACTTTTTTTTCTGGTGTGTGTATTTTTATATGAGTTTAAAGGATAAATCTAGTAAGCTTTGATGAGTATAGTATGCTTAAAAACATAAATGATCATATAAGCAAGAGGGGAAGTGAGATTTGGGGTTTAAATTCATGTTATGCACGATCAGGATTTTGGTTTTTCGTCTTTCCTTTCCACATGCGGTCATGCACCCTTTTCTCCTTGAGAATGCGTGGCCACTCACTCACTTTCTTGTGCAAACACACGGCCATGTGTGAGTTTGCTCTTCCTAACTCGTGGCCACTTGTGTTTGTTCTTAATAACACACGACCACGTGTGAGTTTGCTCTTACTAACCCCGTGGCCACGTGTGTTTGTTCTTCACAACACACGGCCACATGTGAGTTTGCTCTTCCTAACCCGTGGCCATGTGTGTTTGTCTTTCATAACACACGGCCATGTGATGCTTTTCTTCTTCCCACCCATGGCCATACACGTTTGTTTCCATTCTTGCACACGACCATGCATGTTTGCTTTCTTTCTTGCACATGGCCACGTGATATTTCTCTCTTGTTAGAGAGTATGCCCTAGAGCCCATGTAATAGGGATGTTTTTCATATGTATGAAATTTATATTCTTAATAAAAGGCATCATTCATTTATTAATGCTGTGTTTGAATACATGAGTTTGTAAATCTTAAATTAATAAATGAAGTCCTAGATATTATAAACACAGTGCAAAGGCAATCATGAAGGTGTTCATGATGTGAGATGTCTATCGCATGCAAATGTGTTAATATCTAAATATCCCTAGTCATAGAATTAACAAGATAGGACATTGTTAATTCGGACAGACTAGCACATGTTATGCTTCTTGAATGGTTCAAGCAATGGTTCTCATAGTTGTGATTATGGATGATAATCAAAGCTAACATGTGGATGCTTGTTAGAGGAACAAGTTCATTGGAGACCTGCAAAGAGAATCCTCATATGGATATTAAATCTATGTCAGTGAGGAATCTCTTCATAGCGGTTGTGCAAGTATCCTTAGACTTGAGATCACCAAAGTTATCTTAAGTAGCAAGTGGTATACTTTGACTCCATAACTGATTACTTCCAACTGGGAGTGAACATAGTTAGGAGATTGGGTATATCATGACCTACTTGAAGATAGTTGAGTGATTGACAAAGGATTCACCATCCCAGATTTAACAAGGGAAGTTATCTCGCATGATTCTATAATTGCCTTGTTCAGAGAATCTCTGGCCAGAGTAATATGCCGAGATGGATGGAGATCCATGAAGGGCATTTAGGAACAATGGTTAAATTAATAGAACATACATAATTAGATTTATATGAGTTGACAGAAATCCATACTCATAATCTAATTGAGATAAGAGTGGTGAAAGGAGTAATTGCACGGTAACTGTTTCTATGGAAGGGTACAGTCAAACCACATGACTTTCCTGACATTTGGGTAGTCATGATGCCTAGCTAGAGGCCAATCATGACTTGTATAATGATGTATCAAAATATCAATAGAGATTGATAAATTGATTTAAAGGAGTTTAAATCATGTGAGTTTTGAATAGAACTCACAATTACATATTATACTGCCAACATGGACAGGAACCCAATAGGTCACACACATATAGAGAAAAGGGTAAAATGGTAAAATGACAAGGATAATAATATTTGATATTATTATAAAGGTAGAGAGGAGAATATGATAATAATTAATTAAAGAGTTTAATTAATTATGATCAAATAAAATTGTCCGCGGAACTTTTGAGAAATGTTCTGTAAATTGGACCTAAATGAAATAATGTATTTCATGATTAATTATTATTGTCTTATAAGTGTTATAAGACTACTATAAGTGTTATAGGACTAATATAATAATTAATAGGACCATTGGAGAAATTATAGAGGGCCATAGGAATGAAGAAGTTGGAGGAAGCCCTCCAGAAGAGGGCTACACGCCAACTTCATACAGAAGGGCTTAGAGGGCTTTTTCTTGGACCAAATTAATTTATATATGTTACATAAGTGTTATGGAACTCACATATTTAATTTGGTTGGATTTGGAATCCATTTGGGTATTTAAATCCAATTAGATGCACAAAGGGCCTAGTTTGTGGATTTTGTGCATGGTCTTTTATGAAAAGATTTAATTTGGATTTAATTAAGCCCAAATGATTATAATTAATTCCAGAAGCCCAATTAATAATTCTCCAGCAATTTTAAAGAGCCCAATCTCATTAAGGAGTTGGAATTTTAACCTAACTATAAAAGGCCAACTAATGAGAATTAGGGTTAAGTGATTAAAACAAAAGGAAAGTCTTTTTCTCTTAATCCTCTCTCCCTTTTGCGCCACTTCCCAAGCTAGCTCTTGGGAATTTCGGCCAGCCCTAGTTGAACACCAAGTTGTTGGTTCAATTTACCCCTCTCTAGTGTGGATTACTCATTGGAGGTGTTCGATTTTGGACACTGTGGTTTGCGACAACCCGGTGCGAAGTAAAATCAACTGTTCAACAAAAATCAAAGGTGATTTTTCTTATTCTCATATAGTTATATTGTGTATTCATGGCAAGATCAGATCTTATGGTTAAAAAAAATTTAAAATTCCGCTCATGTATGTGATGCATGTAACCGTTAAATTCCAACATGGTATCAGAGCCTCGGTTTTGCCATGGATATACAATTCTATATTTTTCTGCGGAATAAGTTTTGTTTTGTTTTGAGTTATTTATTTCATGAACTTTAAAATATTAGATTTGATTGTTCATGAATGAGAAATATTGATTTCTGGTTGTATGTGTGATCAAATAAATTTGACGGAAACAAAAACGGAACTTTTGAAGAAAAGTGACTAGGGTTTTGCGTGAAACCCATTAGGGTTTGGCGTGAAACCCTAGGTAATGTAAGGGGCTGTTCTAATTTAATTTCTTATGGATCCATTTAAAAATCATTTAGATGATATTTTATGTGTTTAATATGGAATATTAAGCCGTAGGATCGAACGGAATTAAAATCGAACAAGTTTTGCATGAAAACTAGTTTAGTCGAAAAGTTCGACAAATTGGTGTTCTTCGTGTGTTCTTGATGTGTTCTTGGTTAGAACGACTTTTGATCTTCTAAATCTGATATATATGATATATTAAAGTGTTTTTAATTAATTGGATTAATTAAAATGGGCCTTAAATTAATTTGATTAATTTTAATTCATTAAAACCACTTAATGGGCTTAATTATGTTTACGGACTTGGTTTAAATTAGTGAATGACTTGGTGGGCCCAAGGAGCTGATTTAAATTAACTATTATAAACATTAATTAAGTTTATTAATGGGTTTTAAAGGCTGGAGTGGGCTTGGCTCATTCCAAAAGGCCCAAATGGTCCAAATGACACAAAACTAGTTTGTGTGTGAACACACTTAGGGTTTTTCTTCTGTGGGTTTCGGCCTACACTTATTTTAAGCCCAAAATTGATTCTTTTAATTATTTAATATGATTAATTAATTAAATAATTAATTTATAATTAATTAATAATCAATTTGATTGATTATTAAGGCAAGAACACATTCATGCAAAAAGGTTTCCTAAAATGAAAGTTTCCAAAATGGAAAAAGTTTCCTAATTTGATCACATCATTAAAATAACTCAAAATATAGTTTCAAAGGTTGAAACAGAGTTAGTAATCCATTTCTTTATGCATTAGAAAGGCATATAAGGGTGAATGATTGGCATGATGGTTAGTTATGGACAAAGCCCAATGTGATTGAGCATAATGCATGTTTTGGCCCAATGAGGACTTTCATGTCCCGGCCACTTGTTTTTGGTTTGTATTTGATTTCAAATTGTAATATGTAATTAGATTACTTAGATTAGAATTAGAAATAGAGATGGAGACCATTTTCAAGGAGCAAGATGGGCCGGATGGAGATCCAACAAGCTTGAAGATAATGTAATTATTTTCTTGTTTGAATCATGCATACTACCTAGGTGTGACCTTTTGATTTCCCTCTTGGCTCGGGGAAATCAATGTAGTGAAGTCCATAACTATACCATATTTGTATGCTTGTATTTATGTGATAGATATAGGATGCATACCAATGTATGCCAACCATGTATGATGAGACTTAATTAACTAAAACCCTCAAACAAATACTAAGGTATATAAGCCTTCCATTAATTTGAGGAGAACCAGAGTTCTTTATAGTGTGGGTTGTTGACCACAGTCAAGCTCACATTATATCGAATATGTTCAAATCTAATTAAATGGGTCATCTTAGCTAGCCCATTAGTTTGTTGACCACAGTCAAGGCTAATGGTTCTAGAGGCAAGATTAGGGAATGCATATATGATATGCATGCATCAAGAGTTGATAACCTAATGATCCAATAGTTGTGTAGAGACACAATTGGTATAAAGATACCTACCTTTCAAGGGTATGGAATTTGGCTTGTTGACCACAGTCAAGGTCAAATTACATATCAAGGATTGGATGTTGGCCCACTAAGAAAACCATCGGGTTTTCTCGGATTATATAGTGAGGGCTATTAATTCGCAATAAAATAGTGGGAGTAAATGGATTAATTAAAGACCTTATTAATGCATACATATATATGAACATACTCTCATATCTTTTCTTTTTCACATCTATGTCATCATCATGAGCACATCAAATACACGATCAATCTTGGATAACAAACTGGTTGGCAGCAACTATTCTAACTGGATCAAGCAAGTGAGAATTGTTCTCAAAGCTGAAAAGATCCATTATGTCTTGGATAAAGATCTTCCACCACTTCCATCAGATGA
Organism: Excoecaria agallocha; assembly: GCA_037975025.1. NCBI lineage: Eukaryota > Viridiplantae > Streptophyta > Magnoliopsida > Malpighiales > Euphorbiaceae > Excoecaria > Excoecaria agallocha. The sequence goes on along the minus strand of CM075820.1, from coordinate 31,254,520 downwards.
TGCCATTGATGAGATCAAAGGCACTTATCGAAAATACATAGAGGATAGTGAAGTAGCAGCATGTCTGATGCTGGGTGTTATGTCCTCAAAGCTTCAGAAGCAATATGAGATAGAGGATGGTGGGGTTTCCAAGAAGAAGGTTGCCAAGAAAGAGAATCCCAAAGGAACTTGCTTCCATTGTGGAAAAGATGGTCATTGAAAGCGCAACTGCAAGGCCTATCTATATTCTCTCAAGGAGAAAAAGCATGCTGATGCTTCTACCTCAGGTATTCATATGATTGAAATTAATACTTATTCTATTGCTTCAAAACAGTCTTGGGTATTAGATACCGGATGTGGATCACATTTGTGTGATGATCTACATGGGCTTAGAAGCTTTAGAATAGTTGGAAAGGCAGAGATATGTTTGCAGTCAGCTACTGGACAGAATATCTCTACAACAGTTGTGGGGACTTACTATTTGCCTCTTCCTAGTGGATTAGTACTGGAATTAAATAATTGTTATTACGTTCCAGCCTTATCCAAAAGTATTATTTCTTTCAGTCGTTTGATGAACGATTATGATATTTCTTTGAAGGACAAATGTTGTTACATTTTTAAGAACAATATGTTTTATGCAAAAGCTATCATTGAGAATGGTATATTTGTTCTTGATTTAAATAAAGAAGTACATAATGTGAATACCAAGAGAATGAAATATGATAATCTGAATACCTCATACTTATGGCATTGTCGTTTAGGCCATATAAATGAAAAACGCATGACCAAGTTACACAAGTCAGGTGATTTGGGATCATTTGATTATGAATCATTTGATACATGCGAATCTTGTTTATTGGGAAAAATGACAAAAGCTCCCTTTATTGGTAGAGGAGAACGAGCTAAAATGGTTTTGGACTTAGTACATTCAGATGTATGTGGTCCAATGACTACACATGCTAGAGGAGGTTACTCCTACTTCATTACTTTCATAGACGATTATTCCAGATTTGGATACATCTATCTAATGAAATATAAGTCTGAAGCATTTGAAAAGTTCAAAGAATTCAGAAATGAAGTAGAGAAACAACTTGGCAAAAGTATTAAAACACTTAGATCAGATCGAGGTGGAGAATACTTAAGTCAAGAGTTTCAGGATTATCTTAGAGATAATGGGATTTTATCTCAATGGACTCCTCCATATACACCACAACACAATGGTGTATCTGAAAGGAGAAATCGAACACTATTAGATATGGTTCGATCAATGATGAGCCGAGCAGACTTGCCTAAGTCCTTTTGGGGATATGCACTAGAAACTGCTGTTTATGTGTTAAATAGAGTTCCTAGTAAATCGGTTGATGTTACTCCATATGAGATGTGGAATAACAAGAAACCCACGCTTTCTCATATGAAGGTATGGGGTTGTCCTGCTTATGTGAAGAGGACAATGTCAGACAAACTGGATGTTAAATCTGACAAATGTCTATTTGTGGGATATCCAAAAGAAACATTTGGATATTATTTCTATAATCCCTTAGAACAAAAAGTGTTTGTTTCAAGGCATGCTGTCTTCTTGGAAAAAGAGTTTCTCCTACGAGAAGACAGTGGGAGTAAAATTGAACTTGGTGAAGTTCAGGACCCACAAATAAAAGTAGATCAATCGATTGAACCCGAAACTGAATTTCATAATGATGAGATTACAGTTGAACCTGATTATACACAAAATCCTAGAAGGTCTACTAGGATGCGTTCTATCCCTGTGAGATATGGATTTCACATTGATTCGGATAGAGGCATAACTGTAGTAGAGGACAATGAGCCTACAAGCTATCAAGAAGTTTTGAACAGTTCAAAACGTGATTTATGGCTTAAGGCTATGCAGTCCGAAATGGACTCCATGTATGAGAATAAAGTATGGACTTTAACTCAACCACCTGAAGGGATAAAACCCATAGGGTGCAAATGGGTCTTCAAAAAGAAGACTGACATGGAAGGTAATATAGTTACCTATAAAGCTCGCTTAGTAGCAAAAGGTTATCGTCAAAAAGAAGGTATTGACTATGACGAAACTTTTTCTCCTGTAGCGATGCTTAAGTCTATAAGAATACTTTTAGCCATTGCAGCTCATTATGATTATGAGATTTGACAGATGGATGTGAAGACAGCTTTCCTTAATGGAAATCTTACCGAGGATGTGTATATGACACAACCAGAAGGATTCACATCAGGAAATGGCGAAAAGGTATGCAAGCTTCAAAGATCCATTTATGGATTGAAGCAAGCCTCTAGGAGTTGGAACATACGATTCAATGAGACAATCAAAGAGTTTGGTTTCTCACAGAATGAAGATGAACCTTGTGTGTATAAAAGGGTCAGTGGGAGTGCAATTGTCTTCCTAGTTCTATATGTAGATGACATATTGATCATGGGAAATGACATTTCTCTTCTCCAATCTGTTAAAATATGGTTATCCAAGCAATTCTCCATGAAAGACCTTGGAGAAGCATCCTATATTCTGGGAATAAGGATCTATAGAGATAGATCCAATAGGTTGCTAGGTCTTTCTCAAAGTACATATATAGATAAAGTATTGAAGAGGTTCAATATGGATCTCTCTAAGAAAGGGTTTATACCCATGGTGCATGGGAAACACCTTTCTAAGTCTATGTGTCCACAGACACTGGAGGATAGAGAGAGCATGAATAGAATACCATATGCATCTGCAATTGGTTCTATCATGTATGCTGTGTTATGTACACGTCCAGATGTAGCATTTGCTTTGAGTGTCACAAGCAGATTCCAATCTAATTTTGGAGAGGAACATTGGGCAGCTGTCAAGAATATTCTTAAGTACTTGAGAAGGACTAAGGATGTATTCTTGGTATTTGGAGAGGGCAGTTTGGAAGTAAATGGGTATACGGATGCCAGCTTCCAATCTGACAAAGATGATTGTAAATCACAATCTGGTTATGTGTTCATAATGGGAGGAGGAGCAGTTAGTTGGAAAAGTTCCAAACAAGAAACAACTGCTGATTCCACGACAGAAGCTGAGTACATTGCTGCTTCAGAAGCAGTCTGGATCAAAAAATTCATAACTGAACTAGGAGTGGTGCCTAGCATTGTTGATCCGATTCCTTTATATTGTGACAACAATGGAGCCATTGCGCAAGCAAAGGAACCACGGTCTCATCAGCGATCCAAACATGTTCTCAGACGCTACCATCTCATAAGGGAAATAGTAGCTAGAAATGATGTGAAAATAGAAAGGGTTCCCACAGATGACAATGTGGCGGATCCCCTCACTAAAGCACTTTCCCAGATAAAGCATGATCACCATATAAATAGCATGGGTCTGAGACATATGAGTGATTGGCTCTAGTGCAAGTGGGAGATTGTTAGAGAGTATGCCCTAGAGCCCATGTAATAGGGATGTTTTTCATATGTATGAAATTTATATTCTTAATAAAAGGCATCATTCATTTATTAATGCTGTGTTTGAATACATGAGTTTGTAAATCTTAAATTAATAAATGAAGTCCTAGATATTATAAACACAGTGCAAAGGCAATCATGAAGGTGTTCATGATGTGAGATGTCTATCGCATGCAAATGTGTTAATATCTAAATATCCCTAGTCATAGAATTAACAAGATAGGACATTGTTAATTCGGACAGACTAGCACATGTTATGCTTCTTGAATGGTTCAAGCAATGGTTCTCATAGTTGTGATTATGGATGATAATCAAAGCTAACATGTGGATGCTTGTTAGAGGAACAAGTTCATTGGAGACCTGCAAAGAGAATCCTCATATGGATATTAAATCTATGTCAGTGAGGAATCTCTTCATAGCGGTTGTGCAAGTATCCTTAGACTTGAGATCACCAAAGTTATCTTAAGTAGCAAGTGGTATACTTTGACTCCATAACTGATTACTTCCAACTGGGAGTGAACATAGTTAGGAGATTGGGTATATCATGACCTACTTGAAGATAGTTGAGTGATTGACAAAGGATTCACCATCCCAGATTTAACAAGGGAAGTTATCTCGCATGATTCTATAATTGCCTTGTTCAGAGAATCTCTGGCCAGAGTAATATGCCGAGATGGATGGAGATCCATGAAGGGCATTTAGGAACAATGGTTAAATTAATAGAACATACATAATTAGATTTATATGAGTTGACAGAAATCCATACTCATAATCTAATTGAGATAAGAGTGGTGAAAGGAGTAATTGCACGGTAACTGTTTCTATGGAAGGGTACAGTCAAACCACATGACTTTCCTGACATTTGGGTAGTCATGATGCCTAGCTAGAGGCCAATCATGACTTGTATAATGATGTATCAAAATATCAATAGAGATTGATAAATTGATTTAAAGGAGTTTAAATCATGTGAGTTTTGAATAGAACTCACAATTACATATTATACTGCCAACATGGACAGGAACCCAATAGGTCACACACATATAGAGAAAAGGGTAAAATGGTAAAATGACAAGGATAATAATATTTGATATTATTATAAAGGTAGAGAGGAGAATATGATAATAATTAATTAAAGAGTTTAATTAATTATGATCAAATAAAATTGTCCGCGGAACTTTTGAGAAATGTTCTGTAAATTGGACCTAAATGAAATAATGTATTTCATGATTAATTATTATTGTCTTATAAGTGTTATAAGACTACTATAAGTGTTATAGGACTAATATAATAATTAATAGGACCATTGGAGAAATTATAGAGGGCCATAGGAATGAAGAAGTTGGAGGAAGCCCTCCAGAAGAGGGCTACACGCCAACTTCATACAGAAGGGCTTAGAGGGCTTTTTCTTGGACCAAATTAATTTATATATGTTACATAAGTGTTATGGAACTCACATATTTAATTTGGTTGGATTTGGAATCCATTTGGGTATTTAAATCCAATTAGATGCACAAAGGGCCTAGTTTGTGGATTTTGTGCATGGTCTTTTATGAAAAGATTTAATTTGGATTTAATTAAGCCCAAATGATTATAATTAATTCCAGAAGCCCAATTAATAATTCTCCAGCAATTTTAAAGAGCCCAATCTCATTAAGGAGTTGGAATTTTAACCTAACTATAAAAGGCCAACTAATGAGAATTAGGGTTAAGTGATTAAAACAAAAGGAAAGTCTTTTTCTCTTAATCCTCTCTCCCTTTTGCGCCACTTCCCAAGCTAGCTCTTGGGAATTTCGGCCAGCCCTAGTTGAACACCAAGTTGTTGGTTCAATTTACCCCTCTCTAGTGTGGATTACTCATTGGAGGTGTTCGATTTTGGACACTGTGGTTTGCGACAACCCGGTGCGAAGTAAAATCAACTGTTCAACAAAAATCAAAGGTGATTTTTCTTATTCTCATATAGTTATATTGTGTATTCATGGCAAGATCAGATCTTATGGTTAAAAAAAATTTAAAATTCCGCTCATGTATGTGATGCATGTAACCGTTAAATTCCAACATCTCTTCCCTGTACATGGCCACGTGTGGTTTCTTCTTGCAAGCACACGGCCACTCACTATTTCTCTTTGAGAATGCACGGCCAGCCAAGAATGTTTTCTCCCCTCCACAGTATATTCTCACCTAAGATTTAAGCCATGTAACTAGATATGGAACACCATATTATATGATACATAAAACCATTAAGAGAGCAAGAATTAAGGTGAAATGGCTAGTAATAACTAAGACGAAGGATTAATGGCTATTAAGTAAAGTTGGATATATTACTTATTAGAGTAATAGATTATGAAAGTCTCTCATTAATGCTAAAGTCTACAAAGATACGTTTTAGAAAGGCTTGAATATAATATGAATTATTATGAAAATTTAAAAGACATAAATGCTATAATAAGAGGAAGAAGAGCGAATTAAACTCTAAGTGATCCAAGGTATATATATCTATACACACTTCAATGCACATAGAGTATAGTGAAAAGCTTTAAGACAATAATCCTATAAAGTCATGAATTGGAGTCCACTTGAACTCTAATTAGGAGGACTTACTTATGATAATGCTAAAATAATTAGGCTGTAAAAATGTGTTTTAGTGCATAATGTCATGAAACTGTGAAGAGTGAGAAGAAATATAAGAATCACAAGAGTATGCTATTTGATATGCCCCTTTATAGTATAGTATTAAGTATACGCTCAGACAAAGCAAATGGTTCTACCTAGATACTATACTTTGACGATATTTTTCAACAACACGAGAATAATATGATTTAGCCTAGTTGATAAGAAGATAGTTGTAATGTTACATGTAATCTAGTAACTGTAAACATACATGCTAATTAATGTATTTTACATACAGGTATAAGGTATGTAATATGCCTAAGTTAAAAAGAGAAGGAACGTTTTAAGGGATATTATAAAACTATAGAAGCTTCATTATACTTCAAGTCATAATGGGAATTAGTGGTGAACCTTGAAGTAAAGGATCATACTCGTCTGTTATTCGTACCCTATGATGTAAAATGAAAGTTACAAGTCTTCAAGTATTGTTCTAATGTTTAAGATGAGATAATCTTATACAACTCACCTAAAAAAATAATGTTATAAAATAGAAAGAACAATTAGATTGTCATGATATATGTGATTATGATAAGGTAGATAATTTATTGTCTATGATATAGTAGACTATAATTGTGAGATAAAGGGGCTAAAGATGAATAAGTGTTGACCTTAAGCTATATGAGAACATAGTTATTCTATCATATGGATCATGACTGTTTGAGTGCTACAATATATGATTATGTCATTATGTGATTAATTATGAGAATAGGGAAACTACTCACGGCAAGCAGTAACAAGGTACGTCATCGAGAACTATTCGTGAGTTATGTAAGTGTGTGGTAAACTAGATTCGAGCATGCTATGATGAGTGGCTTGATTTAATATGTGAACAAGTATGAGTGATGAACTTATGTATTGCCATGTTTAAACTGCACATATATGTACAAGTGCATGTGGGTACACGCAATGATAATCATAAAAGATGATGTGTTGTTATTATTGCATAAACATGTAACCATTATGATATGAATTAAAGAAAATTAATGCAAGCATACGATTATATGATGACATCTATATGTAATAGAGCCTAAAGCTCAACATTGATGTATGATAAGAATGATATGCCTTTTTTTTATGAAAGTGGCTATAAGCCAAATGACGTGCTAAGTAAAGAAGGACATGTTAAATGAAAGATGTCTTAAAAGTTAAGCCTGCGGGTCTTGGTTTAGTTGTAGATTAGATAGGCATGCCTAGAGGGATACAGTTGCAGCTGTTAAATGTTAACCCCGTTTGGATCTTGTTCCTTAATGGAACCATCGTTTGACCCCTTTTGGATCCATAGTTTGTTCCTTGCTGGAACCACTGCTTGATCCCGTTAGTGTCTATTGTTTGATATCTTCAGATATCCATAGTTTGATACCTTCGGGTATCCATTGCGCCCATTACCCACCTTTCAAACTAGTACTTTAAGCAGGCTATTAAAGATGTAAATGGTACAAGAAATAAAGTAACGTATGTATCAATCTCCTCACTTACATGTATTGGAATCATGATAATGATTTATTCTATTGCTTTATTCTAAATTTTAGTTAGCTATAATCTATTTCTATGAAATGAAATGCCATGTTATGTAGTACTTCATGGTGATGTCTTACATCAACTATGAGAAAGGTCACCATGTGAGTGCTAGTGTGAGTTGGTTCCGCGGTGAATAGTTGGGCTGCATGGGCCACAAGCTTACAATATTGAATTAAACGTTATATGAACTATGACATGCATAATAATATTTATGTATGGGAAAATTAGCAAATGTTTGCTTGTGGTATGGAGACCTTGTCAGTTAATCATGAGGTGTATTACCTATTCCTTGGAATGGCATGCAAATTCATGAGTATGTATATGAACATTTATATATGTATGTGTATATGTATAATTCTAACATAAATCACAGTGCCAAGCATGGTATGATATGAATCTGTATGATGTTTAAAGCGCAATGATAATATAGCATTAAGAAAAACATGTGCAAAAACCCGAACAAAATGATTAGTTTGTAATGTATGTAATGAAATCATGCCTAGCAATATCTATTGCAATGTTATGTAACATGAGCACTTTATTTTGGCTATGAATAAATGATAAATGCAAATGTTAGGTAACAAATTGGTTAATAGCATAAGTTGAAGGTTGTACAAATATAATGATGAGATCGGTATTCTTGAATAAAAAGGATTACAAGATGTATGGATTTTTCCTAGGAAATAATAGAGGGTTAAAGATTATCGTTAATTAACAAGTTTTAGGGATAAAGATAGTTTATGCAATGCTCTCGGTTTCAGTAAGATGGCATCGATGGTTAAGGTTGAAAACTCCCTAGAATGTCCATTATGGCATAATAAATAATGTAAACTCATATGCTGTTTATATTATTGTGGTAGTTGTATTTGGTTTGATGAAGAAAATTATAAGAAATTGTCCATAGATTTTGTTCCCTGCTAAGCTATAGGTTTGTTTATCTATTTAGGTTTCAAGAAAAACTCCAGAGGATTGGACAGGATGCAGTTGCCTTAAGGATTTCAGGATACTTGAAGGCCTTTTTTTGTCATGATTATTATCCATAAGTTTTGTTTATTTATGGCATGTAATCATGGCCCGTGTTGTTGCTATTATTAGTATTTATCCTTGATCTTGTTTAGGTATGATTGATGATGATTGATGATTGTCAGTGGTTAAGGAATTAGGGTGTTACAGTTAGTGGTATCAAAGCCCAGGTTTCGTCTTTTCTGGGCAATAAGGAATTAAGGAATTATTCTGGAAGATTAAGATGATATTGGTCTAGACCATGGTTTTATTGTTAATGGCATACATTTTTACGATTATGTTAGGTGTTTGACCTATGATTTACATATATATTGGACCATTAGCAAGATTTTGGCAGAGATTGTGAGATGATATCTGAGGAATTATCAATATCTCTCGCCTCCTGGTATTAGAAGTGCTTAAATGCCTTAATGTTTTAAGATTGAGGTATAGCATAAGATATATTATAAGTATGTCTAGATTATATATTAAGATGTTTGAGGAAAAGTTCATATGAATAGAAGAGAACTTGATTTTAGGCATAGATGAAGATGCAAGATGTTAAGGTTATTAAGATGCTTAGTATAAGAAATACAACGAGCATAAGAGTATCTGAAAATCGAAGACAGATACATATGATTATAGATGATGAGTTTTGTATGCATGTAGAGAATGTTTATGGTTATAGTTGCTTATAGCTAAAGTACAATTAAGAATTATTAGCAAAAAAGATAAAGATTACAAGTTTTGAATTTTGAGGACGAAATTTTTTTAAGGAGGAGTGATTTTTAAGGACCCAATCATGACCCTAATCGGATTATTATTAATTAATAAGGATTATTGTCAATTAAGGCAAAAATTAGATTATTTTGCAATTATTAGGGTTAAGTCAAGAGGGATATTTTTGTAATTTCAGCATGTAAGTATATGAGTTAAGTTAAATTAAAATTGAAGAAAAGGATACAATTGAAGTGAATTAGAAAGTCTTGGTGTTAATTTGGAAGAAATTGGAATGATGGGGGTTTAATTGTATGCAAGGGTATAGGGGTAATTTCCCCAGAGAGATATTTACCCCACTAACTCTTGTATTTAGCTTCTTGAAGAAGGAACCCTTGGGGATTTGGAGTATGGGTCGGCATTTGAAGGAGATAGCTCTCTCTCTCTCTCTCTTTGGTTACAGTTTGGAGAAGATGAAGATTAGGGTTTGCTATTTAAGCATCATGAAGGTAATGTCCCCTTTCCACATATCTCTTCTTCCATGCTTGATTTATGATCTTAGGCTATGTTTGGTATGACGTAATGCAATGTAATGTATTGGATAATGTAATAGATTGAATAATGTAATGTAATGTAATTATGATTACATTACTATATTTGGTTATATTAGTAATGTAATGTAATTGTGAATACATTCCTATGGTTGATTGGATTATATACATGTAACGAAATGTAATTATATTTATTATTATCAAATTATTTTTTATATTATTATTTTATATATTTATATATTTATTATATTATAAAAATATAATAAATCCCAACTTAATAAAGCATAATTTTTTTAAAAGGTGAAAAAAATTAGATTGTAATTTTGGAAAAATATTTTAAAAAGTTGTATTTTATGTAATTTCTTCTTTAACTTTTTGGAACACTTGTGAACAAAGCCCGAGAATTTTTTATTTTTCCTATATGTAATGGGTTTCAAGCTGCTATTGATGACTTACTGGGCTTCAGTTTTTGAGGCTCAAACCATCAAATTCTGCAAATTCTGTTGACATGAAACCCTAAATGTTGTACAGCTATTTTAATTCCTTCTATATATACGAAACGCATCCTTAGACTTCTGGTGATTTGCCTCCTTTTGCCTTCTATAACGAAAACAAATTAAACGGTATTTTTTTTCCTTGAATGTTGAGGAGACAAACGATTCATGAAGGAAGCAGTTGTAGGGATGAAGCAATTATTTGTGGACTAGAGTTTCTGATCTGAGTTATCGACGGGAGGAGGATGGTACCGATGGCGGTGGTGCCAGCGACAATGGAGGTAAAGGTGAAGGGGGAAGATGAGGTTTAGGTTTAGACTTGAGAGAGAGAGAGAGAGATAGAGATAAAGAGGGCTATAATCAAAAATACATTATTAAAGAGGGTAATGAGAAATACATTAGCAAATGCATTAAAAAATACATTTGTAATTGTCATTACATTAAATTATTAGATAGTTTTATTCACAAACACAAGTTTCATTACATGATTAATTACATTACATTACAATTCTATCTACCAAACATAGCCTTAGGGTTGTAGGAAGAGATGATAAGTTATATTTGTCATTTTTATGTATAAGGAAATGAAGGAGAGAGTGAGCTAGATCAATGGATGTTGAAAGAGTTCAAGCTTCAAAATCTAGGTATGGGAATTCAATTTTGGTATTGTTAATGCGAATGATTTAGGGTTTTTAACTCTTTTTCTGGTATGTGTATTTTGATATGAGTTTAAAGGATAAATCTTGTAAGTTTTGATGAGTATAGTATGCTTGAAAACTTAAATGATCATATAAGCAAGAGGGGAAGTGAGATTTGGGGTTTTGTAATCATGTTATGCATGATCGGGATTCTGGTTTTTCTTCTTTCCTTTCTACACCCAGCCACGCACCCTTTTCTCCTTGAGAATGCATGGCCACTCACTTACTTTCTTGTGTAAACACACGGCCATGTGTGAGTTTGCTCTTCCTAACCTGTGGCCACGTGTGTCTGTTCTTTATAACACACAACCACATGTGAGTTTGCTCTTCCTAACCTGTGGCCACGTGCGTTTGTTCTTCATAAAACACGGCAACATGTGATTTTGCTCTTCCTAACCCGTGGCCACGTGTGTTTGTCCTTCATAACACACAACCATGTGATGCTTTTCTTCTTCCCACCCGTGGCCACTCACGTTTGTTTCCTTTCTTGTACACGGCCATGCAAGTTTGCTTTCTTTCTTGCACATGGCCATATGATGTTTCTCTCTTCCTTGTACATGGCCACGTGTAGTTTCTTCTTGCAAACACATGGCCACTCGCTCTTTCTCTTTGAGAATGCACGGCCAGCCAAGCATGTTTTCTCCCCTCCACAGTATATTCTCACCTAAGATTTAAGCCATGTTAATAGATATGGAACACCATATTATGTGATACATAAAACCATTAAGAGAGCAAGAATTGAGGTGAAATGGATAGTAATAAGTAAGATGGAGGATTAATGGCTATTAAGTAAAGTTGGACATATTACTTATTAGAGTAACAGATTATGAAAGTCTTTCCTTAATGCTAAAGTCTACAAAGATACATTTTAGAAAGGCCTGAATATAACATGAATTATTATGAAAATTTAAAAGACATAAATGTTATAATAAGAGGAAGAAGAGTGAATTAAGTTGTAAGTGATCCAAGGTATATATATCTATACACACCTTGATGCACATAGAGAAGAGTGAAAAGCTTTAAGACAATAATTCTATAAAGTCATGAATTAGAGTCCACCTGAACTCTAATTATGAGGACTTACATATGATAATGCTAAAATAATTAGGCTGCTAAAATGTGTTTTAGTGCATAATGGCATGAAACTATGAAGAGTGAGAAGAAATATAAGAATCACAAGAGTATGTTATTTGATATGCCCCTTTATAGTATAGTATTAAGTATACGCTCGGCCAAAGCAAATGGTTCTACCTAGATACTATACTTTGACGATATTTTTCAACAGCACGAGAATAATATGATTTAGCCTAGTTGATAAGAAGATAGTTGTAATGTTACATGTAATCTAGTAACTGTAAACATACATGCTAATTAATGTATTTTACATACAGGTATAAGGTATGTAATATGCCTAAGTTAAAAAGAGAAGGAACGTTTTAAGAGATATTATAAAACTATAGAAGCTTCATTATACTTTAAGTCATAATGGGAATTAATGGTGAACCTTAATGTAAAGGATCATACTTGTCTGTTATTCGTACCCTATGATGTAAAATGAAAGTAACAAGTTTTCAAGTATTGTTCTGACGTTTAAGATGAGATAATCTTATACAACTCACATAAGAAAATAATGTTATAAAATAGAAAGAACAATAAGATGATCATGATATATGTGATAATGTTAAGGTATATAATCTATTGCTTATGATATAGTTGTCTATAATTGTGAGCTAAAGGTGCTAAAGATGAATAAGTGTTGACCTTAAGCTATATGAGAACATACTTATTCTATCATATGGATCATGACTGTTTGAGTGCTACAATATATGATTATGTCATTATGTGATTAATTATGAGAATATGGAAACTACTCACGGCAAGCAGTAACAAGGTACGTCATCGAGAACTATTCATGAGTTATGTAAGTGTATGTGGTAAAATTGATTAGAGCATGTTATGATGAGTAGCTTGATTTAATATATGAACAAGTATGAGTGATAAACTTATGTATTGCGATGTTTAAATTGCACATATATGTACGAGTGCATGTGGGTACGCGCAATGCTAATCATGAAAGATGACGTGTTGTTATTGTTGCATAAACATGTAACCATTATGATATGAATGAAAGAAAATTAATGCAAGCATATGATTATATGATGACATCTATATGTAATAGAGCCTAAAGCTCAACATTGATGTAAGATAAGAATGATATGCCTTCTTTTATGAAATTGGCTTTAAGCCAAATGATGTGCTAAGTAATGAAGGACATGTTAAATTAAAGATGTCTTAAAAGTTAAGCCTGTGGGTCTTAGTTCAGTTGTGGATTAGATAGGCATGCCTAGAGGGAAATAGTCGCAGCTACTATATGTTAACCCCATTTGGGTCTTGTTCCTTAATGGAACCATCGTTTGACCCCGTTTGGGTCCATAGTTTGTTCCTTACTGGAACCAGTGCTTGACCCTATTTGGGTCCATTGTTTGATATCTTCGGATATCTATAGTTTAATACCTTTGGGTATCCATTGCTCCCGTTATCCACCTTTCGAAATAGTAATTAGGTAGGCTATTAAAGATGTAAATGGTACAAGAAATAAAGTAACGTATGTATCAATCGCCTCACTTATATGTTGTAATGTCCCAAAAATGACCCTAGTCGAAATTGCATGACTCACTGTATTAATATTTAATTTAAATTGATTAAATGTGTGAATTTATGTTTGATTAAGACTAAGATATATATGTGTATATATATATATATATATATATATATATATATATATATATATACATATATATATATATATAGAGCAAGGAGGGCAAGTGATATGTTCAATTTATGTTATAAGTTAAATATATATTATTTGATATGAAATGTTTTAAGAGTAAAATTGAAATAAATAGTATGAGGCTAAGGTAAATGTCTAAAGGTTTGGGTCAACAATTAAAAAGAAGAGAAAATTGGGGGTTGTTATTATTATTAGTATTATTATTATTAGAAAAAAAAAGAAAAAGAAAGAAAGGGAGAGAGAAGAGGGGAGTGAGGATCGGGGAAGGGGGAACGGGAAAGGAAGGAGAGGGCGGAGGGACGTGCTGCCGCCGATCAACGATGCCTGCTTCGGCGATCGGCGCGACTGCCACCACCTCCTCGCCGTCCCTTCTCTCCGGTGGCGTCTGTGTGTTTTCCTTTCTTCTCTTTCACCGGATTGCTTTCTCTCCTTTTTCGATGAGCGATGATGGCACCGAAGACATCCCAACGGCGTATAGACTCTCTCTATGCCCTCTGTTTCTTCCCACTCACCGGCGTTAAGGAGATCGGAAATATGGTGGTCGGTCCTTTTCAGGGTGTTTTTCAATGGATCGGGACGGCGTAAAGGCACATGACCACCGCCGGCAAGCTTGGGCTGGCGTGAACTCCATTTCAGCACTGATCGTGCATCTCCGGTGAGGCTCCGACGAAGCACCGGTGACCGGTCCAACGAGGACTGAAATAGGCAGTTTTCAAGCCAATTTCTTCTAATAGGTATGGGAACTATGCTAAGACTTTGATTTCATGTACAAGATTGAAGTAAGCTTTGGGTTAATTTTTATGAGATTATGGTTAAGTGTTTCATGATTAAATTAAGTATAGTGAATTATATGTTGCAGTATAATTATTAGCTTAGGAATGTAAGGAAGTTTTATGACTGTCAGTGCCCATATTGACCTTAAAAGTATGTGTGAATTGTTTATGAGAATTAAGTTTATTGTGAAATTAATGAGGATTTTCAATAAATATTAATGGTATGTAAGAGTTATTGACAGATCTGGAAATCAATATTTGATAGTGAACTTAAGATGTGAATTTCGTAGGATTTTTAATTAAAACTTATGATATAGGATTAGATAAGTTTAATGAATTTTAAGTAGTGACAGGGTGTTTAATTTTGCATGCAAAGTCCTTGGGTTGAGTTGGGTAATGGTGGAGCCAAAGCAAAAGAAGTAATATGACAGTAAAAACATTTGCTTTTGTATGTGTAATTCTTGAATTGCACTGATTTAATTAAGATGGAATATGCATGTTAGTATTTGAGATTTATTGTCGTTAAGTGTATATAATATAACTAAAGAGCAATAAATTGTATTGGTTATTAAGATTGAAGTTACAATTAATCCCCAAATAAGTTATAGTTGAAGTTTTACAAAGTTACTTAAGGGAAAGTTTAGAGATAGTAATAGAAAACAATACTGGAAATTTATGGTTATAGGTAAAAGATCATATTTGGAGTTTGTAGGCTAAATTGGGGAAAGTATAGTTTTCTTGTGTTTGATCGAGAGGTAATGTTGTATCATGCGTTCACTTGATTTATTTTGAGTAATAAAGATATATAAGCATAAAATTATTGTGGAATTAATCTTATAGCAGCCTTGAAGTTTGATAAGCATTGATTATAAGCATTTGGTTGATTAGTTTTGGTTATATGTTAAAACTTATTAATGGATTAATGAGTTATTATTTGACATTGTACTTAAGATGTAGATTTTAATTGAATTTCAATTGGACTTTCTGAAATAAGTTGAGACTTAGTGGGTTATTAATATTAAAGTTATTTAAGGATAATTTAAGGTATGTGAATGTTAGATGATGGAGGTTTAATTCTAGAATGTGAACTTATTTTGAAATGATTTCGTAAATATCCTAAGCACTATAATTTTCATAGTTATTTAAGTTGGATGAACAACCTACTGATATAATGAGACCATATAAGGATGAACAAGGTTGATTATCATTGTTAGAACTTGGGAAGTATGATTACCATAAATATGACTAGGATTTACTGAACTTATGTTCATAAAGTTTAACTATACTATTTATTAAGAATTTTCTTTGATATCCTTTTGAAAACAAATATATTGAATAGTTATTATTTAAGTAACTTACTGATCCCCATAATTGAATAGATTATAAGCGAGAATTATAATGTTATGATACAAAATAAGTAATAATGTAAGTAGTATAGTGGCGAGCTATTGGTTCCGTTGATAATGAATTAGGAATATCTTTATATTTAATGGAGTAGGTGTAGTGGTATGTTTATACTTTTATGATAGTACGAGAAACCAATGTTACAAATGTTATACTCGTACATGCTGTTGCCTTAGTATCTGCCTATTTGAGATCATATAGTTACATATGTAAGTATAATATGAAATTTATATGCATATAAAGACATTTCTATTAAAAGTGATGCATTGAATGCATGTATCAAATACAGTATTAGAGAATGAATGTTTAATGATTAAATAAAGTACAGTGAAACAATGGAGATGATTATGATGAACTATACAGGTATGTCCTTTTATAGTGATTGTGTTTATAAGTTGATTCTCGCATCAATAATCCAAATAATGGTATAGGAATTTATTCTTATGAACATAAAATAGTCAGGTAGGAACTATCATGACTAATACAAGTATTATCCACATATGGTTATTCGATTGTTTAAAGTAATTTGAAAGAATCTATATAAAATAGATTCCTCTGATGACTGAAGAATGTTTTAAAGATAATTTGGTGAATTATTGTGAAATAATTCATAACATAAGTGAAAGCTGGTTCACATATTGTACAAAATGATTTAAGATTCTAAGTAGCTGTATTTTCTGGATCAAAAAGGAATTGAATGATGAGAAATTTGATAAATGTTTTGAAAGTAAGTGAAATTTGTGCCCTTAGAAAATAGTCTGGCAGTAAAAACTAGCTCAGGATATAATTGGCTGGCCATAGGGATATCTGTACCGCGGTGCAAGTCATGGCGACTTGCTTTGCTATGGTAGGATCATTGATCTCCATAATAATTATTTGTATCTGTTATCTGTATCTGTTACGTGTTTTATGGAGAAATGGTCTCTTGAGGTCATTTCTCAGTCTGTTGTGGTCCTGTGGGATCCATATCCCGTATATCCAGTCTGAGTATTTCTGTCGGCACTGTACTAGGGGCACTAATATGAAACTAAGTTAAAAAGTATAAAATATAAGAAATGTTATAGTTCAGAACGAATTTGCATAAGAACTAATAGAAAGATTCAATATTGATGAACATGTGATTTTTTAATACTATATAAGCTCGTTCCTTAATTTGTTTTATTTATTTATATATATATGTATACAACTCTATTACGGGCTAAGTACATAATATTTGGTATAATATGGTGTCAGGTAACAAATAATTCACTTAACTCAGATTGTCTTAATGTTTACATGAAGGTGAGTTTATAATGTATACTATGTTTTCATGATGTATATATAAAGGAATTATGCCAAACATTTTCTGGAGTAACAATTACTGATGAATTGCTTATTGAATTGTTAAGTTTTGTGATCCCTATGAGTAATATGTTCCTTCTTTTATGCTTGTGATTTATTGCTAAAGGTAAAAGCTTGGATCCAAGGTAATTAAAGGTATTAACGGGTCGTATTATTAAGCTTTGTATTTATATGATCGAGGTTATGTGTTGAGCAGATTATCTTTAGATTATATTGTTCCCTACTAAGCTTTATAGCTTAGCACGGGTTTTGTTATCCATGTAGGTATCAGGATAGGTTTGTTCCTAGTTAAGCAGCTATTTTGGTTCAACCATCAGAAGAGGAGATCTAGTGTGGGCTGATCCTCTTTGAGATGTATAGATGTAACAAGTAAATTTTAATATAATTTGTTCTTCATTTTGGAGTATTATAATAGTTTTAGAATGTAATATGTAATATTGAATCATCTCAGAAAGTGAAATTAATAATGAGAATAGATGTATGAGATGCATGTTAGAATTAGTTTTGTATTATGGTGCCCCTGAAGGGCTATGGAAATTGTCTGAATTTCAGGTGGATTAGATAAGTTTTTAGGCGTTATATTATCGGATTTTTATTTGGTAATTAGTCACTTGGACAATTATAGTTTTACCAGCTTGCTTAATTTATAAGTATTTCTTTTTGGACAAGTTTGGAGTCGATGGGATAGTTAAGAAAAAAAAATTTCAGGTCATCACATGGTTCAATCAGTCTGTTCAGGAAGGGTGTTACATATGTATTGGAATCATGATAATGATCTATTCTATTGCTTTATTCTAAATTTCAGTTAGCTATAAACTATTTCTATGAAATGAAATGCCATGTTATGTAGTACTTGATGGTGATGTCTTACATCAACTATGTGAAAGGTCACCATGTGAGTGCCAGTGTGAGTTGGTTCCATAGTGAATAGTTGGGCTGCATGGGCCACAAGCTTACAATATTGAATTAAACGTTATATGAACTATGACATGCATAATAATATTTATGTATGTGAAAATTAGAAAATGTTTGCATGTGGTATGGAGACCTTATCAGTTAATCATAAAGTGTGTTACCTATTCCTTGGAATGGCATGCAAATTCGTGAGTATGTATATGAACATTTATATATGTATGTGTATATGTATAATTCTAACATAAATCAAAGTGCCAAGCATGATATGATTTGAATCTGTATGATGTTTAAAGTGCAATAATAATATAGCATTAAGAAAAACATGTGCAGAAACCTGAACAAAATGATAAGTTTGTAATGTATGTAATGAAATCATGCCTAGCAATATCTATTGCAATGTTATGTAACATGAGCACTTTCTTTTGGCTATGAATAAATGATAAATGCAAATGTTAGGTAACAAATTGGTTAATGGCATAGGTTGAAGGTTGTACGAATATAATGATGACATCGGTATTCTTGAATAGAAGGATTACAAGATGTATGGATTTTTCCTAGGAAATAATAGAAGGTTAAAGAAGATCATTAATTAACAAGTTTTAGGGATAAATATAGTTTATGCAATGCTCTCAATTTTAGTAAGATGGTATCTATGTTTAAGGTTGAAAACTCCCTAGAATGTCCATTGTGGCGTGATAAATAATGTAAACTCATATGCTTTTTATACTATTGTGATAGTTGTATTTGGTTTGATGAAGAAAATTATAAGAAATTGTCCATAGATTTTGTTCCCCGCTAAGCTTTATAGCTTAGCACGGGTTTGTTTATCCGTGTAGGTTTCAAGGAAAACTTCAGAGGATTGGACAAGATGCAGTTGCCTTAAGGATTTCAGGATGCTTGAAGGCCTTTTTTTGTTATGATTATTTATCCATAAGTTTTATTTATTTATGGCATCTAATCATGGCCTATGTTGTTATTTTATTAGTATTTATCCCTGATTTTGTTTAGGTATGATTGATGATGATTGATGATTGTCTATGGTTAAGGAATTAGGGTGTTCTAGTAACCGTGACCTTACTTCCGGGTCTGGACTATGCCAGATTACCTCACGATCATTATCGGATGAGAAATAACCATATTATATACTTTTTAAAGGGGTCACAGTTGCTATGAAATGCTTAGTAATCGTGAGGTAGGGTGGATTTTGGTTCTTGACTGCCTCACAGTTACTATGAAAGTCATAGTAACCATGATGCCTTAAATCGCTCAAAGATAGATTTTCTATCTCAACGTCTATGCCATTTTTGACCAAGAAAACATCATTTTTAGGGAAAACTTTCTTCTAAAAATTTGTAGATTTGTATGTCTAGTTTCAAAAACATCAAAAATCAACCCAATAATAGCTCTAAATCTTAATTTATTTACTAAAAACTGTATACTGCTCCTAATGACAGGGGCGGCAGTCATGACCCGAATTCAAGCCTATTTTTCTTCATCATACAGATTGATTCAGGGGTCATGTTCTTCATATGAAATGAATATATATGAGTCTAGTTTATTATACAACTAGAATTTCTCAATTTGAGTCAATGGAACTCAAGATATCAATGTATTTGTGCTGACTAGTCATGTGAATTCTAAGACAGTTTTTCCCTATCTTTATCACAACTTCCTATTTCGATTTTCAATCAAGTATAACCTTAATTTTTCATGATATTTACTTACTATAACATAAAATATTGCTATTCTTGAATCATATACATAATAAACACACACACAAGGAAGGTTAAGTTCCCATACCTCTCAAGGCTCCACCAAACTTTCTCTTCCTTATCTTTTTGCTATCTTTCCTTTCTCACTCTCTTGTTCTTCATCCTAGGTTGCAGTAAAATCCTTCTCTCTACCATCTATAGCTTTTCCCACTTGAAACATAATAAAAATGGAGGAGAAGAGGAGAAGAGAAGAAGCATAAAAAGAAGAAAAGAAACAATTGAGTGTCTTTGGCCAAGAATGGCCGGCCACAAAAGAAGCAAAAATCCAGATTTCCTTTCTCTCCTTCTTAGCCATCCATTTGTCCAATTTCTATTGGTTAGTAAATAAAAATCTTGGCAAAGTTCATTTTGGTCCCTCTTTGTATTTTTGTTTCTTACTTTAATCTATAACCTTTCACTTATTACATTTCTACCATAAAACTTTTACTTTAACTTTTCAATTAAGTCCCTAATTTTTCAATTTCCCTTAATTAGTCACATAATCAACCTTTATCTCATGCAAAGCGACCATCTATCTCGCTTAGGGTATCATTAGGGGTATTACAATTCTCTCCCCCTCAAATAATTTCGTCCTCGAAATTCACACTTGTACATTAGATATGGTATCCTATACTCATATAACACTATCCTTTCTATACTTTTATCTGTACTGATGTATCTGTCTTGCTTATCCTACATTTTATACCCTAAATACATTCCTGTACCATAACATACTCAAATTCAATCTATCTCTATCTCTTTATACTATAACACTCCCTTGAGTTTGTCTTTACCTTGATTCACTTTTCTTATAAATCTATCTCCAAATAAAGATGGTCTAATCATATAATCATCTCATTACTATGCTCAAGGTATATCCTGTCAGGTTCCTTTTGCAGTCAGGGCCAAGTACATGTCATATGATGTTGTGCTATGAGTGAATGATGCTTCATGTATGCAATGAAATGAAAATGTGCATGTTTTATCCCATCCCCACTATGAAATTTTTCATCAACTGCCCATGATTGTTAAGGAAACACTGACAGATTTACAGTACGTAGCAATTAACCTCAATTTTTCCACTTTGTTTACTAGTCATTGACCGTTATGATTTCTTTAATGTTATAATTACCTCTTTTATCCCTGATCACAAGTCAAATTACAATTTTTTTCCTTAGTTGACACCAGTGGATAACCACGAACTAGATAAATGGGATATAAATATGATGTACTGGAGGGATCGTACCCTTAGGTAGACACCAAACCCCAACACTAATGCTTATAATAAGCTAGATATCCTGTCTCATAAAACATTATCATTTCTGATGACAACTATTTCATCAACTCATTATATCCTGTGAAATAAATCCCTATGGCTAGCCATACTATCCAAAGTACTGGAATTACCCATTGAACACTAAGGGAAACAAGGTCTTTTATGTATTCCAACCTTTACAAAACATACATAATCATATCCTCTCTACATTTAAATAATCACCAAACCTTTATGCGTGTGTGTAAAGTATCGCTAATTTAACATGTGTAATATATTTCATAATCATTTAATAGTTTCATTTATAGTTATGACTTCTCTATTTCACAGTAATACCACTTACTCTCCTAGGCAGTGTAATGTTCTACTTTGCCATTTTACAACTTATTATCAATTATAAATTATGCAATAGTCATCTTGGTTCAGTTATGCACAGAGATTCATAGTCACACCTATGCACTCATTATGGCTTTTGAGTATGTAGTCCCCTCTAGTTCATGCAATCATTGTCAAGAGAACATTTAAAGCAGAGTATGCATATTTATTTCTATAAATACTATGTAAAAAAATAAATTATCTTATTATGATTACCATTTCATAAGAGATAACATGAAATAACAAAAGAATAACAACTCAACAAGAAGTACATTTATAAAATTAAAACATTTCTAGTATGCTAAACTTCTCAACCCAACTAAGCGAGTAATATAAGCTAGTTACACTACAAGAAAAATGCTCTTTAAAAAGGGGAAATCCGATTGTCAAAAGTTAAAATCCTGTCGTTAAAACACTATAACGACCAGAAAAATCCGATCGTCACCAGTCGTGAAAAGCCCCGTCGTTAATAGTATAGACGACCGGATTGATATCCGATCGTTAAAGTTATTAACGACCGGAACAAATCCGGACGTTAAATATAAATTTTTAGCGACTTGATTTCCCTTCACTAATTGTGTTCTGCTTTTAATGAAGGGAAGTCCAGTCGTTAAAAAAGCCATTTTAACAGCCGATTTCTCCCTTCGTTAATTGTTTACCACTTTCAACGAAGGAAAATCTGGTCGTAAAAATTAACTTATAACGACCAAAAGTTCCCTTAGCGAATTGTTTATATCTTTTAAGAAAAGGAAATCCGGTCATTAATAATTACAAATGGTGACCGAATTTTCCATTGCTAAATGTTCATCCGATAATTAATATAAATAATTTTATTTAAATATTTCACGTACACCCCATTCACACTCCGACACATACATACATATCAAAAAATATAATAAATACTCTTTTCATAAATTGCAAAAAACCAATTACAAAGTATAACAATATTTCGAAATTGTTTAACATTCTATTTGTCATATATAAATTTGTTTAGAAAAATAGCCCATTGCTATACCAACATCTATCTAGCTAGAATTTTCAAAAAAATGAATAATGAGCATCAAATCTTCGTTGTCCATTGATCGAAAAACCTGTAAACATAAATTTATAATTAATATTCATTTATAAAGGCAGTAAATCAAATGGCTAAGAAAGTAAAAAAAATAATAAGTTTAATAATATATTAACAATATATTATCATATTGCAAATCAAACATGATGAAAATTTGTGTAGAAAAACTACAGAAAATACCATGCAGAATCAAGTAATCATAACCTGAGCAAAAAGTGAACAATACCTTTTAAAGGGACATCTGATTCTTGAGATGAATGGCTAGATTTGAACAGTAGCAGGCCCTGCAGTGGACGCCACTTTAATTAGAAGATGCCACTCTTTTTTCCTTATGTTTCATGCCATTCCCTCACCATATTAATTTTTTCAGCTTTTATTGATTTCTTTCCT
This sequence comes from Excoecaria agallocha, assembly GCA_037975025.1. Taxonomy (NCBI): domain Eukaryota; kingdom Viridiplantae; phylum Streptophyta; class Magnoliopsida; order Malpighiales; family Euphorbiaceae; genus Excoecaria; species Excoecaria agallocha. The sequence goes on along the minus strand of CM075820.1, from coordinate 31,231,374 downwards.
TTTCATATTAATTTCCTCATATTCCATGTCCAGTACAAAAGAAAACAATAAGAAAAGCAACAATTGACTAATAATATCATCCTTGTAGCAAATAAAAACTAAAAGCTAGTTAATGAGGTTGCCAGCAGAATTTGACAATAGAAATATATACATTGATGACAATTATCCAAGAGACAAACATTGTATAGGATATATTTATTATCGACTTACAATTTTACTTGCTTCTAGAGGATGCTGCTCTATTTCAAGTAAGATCATGATTAAGGAGTTAGGGTTATTCAGAAAATTTATAAGAGATAGCTCAATAAACTAAATGCAGTACAACCAATAGATCTAATGTAAACTCTGGTCACTTTTGCTCGGAAAGAATATTGAGCAACCTCCTACATTTGAAAAAATATAGTATATATCTGTATTATAAATCGACCATGATGAGCTATGTTGAGGAATTTACGATTCTATTAAAAATAACAGAGAATATTACTCCCAGGTTTGCAATTTTAAGTAATTCACTGCAGAGGATAATTGAAGCTCACTGCAGAACAACAATATACACTACCCAATATCACATGTAAAATCCAAGCTAGAGATTTGTAAGAACACATTTTCTAATAGGTTAATGCATAATTATCCCTTTCCCTTACATATTTTGGTAAGCAGTATTAGAACTTTCAGCCGTTAGGAATTTTATTTCAGAAATCTAGAAGATGAATAGTACTGCATTCCTGGGATTATTTTCAATAAGGGACGCAAACTGAACAAAGTAATTTTAATAATGCATAGCATATACATCCATCCTGCAGTAAATGAAACTATAACCCTCTTCTATACAGAACACATGTTGCTTCCTTATATGTATGCCATCTTCCAAAAGCAATTTCCAGCAGCCAGCATTCCATAAATTCATCTAGAATAGAAATAAGTTTCCTTTTTTTTTCTTTTTAAACTACTGCAAAATTATTTGTTTACATAGTGTATAAAATGTTCTACATAAAGTCCAGCTCCTACTTACCCTGCAATCATCTTATGGTAATAAAATGACTCAACCATGGCATAGCCTAGAGCTGACATTCTTGATGTTTCTGTGGAAAGCCTTTGGTATGTGCACTTTTATGGTACTGCAGGGGCAGCCCTTGATCAAGATGACCAAGATATTGTCAAGCCTCTGAGATTTTAATTTTAAACTGAACTTCTTTGTTAATGTTCACATTGAATGGTCTCCTAGCAAAGTTTGAAAATGGGTTCATATGCACATTAAATTTTGCAGCAAGAAATCACCAGTACAGCCAAGTAAAGCAATAGAATTGCAGTAAGAACAAAATATGCCAAATCCTTTCTCGTATCCAACCAAGCATTTCTGCTCAACAACAAAATGCTCCAACTCTCGCCATATTAAGTCATTATGCTCCACCTCACTAGCGAATTGTAAAATTAGGAGCAAAATGAACAAAATGGATAGTGCTTAAAGAGTTGAGGGTTTTTTTAGCTTTAATTGTTATCAATATTTCTTAGTGTTCAACCTTTGTTTGTAGATAGGAATAAGCTCAAGTAATTATAAATTATAATCACTATCTGAAGATATGACAATAGACTAGCTTACAAATAGTTTGCCAGTGATCATAGGTCATGGTTTCACATTAGAAATAAAAACAAGAGTTGCCAAAATCAAAAGAAAAGGCCAAACAGAGCACATTTTACCTCATACATAAGACTAACAACTTCAGAATTTTCCCGTAGCAGATCATACTGCTCCTTCTTTAGCCTAACATTTATCTCCTGCAAATGTTGAGTCAGCCTTTCCTCATCAAGACATCAAAACACATTGAGAAGGGGACCTATGGAACTCGACTCATACTCCATATTATACATTTCTTAGGCCCGATGGTGCTGAGATATGTATTGAACATAGTGCCTCATTTCCTCGAAAATCCCTTTCCACAGAAGCCTGAGTGGAGAATCAGAACGTTCGTTTTTGAAATAGTTGTAGAATGTCTCCAATAGAAGATCATCAAATAGCAAAAGCCACACCAGCTATGGCTTTCTTTAGGTAAACTAATCAAAAAATTAAATACATCTGCAAAACTTTTAGAAAAAATGAAAAAGAAGATGTATCAGTAACTAATAAATAGGTATCTTGTATTTGACTAATCATTATATGTAAATTCTTTATTCGTTTTGAAAAAATTGAAAGTAAAAGGCAGAGATTGTTTCTCTTTGCATTGGTGAAGCGTCTTTAGCTAAGGGGATCGCCATCTTCATTATCTTCATCTTCTTCAATGCCCCTCCATCTATGAAGTAGCTCTTTCCTAATCGCAATCCTCGTTGTCTCGTTACTTAATTGAAATGGAAAAAGAAAGAACCAAAGCTAGTCGAATTTCTAGGGTTTCTTATTTATTGGTAGCATTAAAGAGATATCATAGTGCGAAAATAAAAAGGAGCTAGCTGCCGCTGTATGTGCAACTATTTTCAATTCATATGTAGGGAAGAGAAACAAACCCCTAAAGTGTTAAGAATAGAGGGAGGAGATTTGAATGACGACGTATGAGTTTGACGACGAGGATAAACTCATATGATATATGTAATTAATTTTACATTTGCTAGTGAGATGGAGTATCTTCTAAAAAATGAACCAAGAAATGGAGACGATTTGAATAAACCCAAAAGTTCTAAATAGAATAAGGAAATCGCCAAAAGGACACAGTTAGCATAAGTGCATTAAGACCTAGAAATCCAAACAACAAAATCATCTAAAAAATAATAACACAATTCCATTTTGAAACTCAAAAATCAATATATCAAACGGAAAAACCCACAAATTTAGCTGAATGAGTTAGGTTTCTAAAAATGAATCAGGAGAAGCCAACATAACCAAACCGCTTACCCATTGATAGCCCCAGTACATTCTCAAATCATTACCACGGAAGCTATTTCTGCAAAACATTTAAGGGTGGATGCCATTTCTGTTTAGGTTTAGCGTGGATTACGTTAAGTTTAGGTTTGGAAGAAAATAAACAAAGTAAATCAATTTTTTTTAATAATATAATTAAGAACATTTTCGGAGGTAAACAAAGTTGGAGTCCCGCTTTTTTTAAGCCATTAACCTCCGAATTTATTATCTTTCAACAACGGGATTGGTGCCCCTCGTTAGAAAATAATAGGATTTAAGATTTTACGACCGGATTAAGTTCCCTTGGTTGTTGGTACATATTTAACGACCGGATTTTCATCCCTTCGCTAAATTTTGGTTGTTAAAAATCAATTTTCTTGTAGTGTTAATTAGTCTGACAGTTCATCAAAATGAAATTGAACAAATTTGTTCCTTAAAATTTAGATTCATGCTTAACCAGTCTCTACGCTCATACAGTCAATTTTTCCAATTTCATTTCTAATGAAGTAAACCATGATCAGTTCATAAACTTCACCCATTAGTTCAACATAATTTAAGTTAATGTATCACCCTAAAATGAAAGCACATTTCTAATCAGCTACCAATTCATATATTAAGATTTCCTTAAATTTAACTATTTATATAAATGTATTTCTGGTTCTGTAATCTAATTAGCTCTTTACTTCGTTCAAAAATGTATCAATCCTCTTAGTTGTTTAATTAATGTATATAGGTAAGACTTAAATCTTTATTCTGATGCACCTAACATAACAAGAAAGAAATTCACTAAGTGAAAAGCCAAATATATATTACCAATCAATATTTCAAAGGGTGTATGCACATATACTCTTACATGCATATTCACGGCGACTCAATACCCAACCAAACCTAAATTATAACATCAGTTTATGTTCACTCTAAACTAAAATTATGATTGGATTCCTAAATTTAAATACGAACTTATTTACTCTTATTAAGAAAAGTCCCAAAATATGCATGAGACTAACCACAGTTTTACCAAGAATCCAATTATGTACCTCATAAATTTTGGAATCAATGAGATAATTGTAACTGTGTTCATATATTATACTATCAAGATCTTTTCATAACATGACAAGATCATACTTATATATTGTCATTTAACTCTTTTATATAAGTACAATAGTATATATTTATAGAGTTTTTTGGAAACATAATTAAATTCCTTTCCATGTTTGTATTCGTCATTGAAAACTCATGGGCAATTTCATATACTTTAATTATTTAAGATGTACATTTATGTATATATATATACCAACATTTTTTCTATGTTTAGAATTATATATCACAAAATATAAATGCATTATTATAATTTAATTTTCATTTAAGTTTGCATTCTTTAAGTCTCATACATTTAAAAACCTTTATATATGTTCACATTTCCTACATAGTTAATTATATTACCATATGTCTTAGTCAAATAATACCCTAATACATTTACCCCTTGCTTTATATGTTTTTATATATCATTTTATGATTCTATATTTAAAACCACTATTTATCTTTGTTCTTATAATAAGAATGCTATAGTTTATGGTTAGAATGGTTTATACTAGCTTTAGTAATCATTTGGGAGCTATCTTTAACTTAGAGTAAGAAAAATAGAGGGGTTACGGTTACTATGAAATATTTAGTAACTGTGACATAGGATACATTTCAGTTCTGGATTGAGCTGAACTACCTCAAATTTCTTACATCAACTTCACATATGTATATATATATATACACTGTCATATCTTAGCTTAATAATCTATTCTATATACCTATACTTTACTTTTCAATCCAAACCTAGAATCTCATTTCTGTTCCATCATATACATATACATATTCCATTATCTAAAATCTATCAATATTCGGCTGGCATATTCACTATCATTTAATAAATACTTATCATCATCATATTCACTGCTAACTTAATTCATTCTTATCATATAACTTCTCAATAAACTTGTAAACTTATAATATTCTATTCATGATTTAGTAGTGTTATAATATTAAGTGGATGAGTACACATGAGGAGGAAAGAACATATAACTGTACACTGTAAGAAGAATAAGGTCATAAGTGACCAGGCAAAGAAATGTTGTAAACCATATATGATTGGGCAAAATAGGAAACTGAGGGCTTTACATATATATCCGATCGACCATAAGGGATTGAGAGTCATATGTTCGATTGGGCAAAGAAGAACTGAAACTCATATATCCAATCGGTTAAAGAGGAACTAAAACCAAACCATATATCCGATCAGATTAGGAAAACAATATTGAAATTCAAACCCGATCGGTAAAGCAATGCTGAAAATCATATCCGATCGAAAAAACAAGAAAGGCTAAATGAAACATAAACGATCATGCAAAGAAAACAAAGGCCATGCATTGTTGGGTAAAGAAGAAAGAGATAACGAATTTGTCATGCGTGGCTGCACAAGAAAAATAAAAGGCTATAAGCAACCATGCTTCAAGGCTCGGTACTCACTAACTGATAAATCCAGATACCCCTATAAAGCCCTCTATCACTATTGTTGAAATTTCATCTTGAGATACTATAAAAGGATTTGAGTCACTTAGACTCGAATTTATAGGATCACTTATTCCTTTAGTCTCCCTTCCCAAATCCTTTCAAACTATACATCTTTAAGCTATAACAAAATAAGATAGGGACAAGCTATATTAAGCCAACACCAGACAACAATCTTCTATAACTGCTTATTTCTATACTTTTATTGGCCATAATGCCTAAACCAAGGCGCTCTGATACCAAAAATGTAAGGACCACACTAGTCTATTCGGATTACTGTTACTTATCTTAATATTTTAATACATAATATACATAATACTAGTGATATGTTCATCTGTCATACAATTGGTTATACTTTGACTTTATAATTCATGCATTAGATCAAGTTACATAAACATATACTTTGTTACAACGTGAAGATATTTTGAATTAATAGTTATAGAACATGTTCATTACATTATTTTATAAGATTTACATAAATCAAGAAGAGAAAACAATACAATTTAGACATCCTAACTTCTCTTCCTAGCTGGTGTTGGCCTTGTCCTTGAAGCAACGATATATCTTGAACCTACACGGATAAACACCCATGCTAAGCTATAAAGCTTAGTGGGGAATAATACATATATGAACAACAACTCACATTGATTGTTTTCAAGCACACAATAAACAATAATAATATCAAGATATTATAATCAACATGCAAGAGTTACAATATAACTCATATAGCATATTTAATAGTATAATGTTACTGTATAAGGATAGATCACAATAAAATAGTGAAATCTTTATCAATGTGGATAACGGGTGCTATGGGTACCCATAGGTATCAAATATATAAATACCCAAAGGTATTATTCCTGTGGATACCCGAAGGTATCAAATCTGTGGACCCAATCGGGTTAAGCTTGTGGTCCTAAACGGGGACAAATAAATACCCAAACGGGGTCAAACCTATAGCAGCTGTGACTGTAATCCTATAGGCATGCTTATCTATCCTCAACTAAGTTCTATGTATAGGCAAATAATCATATCTCATGTATCATTTGATTCATAGTATACAATTCATCTTATCGTATGATAAATCAAACAATAAAATAATATTCTTTAACAATCATGTCACAATCAAATGTACATGTAAATAATCAGTATAATCCAATCATATTCAAATAAACATTTCCATGTATCAATTATTATAACTTTACCCATATGTTGCCTATACATTTCATATGCTTATGGTTGTTCATTATCATATATTTCATATTTAAGGTGAACTATATGATTGAGGAAAATATTAGTTGATCTTATGCCACAAATGGGATCTTCACTTTCAAGTTTTAAATTATGAAGGAGGATCACGATTACTACCAAAATCATGATAATCATGGCCCAAAACATGATATAAGGGTCATGGTTACTACCAAATTCATGGTAACCGTGACCTAATTGCACTTTTGGGTCTGGACTAAGCCAGACTCCCTCATAGTCATTATCGGATGAGTAATAACCATGTTCTATACGTTTTAAAGGGGTCACGAGTACTATGAAATTCTTAGTAACCTTAAGGTAGGGTGGATTTTGGTTTTGGACTGCCTCACGGTTACTATGAATGTCATAGTAACCGTGATGGCTTAAGTCGCCCAAAGATAGACTTTCTGTCTCAACTTCTATGTCATTTGTGACCAAGAAAACATCATTTTTAGGGAAAAATTTCTTTTACAAAGTTGTATATCTGTATGTATAGTTTCGAAAACATCAAAAATCAACTTAATCAGAGCTCTAAATCTCATGTTATTCATTAAAAACTGCATACTGTTCCCAATGACAGGGGCAGCAGTCATGACCCGAATTCAAGCCTATTTTTCTCCATCATAAAAATTGATTCAGGGGTCATGTTATTCATATGAAATGAAGATATATGAGTCTAATTTATTATCAACCTAGAATTTCTCAATTTGATTCACGGGAACTAAAGATATCAACATATTTTTTTTGACTGGTCATGTGAATTCTAAGACAGTTTTTCCCTATCTTTATCACAACTTCCTATTTTGGTTTTCAATCAAGTATAACCTTAATTTTTCATGATATTTACTTACTATAACATAAACATTGCTATTCTTGCATCATATACATAATAAACACACGCACAAGCAAGGTTAAGTTCCCATACCTCTCAAGGCTCCACCAAACTTTCTCTTCCTTATCTTCTTGCTATCTTTCCTTTCTCTTTCTCTTGTTCTTCATCCTAGGTTGCAGCAAAACCCTTCTCTTTACAATCTATAGCTTTTCCCACTTGAAACATAATAAAAATGGAGGAGATGAGAAGAATATAAGAAGCACAAAAAGAAGAAAAGAAATAATTGAGTGTCTTTGGCCAAGAATGGCTAGCCACAAAAGAAGCAAAAATCTAGATTTCCCTTCTCTCCTTCTTAACCATGCATTTGTCCAATTTCTATTGGTTGATAATTACAAATCTTGGCAAAGTTCATTTTGGTCCCTTTTTGTATTTTTGTTTCTTACTTTAATCTATAACCTTTCACTTATTACATTTCTACCATAGAACTTTTACTTTAACTTTTCAATTAAGTCCTTAATTTTTTGATTTCCCTTAATTAGTCACATAATCAACCTCTATCTCATGCAAAACGACTATCTATCCCGCTTAGGGTATCATTACGGGTATTACAAGATCTCTACTCCGAATCATGTTTTTTATTCTTAAAAGAAGTATGAAATTCATTTGGTGTTTTGTGAATTAAAGATTGCAAAAGGCATAAAGCTTTTAGAGAGAGAAAAGAAATTGATTTTCTTCCTTCTCTAATGGCTTCTATTTTTCCAAAGAATGATGATTTCCCCCTCTCAAAAACCCTAATCCTTTTGTTTTTATACCTAAGATAGAGTTTTAACCTAATCACAACTCAAAGATTGCCAGTTTAGGAGATCAAAATCCCCAAAATTTGAGCCTGATATCTATCTAAAAACCTTCCTCTTTTAAAATTCTAGGAAAATGAGGAAAAAACTAGGTTTCGACCTAAAGATAGGAGTCTGTGAGCGAAAGACAGCCGTCTCTCATCACTAGAACACATATTTCCAAAAATACCCCTATTTTACACTATTTTGGAGGTTATAACCCATAGATGGCTGCCCCTCAGGTGACAGACGGCTGTCTATCATCACTATTTATCTAGAAACAGGATTTTGTTACCAATTTTGATAAAACACCCAAAAATATTCAATTAGAGAACCATAAAAATAATTAAGAGAAAGTGACAAATCCACGATCAGAGCTTTGAGATCTGAACCCACTGTCAATGATATATTGTTTCATCATTATCGGGTAATCCTAATCTAAGCTGCCTCGGGTCATGTTATCTACACAATGTATGAATGATTTAAGTTCAATTGGGTGTTTAACTTGTTATGTATGCTCAATTACAATATATAATGTGCTAATCAATTTGTTCACAATGAGAATTAGGGCATTATGGTGGAAAAGGAATTGAATTTACTTAAAAGCATGGAAATCGCTTAGGAGAAAAGGATTTCACTTTGAGGGGTCAAAGAATATGCATAAAATTTCATGGTTTTCATCTATCTCTATAATGACATGAGAGTGCTTGTGTACTCTAGATGCGAATGCCCTTATTTGAAAATGATGTTAGTGTAAACCCTAGCCCCAATACATTGTAATAAAACACTTTATTTAATAAATGAGGCATTTGTTTTATCTATTGTATTCCTATGGATTTCAATTGACAGAACTATCCAAGAATGTTGTTTTAGTTTAAGTTATTATGTGTGAGGTATATGGTTGTAAGACTTTGAAACAATAGAGACTTCATTCTAAATATCCCTAGTTAGTCAATGTTATGGGAATAATAATGAATTAAGACTAGTATGCTCTCTCTGATAAGTTGAGTTATGTCTTACGAATCATAAGGACTAGAGTGTCAACCAGAGACCATAGATACATGTTTAGAACATGGTATCTGGATTTGATCCGTTAATGAGAACACTACATGGTACAAGTCATAAGTGTTTCTCATATGCAAGTTTTGTATCGGAGTTCTTAGACCTAAAATCTCTATGAAACTCTTTATGAATTAGTGTGTTCTTTGACATACACCTAACGTGCTCGTAACAAAGTGACAAGTATGGGTATGCATTGATTCATGTTAGAGAGCATGAGAGAAGTAAAGGGATTACCCCTCTCAATAAGAGAGAAAATATCATCGGCCACTTGATTAGTGAACTGAGAAGTTTATGGCCATATCGAGATGAAATAATGAGTAATCATTATTTATTTGAGAGTTCAGTATCACTAGAATATCAAGAAAGGAATTAATACATATAAGGATGACTAGTTCCATGCCTTATGTTAATTCTGATATTTATGGGTAAGGAACTATGCAAAATTGCTTTAGGTCACTAAATGCCATTTGCATTTTCATTTAATTTGGAATGCTATAATATCTTGCAAGAGAATATATATAGCCTTTAAATTAATTCATTAATTCATTGCCAATATTAAATGAATCTATAGGATCGCACACAAAGTATTGGGCTTAAAATATTTAAATAAAGTATTAGGCATTAATTTGGGCTTTTAATTAAAGTCAAATTAATGTATGTAATGGGTATTAAAATTGCTATTAGACCTTGGTCCATGAGAGAGAGAAATTCAGCCCACAAGGTATAATTTCAATTAATTAATTATCTTGTATTAATTAAGTTAATTGAGTATTAAAGCCTAAAAGAATTTGAATCAAATTAAATCACTTAAATAAGAGATGGAGTGACCGAATTTCCAAGATAAAATCAAGGGAATTTCGGCACATGTATATTACTTATTAAGTGATATTATTTGATTAAATGTCTTATGATTATTTCAAATTAATTTGAATTTAGAATTTAAAAGAATTTGATTTAATGTACGTCACTTGATTTTAAGAGGTGATTGAGGATGAATTAACTATCTCTTAGATAGTTAATTTTGGAATTAACTCTTAATAATAGATGACATTTATTTTAGGTGGAAATAAGAAACCCTAGGCGTGAAACTCTCTCTCTCTCACACATAATTTTTCTTAGCCAAATTCATAAGGAGAAAGGATTGTTCCTTGTTTCTCTTGTGTTCTTGGGCAGCAATAGCAACTAAAGGAAGTGCAATATCAAATCTTGTAGCTTCAATCCATTGCCATTACACAATATTTAATTAGAGAGCTAGCAATCTCGATTTTAAGCCGTCATTGCAATTGTGTGTGTGAACATAGAGAGGAGTGGCATAAAGGTTGTTCCTTTGGCATTGTTGGTGAAGATCTAAGGCAAATAAATCCTTCTTGGTTGCTGATCATCATCAAAATCAAATCTTGAAGTGCATTTAAAGTTGTAAGTTTTAAAACCCTAAAATTGCATGTTTTCGATTCTTGTTTATGGATTGAGTGGCATGTATGATCGAATTTATTAATTTTTCGCTGCATGATCATCATATAAATGCCATGTCATATTCCATCAGTAGTATCAGAGCATAAACATGCTTATTTTGGTGCTTTAGATGCATGAAATAATTAATCAAAAATCGTTCGTTTAAAAACATGCAATGCTGAAATTTTTTGTTTTGAGTTTTTTGCATTGTTTTGGTGTAAAAACAATTTTAAATGATTAGATAGGTATTGTAATTAATATGACATGTTAATATACTGTCCTAAGGTGTTCTTAGAGCTGTTAATGGTCGGATTTAATTGTTAATACCTGATGGTACATGTTAATCTTGAAACTAGGTGCTAGTTGGCATGTTAAGTGTGAGTTTAATAACTAGTTTTCAAAATTAAATGTAAAAACGATTTTGGCATGTTTGTAAGTGATTTTTAAAGATTAAATATCAGGTCTGGACATATTTTAAATTTGGTTTTAATCCTGGTCCATGACAATTTAATTGATTAATTTTAAAATCACTTAAAGCTATGGCTAGTTTGTGTTTGTTACATGTTTAATCAACTTTGTTTGTTTTATTTTGATTAAAATGGTAAAAACACATTTAGATCAGATTGGTATAGAATATTAAATCAATATTTATGACCTTATTTAATTTATTAAATGACTTATAAAAGTTTTTTAAGTATTTGTGCATTTTTTGTGGCATTATATGAGCACTAAATAACTAGTTTCATTGTTGTTTGTTTGTTTGGTATAAATGCCATGTATGATATATATGTTCTTCATGATTTTATGTTTTAATTCATGTTGGTACATATTATGTGTATTTTTAATGTATATGGGCTGTATGACATAAAATTAAAAATGGCAAAATTGGAAATTATACTAGAGTTGATTTATGGCACAAATCTAACTAGTTTGTATTTTAGGCTTTTAAGAGAACTTATTCAATAAGAGGATTTAGTCCATTGGGCTTTGGCCTAAGCCCATCATGGGGTCTTCTCTTAAAGGTTCAAGTACACAATTTCCATTAATGGGCTTGGCTAAATTAATTAAAATTGGACTTTGTTTGATCCATGAATGTTATGTATATTTATTTGCTTGTTTGGTGTGATGAATGGATATGCATGGTGCATTCATGGGCCCTGGGTTTTTATAATTAAATATGGCCTGCGTGCCATTATGTATTATTGTAAAATTTTCATTTATTTCTTAGAATATAATTTATTTAAAGACTTTGTAAATCAAGATGAAGCCCACCGGACTGGAGAAGCCCAACTCGAAGATTCTTATGTAATAGTATAGAATCTTAGTTGTAGGTTTTTGGGCCCATGTTTATCACGCTTTACTTTATGCAATTATATATATATGCATGTTATGAATGGATGACAAAGTTTATGCCATGTAAGTCATAATAAAATGAATCCCTAAAAATAGTAAGTCACAAAGTTGCCTTCTTAATTCGAAACATGTCAAGGCATCGATCATCGATCACATAGACTAGGAGTCCTAGATGCGGCCGATTATTTTTGTGAGGCATGGGTTATAAATGTAGGTTGGACTTAACATGGAAAGGGATACTTGGACCTTGGCAACTAATAAATGGGTTTGTGCTATAACATCTTAAAATGTTAGCCCATTTGATCCAAGAGTCATGTACGAGACATGATTGGAGTTTTCATACCTAAGTAACTTAACTTGTTAGGTGTAAAAGCTCAGCTTGACTAATAAGTTATTGTGAAAAGTTGATCTTAGCCCACATTAAATCACTAACGTGAATTATTTAAAGGGATATTAATTCGGTTTGTGGGATTAATAAGACCTTATTTAATCATGCTAAATTTTATTATTGTAGATTGAAAATGGCATCTTCAAACAACAATTTCTCATTGGGATCCGTCCTTAAAAAGGACAAATTAAATGGCACCAATTTCATAGACTGGTCTCGAAACTTAAGAATAGTTCTTAAGCAAGAGAAAAAGTCATATGTTTTGGATGTACCCTTGCCTGAAGAACCTAGTAGGAATGCCTCTGCGATTCAAAAGGAAACTTTTGAGACTAAGAAGAGCGACTCTAATGATGTGACCTGTTTGATACTGACCACTATGGTGCCTGACTTGCAAAAGCAATTCATGGACCAAGAGGCTTATGCGATCATGGTGCATCTCAAGGAGATGTTCCAAGAGCAAGCTCGTCACGAGAGGTTCTTGAGAACAAAGGCCTTAATTTCTTGTAAGATGGCTGTGGGTACTCCTATTAGTACCCATGTACTCAAGATGAAAGGGTATCTTGATACTCTTGAGAAGATTGAGGTACAAGTGCCAAAGGAATTGGCCACTGACTTGATCTTAGGTTCATTGACTAAAGATTATGACCCATTTGTTATGATTATAACATGCATGCAATGAACAAGACAATCACTGGGCTTCATGGGATGCTTAAGAATGCTGAAGAAAACATTCGAAAGACCAATCTTGTACTAATGGTTCAAGGGGGCATTAAGAAGGGACCCGCTAAGGGAAAGGAAAAGGGAAAGGCAAAACCCAAGAATGACCTGGCTTGATTTAAGTCAAATGAAAGTACACCTCCGGCCCAATCCAAGCCCAAGGCACAAAAGCTCAAAGAGAGTGAGAGCACTTGCTTCCACTATAACAAAATAGGGCATTGGAGGAAGAATTACGCTCTCTTCAAGGAAGAACAAAAGAAGAATGGAGCTAAGGTGTCCAGTTCTAGTATTTTTGTTGTTGAAATTAACCTTTCTATTTCTACCACTTGGGTATTGGATACCAATTGTGGTTCTCACATTTGCTCAAATGTGCAGGGGCTAAGAAATAGGTGGTTACTTAGGAAGAATGAAGTGGACCTCCGTGTGGAAAATGAAGCACGAGTTGCTGCCATGGAGATAGGCGACTATCAACTCACTTTACCTTTCAGACTTTTTTTAGTGTTAAAAAATTGTTATTATGTGCTTGCTATGAGCAGAAACATTATTTCAGTTTCTTGTTTGGATTTGGATGAATTTGATTTTGTTATTAAAAATGGCAATGCTCACATTCATCGCCAAGGCATTTCATATGGCAATGCCATGTTGCAAAATGGCCTTTATATCCTTAGTCTACAAAACAAAGAGTCCATATACAACATTAATACAAAGAGGGTTAAATCAAATGAATTGAACCCTACTTACTTCTGGCATTGTCATTTGGGGCATGCAAATGAAAAATGCATTTCAAGACTCCACAAAACTGGAGTGCTTGGGTCATTTGACTTAGAGTTTTATGATACATGCGAGCCATGTTTGCATGGAAAAATGACAAAGAGTCCTTTTAACAAGAAAGGTGAGAGGACTAATGACTTATTGGAATTAATACATACCAATGTATATGGACCATTAAGTACACAAGCTAGGGGTGGTTTTAGCTACTTTGTGACGTTCACAGATGACTTCAGTAGATATGGCTACGTCTATCTAATGAAGTACAAGTCTGAAACTTTTGAGAAATTCAAAGAGTTTAAGAACGAAGTAGAAAACCAACTTGGCAAAAGTATAAAAGCCATTGGATCAAATCGAGGTGGCGAATACTTAAGCCAAAAGTTTGACAGTCATCTAAAGGAGTGTGGTATTATTTCACAGCTCACTCTTCCCGAAACGCAACAACGGAATGGTGTGTCCGGAAGGAGAAATCGAACTCTATTGGATATGGTTTGATCTATGATGAGTCAAGCAAATCTTCCTATCTCTTTTTGGGGTTATGCATTAGAAACTATTGCGTTTCTACTAAATCGTACTCTAACTAAAGCAGTTAAGAAGACACCATACGAGGTATGGACTGGAAAAGAACCCAATATGTCGTTTCTCAGGATTTGGGGCTGTGAAGCACATGTTAAGAAATTGACATCTGACAAACTAGAGTCCAAATCCACTGTCTGCTTGTTTGTGGGTTATCCCAAAGAAACAAAGGGATACTACTTTTACTCATAAGCCGAGAACAAAGTATTTGTTGCTCGCAAAGATATTTTCTTGGAAAAGGTGTTCCTTCTCACGAAAGACAGTGGGAGTAAAGTAAAACTTGGAGAAATTCAAGTGCCACAAACTCTTATAGAGGATGAGTTGGAAATGGAATCAAGTTCATAACCAGTTATGGAATAAGAACCCATTACACAAAAACTTAGAAGGTCCGGTAGGGTACGTAAGGTGATTGAGAGATATGGATTTCTAATCACTGACAGTGACACTATTGAGTTAGTAGATCGTGAGGATCCTACTACCTATCGAGAAGCTATTGAAAGCTCAGACTCAAAAAATTGGCTTGAAGCCATGAAATCCAAGATGTAATCAATCTATGATAACCAGGTTTGGACTTTGGTTGATCTACCGGAAGGTGCTAAGGTAATTGAATGTAAGTGGCTATTTAAACTCAAAGCTGATGAGACCTACAAAGGTAGACTAGTAGCAAAAGGTTTTTGACAAATTCATGGTGTAGACTATGATAAGACCTTTTCGCCTGTAGTTATGCTCAAGTCTATTAGGATCTTGCTTGTCAAAGCTGCATATCATGATTATGAGATATGGCAAATGGATGTCAAAACTGCTTTCCTCAACGAAAATTTACTTGAGGATGTGTATATGACACAGCCTGAGGCTTTTGTCAATTCCAAGCATTCTAAAAAGGATTGTAAGCTTCAAAAATCCATTTATGGATTAAAGCAAGCATCCTAAAGCTAGAATCTTCATTTTTACGAGGCAGTCAAAGAATTTGGATTCATCAAGAACAAAGATGAGCCTTGTGTGTACAAAAAGGTTAGTGGGAGCATAATAGTATTTCTAGTCCTATTTGTGGACGACATCCTTCTCATTGGAAATGATATTCCAACATTGCAAAAGGTTAAGCAATGATTGGGAAAATGTTTCTCAATGAAAGACTTAGGTTAAGCCGAGACAATACTTGGTATTCGGATCTATAGAGATAGATCGAATCGGCTTTTGGGACTAAGTCAAGAAAAGTACATAGACAAAGTACTAAAGCATTTTAGTATGGGAGACTCAAAGAAAGGGTACATACCTTTGGCTTTGGGAGTTCCTTTAACTAAAGAACAATGCCCTAAAACCAAAGAAGAAAGGGACAATATGAGTAGAATGCCATATGCATCTGCTATGGGATCTATCATGTACGCTATGTTATGTACTAGGATGGATGTTACTCATGCACTGAGTATAACCAGTAGGTTTCAGGAAGACCCTGGTGAGAAGCATTGGTCTACTGTAAAGGGGATTCTAAAGTACATGCGAAGGACTAAGGATGACTTCTTGGTGTATGGTGGTCAAGAAGAGCTCGTCATACAAGGTTATATCGATGCTGCTTTTCAAACCAGCATTCAGGACTCAAGATCACAATTTGGATTTGTTTTTGTTTTGAACGGTGGTGCTGTCAGCTAGAGAAGCTCAAAGCAAGAGATCGTTGCTGACTCAACTACAAAATTTGAGTATATTACAGCGAGTGAGGTGCAAAAGAGGCTGTTTGGATTAGAAATTTCATTTCTAGATTAGGAGTGGTCTCAAGCATCTTAGATCCATTAGAAATTTTATGTGACAACAACGGGGCCATCGCACAAGCCAAGGAGCCCCGATCACACCAGAAATCCAAACACATACTCAGGAGGAACCACCTGATCAGAGAGATAATTGATCGTGGGGACGTCAAGGTTATCAAGATAGCAAGTGAAGACAATGTAGCAGATCCTTTGTCGAAACAATTGCGTCCAAATCTGCACGAAGCTCATTTATGAGCATTCGGTCTTAGGGCTATGCCCAATTGGGACTAGTGCTAGTGGGAAATTGTTAGTATAAGTCCTAACCCCAATACATTGTAATAAAAAACTTTAGTTAATAAATGAGGCATTTGTTTTATCTATTGTATTCCTGTGCATATTAATTGATAGAACTATCCAAGAATGTTATTTCATTTTAAGTATCATGTGTGAGGCACATGGTTCTAAGACCTTGAAACAATAGAGACTTAATTCTAAATATCCCTATTAAGTCATTGTTATGGGAATAACAATGAATTAAGACTAGTATGCTCTCTCTAATAAGTTGAGTTCTGTCTTACGAATCATAAGGACTAGAGTGTCAATCAGAGACCATAGATACATGTTTAGAACATGGTGTTTCGATTCGATCCGTTCATGAGAACACTATATAGTACAAGTTATAAGTGTTTCTCATGTACAAGTTTTGCATCGGAGTTCTTAGACCTAAAATCTCTATGAAACTCTTTATGAATTAGTGTGTACTTTGACATACACCTAACGTACTCATAACAGAGTGACAAGTATGGGTATGCTTGGATATCCATTGATTCATGTTAGAGAGCATGAGAGAAGTGAAGGGATTACCCCTCTCAATAAGAGAGAAAATATCATCGGCCACTTGATTAGTGAACTGAGAAGTGTATGGCCATACCAAGATGAAATAATGAGTAATCATTATTTATCTGAGAGTTCAGTATCATTGGAATATCAAGAAAGGAATTAATACATTTAAGGATGACTAGTTCCATGCCTTATATTAATTCTGATATTTATGGATAAGGGACTATGCAAAATTGCATTAGGTCACTAAATGTCATTTTTATTTTCATTTAATTTGGAATGCTATAATATCTTGCTAGAGAATATATATAGTCTTTGAATTAATTTATTAATTCATTGCCAATATTAAATGGACTTATAGGATCGCACACAAAGCATTGGGCTTAAAATATTTAAATAATGTATTGGGCATTAATTTATACTTTTAATTAAAGTCAAATTAATGTATGTAATGGGTATTAAAATTGCTATTGGACCTTGATCCATAAGAGAGAGAAATTCAGCCCACAAGGTTTAATTTCAATTAATTAATTATCTTGTATTAATTAAGTTAATTGAGTATTAAAGCCTAAAAGAATTTGAATCAAATTAAATCACTTAAATAAGAGATAGAGTGACCAAAATTCCAAGATAAAATCAAGGGAATTTCAGCACATGTATATTACTTATTAAGTGATATTATTTGATTAAATGTCTTATGATTATTTCAAATTAATTTGAATTTAGAATTTAAAAGAATTTGATTTAATGTATGTCACTTGATTTTAGGAGGTGATGGCGGATGAATTAACTCTTAATAATAGATGACATATATATTTTAGGTGGAAATAAGAAACCCTAGGCGTGAAACTCTCTCTCTCTCTCGCACAATTTTTCTTAGTCGAATTCACAAGGAGAAAGGATTGTTCCTTGTTTCTCTTGTGTTCTTGGGAAGCAATAGCAACTAAAGGAAGTGCAAGATCAAATCTTGTAGCTTCAATCCATTGCCATTGCACAATATTTAATTAGAGAGCTAGCAATCTCGATTTTAAGCCGTCATTGCAATTGTGTGTGTGAACATAGAGAGGAGTGGCGTAAAGGCTGTTCCTTTGGCATTGGTGGTGATGATCTAAGGCAAATAAATCCTTCTTGGTTGCTGGTCATCATCAAAATCAAATCTTGAAGTGCATCTAAAGTTATAAGTTTTAAATTTATTAATTTATTAATAAATTAAGTGGCATGTATGATCAAATTTATTAATTTTCCGCTGCATGATCATCATATAAATGCCATGTCATATTCCATCAAATAAGAATTGCACTTAGGGATTATAGGCCTTATTTTCCAATCGTTGCATGCATATGTGTTTTATTAAATCTTTATTTGATCAATTTATGACTTGTAATTCTAATAACCTTATTTGATTGTTTGCTAATTACAAATTAAGATTAAATAATTGATTAAAGACTTTAGTATAAATAATTCATTCAAAGTTATCATTGCCTATCCATCTAACTATCTATTCAGTTAATAGAAAGCAACTCTTATATATATATATATATATATTAATTCTCAATGTTTGACACCTTACTCACTGTAAGTCTTAGAGACTAAGGTAATAAAATTTACAACTAATAAGTTTTTTACACCATTGCCAAAGGATCAAATAAGTGATTGTTTTTATTAACTTAGGGTAGAAAAGACTATTTTAGGCCTTTTCTTTGATTTTTTTTATAATGTTATTAGTTTCTAGTAGTTTTATTTTGTTTTGATTGTTTTCTTTCTTTTATGCATAGATGTAATAGTAAAGATAATATTCTTCTATTTGATCCTGAAATTGATAGAATTTTTTGTTCTTTACACAAAGATCAAAGGCAGCAACAAGAAGAGGAAGACCAAAGTTCAAATATCATAGCTAATCAAAATAGGCATACTTTGGGCAATTTTGCTATACTCGATATATCAGGGAGTTTTAAAGGAATTGTGGCACCTATAATTGCTAATAATAACTTCAAAACCAAGCCAAGTATTTATCCAAATGTGTGTGCAACATTCAAAATTAATCGAGTAACGGATGATGCAATTTGGCTTAGGCTATTCCCATTTTCTTTTAAGGACAAAGCACAATTATGACTTGCTAGTTTGCCTAGTGAGACCATCACTACATGGGATTAATTGAAGTAAGCATTCCTTCATAAGTACTTTCCACCCCACAAAATGCCAAATTCAAACATGAAATCACAACCTTTAGACAATATGCAAGTGTGACAATTTATGCAGCTTGGGAAAGATTTAAAGAACTCCAAAGGCAATGTCCTCATCATGGCTTGGCAGATTGGATGATTCCTTAAATCTTTTATAATGGTTTGACAGATGAAAATTGAAATATAGTCAATGTAGCCTCAAGTGACAAATGGATGGACAAAATAGCCAAGGAAGCAATTACTTTACTTGAGGAACTTGCATCACAAGGGTATTGGAGAACCAATAATGGCTATGGCAATAATGGAAGATGAACCAATAATGGCTATGGCAAGAGGAGTATTGGAGATTAATACAATAAATTTATTGACAACAAAGGTAGATGTACTCACCAAAATGGTAAGTAAATCTCAAGTTAATTCTATTGATAGTTCAAGTATTACTTGTGAATTAAGTGGAGGATCTCACTCTTATGTACAATGCATAATAAGTTCTAGTGAAGAGAATAATTTTGTTTAAGGGGGTTTTAATCAAAAGGGAGGATGAAATTCTAATTCTTATAACCCTCAATAGAGAAATCACCTTGGATTTTCATGGTCCAATACTTCATCACAACTCAACCCTCTAAATAACCCTATGCCTAGACCATAAAAACCACTAGGTTTTCCTATGAAGCCACCCTTTAATCCTTACAACCCAAATCACATCTTGAATCCTTTATAGAACAATTCATTAACCAATAAATTACCACCAATAAACATAATGAGGAGAATTTATTTAAGTTAATGTTAAGCTTAAGCAACTTGCTAATCATAATAGAATCCTAAAGACCCAAATTGCCCAACAACCTTCTTTTAGTTCTTAACCTATGGGAAAGCTACCTAGCCAACCCGAGTTCCCATATAAGAGACTTTTTAAGCAATAACTTTGAGAAGTGGTAAGGAAGTTGAGAATAATGAGGTAAAAAGTAAGAAAGTAGTTAATCAAGATGATGAGTTAAGGGGTAAGTCTAATGAAGTTAATAAGCATGTTATTGATGAAATTAGTAATAATGTTTTGGAGCCTAATAATGATAAAAAGAAAAATGAGCATTCTAATAAAAATAATGAACCTAAAGTGGATCTTAAGGCTTTTCCTTTTCCTCAAAGGTTCTTAAGGCATAACTTAGATAAGTAACAAGGAAAGTTTTTAAATTATCTTAAGGATATAACCATCATCATTCCATTCATGGATGCTATTAGAGATATGCCATAATGGGATAAGCTCTTAAAAGACATTACTATAGACAAAAGTAAATTAGAAGATTATGGCTTGGTTTCTCTAGTTGAAAAATATAAGGATGTGTACTCTAAGTCTCCACCAAAGCAAAATTACCTTGGTTGTTTCATAATTTCTTGTGTTATTGGTGGTATTCCTTTCGATAAAGCTCTTTGTGATGTAGGTGTTATTATGAGCCTTATGCCCTATTCTATTTATAAGCATTTAGATTTAGGTCAACTTAAGCCTACTAACATGTGTTTATCCATGGCTAACAAAACTATTACTCATCCTCTTAAAATTCTTGAGAATGTGAAGATAAAGGTAGGTAAATTTGTTATTCCAACAAATTTTGTTATTTTAGATATGGAATAAGACTTAGAAATTCCAATATTATTTGGAAGACCTTTTTTAGTTACAACTGGTACTATCATTGATATGTAGAGAGGTAAAATCACTTTAGGGTAAACAATGAAAGCATAGAATTCGATATTTTTAATGATGAGATCTTCACCTATTGAAAGTGTAAGTAGGATTGATCTCGATATTATTGATAAGTGTGTTGATGGTGTTTTACATGATTATTTAAGGCATGGACTTATTGAGCCATATGATAGAGAGAATGTTTATGTGCATCAATTTTGAGATAATGATCATGGATGAGCAAGTTTAATATATTTACTAATTAGGTTACCTAGCTTTGTTTAGATAAGTATTTCCTTTTACACATTTTTCATTTTAGGAGTTTTTAGTATGTTTTTAGGTTTTTTTACTCTTATTATTATGTTATTATTGATTTTTACACATTATTATTCATGGCCTAATATTTTTCTTTGAGTTTTTTGTTGTTTTTATTTTTGAGTTTTCAGGCAAGGTGTGCCGACTTAGGACAGAGAGCAAGACTGCTGACTTGGTTGGAGCATGCTAACTCATCACTAAGCATGCCAAGTCAATCCAAAATAGTTTCATACTGAGTCACATATGGATGTGTCAATTCATAAAGAGTTGCATCCGTACCTATTCATCACCAAGTATGCTGACTCGTTATAGTCAGCACGTGTGCCGAGTCGTTCCACTCATGCCGACTCGTGACAACACTAATCTTGCCATATTTTTTAATATTTTTCTCTCTCTTAAATTCCTTTTTTCAGTTTTATATTTTTGGTATTCAATTTTTGTCAGTTTTTAAGTTCCTTTTTGGAATTCTTTTGAAAAGGTGTGAGAAGCCCTAAAAAGGTACGACTTTTCCCATTTCAAGTCATATCCTTTCCTACTTTTTCTCATCCCTATTCAAATTTTCCTTCCCTATAAATATTAGCCTTCATATTTGTTTATTGTTGCAACCTTTTCCCTTTCCCAAAGAGTTATTTCCCTATATATATATCCTTTATTTCCTTCTTCTTCATCACTCTTTCTTAGTTTCTCTCACCAAATATCTGGTTTCATTCTTTTTCTCTCTACATAACCTCCATTAACAAGCATTCTATTTTTCTTCTTGCTAAGTAAAAAGGGATCAACACCATCAAGGCCACAAAAAGAAGCTTCATAAGGATAGGACTTCACTTTAGTTTACAAGAGTCCATTTCTAGTGTTCACTGATGAGGAGGGTGAAAGGTTTATTTCTCTTAAACCTAGAGAGATTGTGTCTTGTAAGTACCTTTTTACTACCCTCTTAAGAGACCTTGGTATGTTAAAAGCCTTTACTACTCTTTTAAATTCATGTGGTTTTGGTAGATTTGTTTTCATGTATGAGCCTACTATTGTTAACTTGTTTATGGAGTTTTATACTACTTTGGAAGTGAATGAGAATAACTCTAGGGTGTTAGAACTTCATATGTTAAGAGATAGACACACACTCACTTATTCCTTTATGGATAGAGTTTTTGGTTTCAAGAAGGAAAAAATGTGTGACCCTCCTAAGAATTTTAATGTTAATGAGTTTTGGATGTTTTTGACTAATTTGAGAAGACCTTTTCAACCTAAGAAGGGAAAGGTAAAGTTTATAAAAGATTTAAGAATTTGGCTTTTGCACAAAGTTCTTGCATGTGTTATTTTTCATAAGTCTGATTTTAATAGGGTTTCATATCAAGAATTATTCCTTATGTGGTGCATTCATAATCGAAAGCAAATATGTTAGACTTATTGGACTTTCAATCAAATGCTAACATATGCCTCTAGAAAGGAAAGCCCTATTACTCATGGTCATATAGTCACTATTATAGCCAAATCTTTGAATGTTAATTTGGATGATTTTACCCATTTGGTTGAGTGTACTTATTTCACTAGGAAAACCTTGATACATGGTGAGATGATTGATGCTTCAATGAGATTCATATCTACCTGTTCTCATTCATGTTGGAGAGGATTGGCACCACCACCACTTCCACCACATTTAGAGGAGGAAAAAAGTGAAGAAGAGAAGGAAGAGAGTGGGGAAGAAGAGTATAATTTTATTATACCTTAAGAGGGGGAATCTCATAAGACATTGGCTATAATTCTAACCCCTTCTTATGGAGGTGCAAGGGGCCAACAAATGGTGCTTCTCATGGCCCATCTCGTGGTTTTTCAAGTCAATCCTTAAGGATTTAAGAGTAAGTGCTTGAAAACCAACAATCAATACAACATCAATTAAATTATGTGGAGACTATGACTCATCATCTATCTAGGAGGCAAAGGAGAATAGAACACAAGGTTGATACTTTCATTGCTCAAGTAGGCGATATGGTTAATCCGCCTCCACGTTTTCCTTCAGATGATTGAGAGAAGATTTTCTTTTCCTCTCGTTTTATATGTTTAGGTTCACATTGGGAGCAATGTGAAGTTTCAAGTGTGGGGGAAGGGATGTTTCTTTTTATATTTTTGTTATATGTTTAGTATTTAATTTTTTGTTTTGCATGCATTGTTTTATGCTATATTGATACATATTCATTTATCTTCTTTATCTTTATGATGGTTTCCTCTAAGTTTATCTTAATATGATTGAGTGCATATTAATGTTATGTCAATAGGTTGTTTTTTATGCTCAATTGGTAAAATCTAAAGTTTTGTGTAGTATAGGCTTTAAATTTTTCTTACTATCTCTTATTGTTATTTTAGAAGTCTATAGGATGTTTATGTTGGAGATTATCGGTTACATGCATCTTATACACAAACGAAATTTAAAATTTTTAACCAATAAATATGATCTTGCCATGAATTTACAATATACATATTAATGAGAATAAGAAAAATCACCTTTGATTTTTGTTGAACAGTTGATTTTCCTTCTCACCTGGTTGTTGCAAACCACAGTGTCCAAAATTGAACACCTCCAATAAGTAATCCATACTAGAGAAGGATTGAATGAACCAACAAAAGGAAGAGAACAAAGGTTGGCCAAAATTTCCTAGATGCTAGCAAGGGGAGTGGTGGCTAGGGTTGAGAGAAAAGAGAGAAAATGTTTCTTCTTAATTGTTCACACTTAACCCTAAAACTCTATCACTTGGATTCTTATAGTTAGGTTAAAAATCCAACTTCATAATAGGATTAAACTCTTTAAAATTACTGGACAAATACTAATTGGGCTTCTGGAATTATTAATAATTTATTTGGGCTTAATGAAATTCAATTTAAGCCCTTTCACAAAAGACTATGCACAAACCCCACAAACTAGGCCCTTTGTGCATATACTTGAATTTAATTACCCAAATAAATTCCAAACCCAACCAAATTAAATATGTAGACTCCATAACACTTATGAAATATATTTAATTTATTTTGGTCCAAGAATTAGGCCTCTAAGGTCTTATGTTTGTAGTTGGCATGTAACCCTTCCTCTGGAGGGTTTCTGCGCCAACTTCACTTCTTTGGACCTCTTTAATTTCTCCAATGGATCTATTAATTATTATATCATCCCTATAATACTTATATTCCAATAATAATTAATTATGAAATACATTATTTCAATTAGGTCCATTTTACAGAATATTTCTAAAAAGTTCTGTGAATAATTTTACTTGATCATAATTAATTAAACTCTTTAATTAATTATTATCTTATTCACTTCTCTATCCCCATAATAATATCAAATATTATTATCCTTTTCATTTTACCATTTTATCCTTTTCTCTATATGTGTTTGACCTATTAGGTTCCTGTCCATATTGGCAGTATAATACGTAATTGTGAGTTCTATTCAAAACTCACATGATTTAAACTCCTTTAAATCATTTTATCAATACCTATTGATATTCATAATACATCATTATACAAGTCATGATTGACCTCTAGCTAGGCATTATGACTATCCAAATGTCAGGAAAGTCAAGTGGTTTGACTATACCCTTCCATAGAAACAGTTACCGTGCAATTACTCCTGTCACCACTCTTATCTCAATTAGATTCTGAGTATGGATTTCTATCAAATCATATAAATCTAATTATGTATGTTCTATTAATTTAACCATTGTTCCCAAAATGCCCTTCATGGATCCCTATCCATCTTGGCATATTACTTTGGCCAGAGATTCTCTGAATAAGGCAATTATAAAATCATGTGAGATAACTTCCCTTAATAACTAACTTCAAGTAGGTCATGATATACCCAAACTCCTAACTATGTTCACCTCCAGTTGGAAGTAATCAGTTATGGAGTCAAAGTATTCCACTTGCTACTTAAGATAACCTTGGTGATCTCAAGTCTAAGGATACTTGCACAACAGCTATGAAGAGATTCCTCACTAACATAGATTTAATATCCATGTGAGGATTCACTTTGCAGGTCTCTAATGAACTTTTTCTTTTGACAAGCATCCACATGTTAGCTTTGATTATCTTCTATAATCACAGTTGTGAGAACCACTGCTTGAACCATTCAAGAAGCATAACATGTGCTAGTCTATCCGAATTAACATTGTTCTGTCTTGTTAATTCTTTGATTAGGGATATTTAGATATTAACACATTTTCATGCAATAGATATCTCATATCATGAACACTTCATGATTGCCTTTGCACCGTGTTTATAATATCCAGGACTTCATTTATTAATTTAAGATTTATAAACTCATGTATTTAAACATAGCATTAATAAATGAATGATGCCTTTTTATTCAGAATATGAATTCATACATATGAAATATATCCCTATTACATGGGCTCAGCAGTTGCATCCTCCTCATCAACTTAGCATTTTCCTTCCCAGCCTCAGCATTTTCCTAAGAATCATCTATACGTGCAAAATGTGGCAATCGTGTGCAATTAATAATGACTACGTGAAGATATTCCTCACATATGGTCTAATGTCATCGAGGTTCATCCAACAGGATCTTCATATTTTTTAACAATTTGTAGTTCATATACACCGCTTTACTAAGAGAAGGGTCAACATCAAGGTGATGGACTACCCTTGCCAAAACTATTACCATGCCACCCAAAGCAATCTTCTTTACCCAACCTAGTTTCCTTTATAAGTCCTCAACCTTCCTTCATGGAAGGTATGCACTATTTAATCTAATTCCCTTAACCACACACTTGAGGATTAAGACTTCCCCTACATTCACATCTGTAGGACCTTTGTTGTACCTAAAGAATGCCAATGCTAAAAATTTATGGAGGATACGTAGGGCATGACTCTTTAGATGATAAGCCTTGGTCTTTTTACCCATGTAGATGTTAGAGAGTATGCCCTAGAGCCCATGTAATAGGGATGTTTTTCATATGTATGAAATTTATATTCTTAATAAAAGGCATCATTCATTTATTAATGCTGTGTTTGAATACATGAGTTTGTAAATCTTAAATTAATAAATGAAGTCCTAGATATTATAAACACAGTGCAAAGGCAATCATGAAAGTGTTCATGATGTGAGATGTCTATCGCATGCAAATGTGTTAATATCTAAATATCCCTAGTCATAGAATTAACAAGATAGGACATTGTTAATTCGGACAGACTAGCACATGTTATGCTTCTTGAATGGTTCAAGCAATGGTTCTCATAATTGTGATTATGGATGATAATCAAAGCTAACATGTGGATGCTTGTTAGAGGAACAAGTTCATTGGAGACCTGCAAAGAGAATCCTCATATGGATATTAAATCTATGTCAGTGAGGAATCTCTTCATAGCGGTTGTGCAAGTATCCTTAGACTTGAGATCACCAAAGTTATCTTAAGTAGCAAGTGGTATACTTTGACTCCATAACTGATTACTTCCAACTGGGAGTGAACATAGTTAGGAGATTGGGTATATCATGACCTACTTGAAGATAGTTGAGTGATTGACAAAGGATTCACCATCCCAGATTTAACAAGGGAAGTTATCTCACATGATTCTATAATTACCTTGTTCAGTGAATCTCTGGCCAGAGTAATATGCCGAGATGGATGGAGATCCATGAAGGGCATTTTAGGAACAATGGTTAAATTAATAGAACATACATAATTAGATTTATATGAGTTGACAGAAATCCATACTCAGAATCTGATTGAGATAAGAGTGGTGAAAGGAGTAATTGCACGGTAACTGTTTCTATGGAAGGGTACAGTCAAACCACATGACTTTCCTGACATTTGGGTAGTCATGATGCCTAGCTAGAGGCCAATCATGACTTGTATAATGATGTATCAAAATATCAATAGAGATTGATAAATTGATTTAAAGGAGTTTAAATCATGTGAGTTTTGAATAGAACTCACAATTACATATTATACTGCCAACATGGACAGGAACCCAATAGGTCACACACATATAGAGAAAAGGGTAAAATGGTAAAATGACAAGGATAATAATATTTGATATTATTATAAAGGTAGAGAGGAGAATATGATAATAATTAATTAAAGAGTTTAATTAATTATGATCAAATAAAATTGTCCGCGGAACTTTTGAGAAATGTTCTGTAAATTGGACCTAAATGAAATAATGTATTTCATGATTAATTATTATTGTCTTATAAGTGTTATAAGACTACTATAAGTGTTATAGGACATCCATAATAATTAATAGGACCATTGGTGAAATTATAAAGGGCCAAAAGAATGAAGAAGCTGGAGGAAGCCCTCCAGAAGAGGGCTACACGCCAACTCCAAACAGAAGGGCTTGGAGGGCTTTTTCTTGGACCAAATTAATTTATATATGTTACATAAGTGTTATGGAACTCACATATTTAATTTGGTTGGATTTGGAATCCATTTGGGTATTTAAATCCAATTAGATGCACAAAGGGCCTAGTTTGTGGATTTTGTGCATGGTCTTTTATGAAAAGATTTAATTTGGATTTAATTAAGCCCAAATGATTATAATTAATTCCAGAGGCCCAATTAATAATTCTCCAGCAATTTTAAAGAGCCCAATCTCATTAAGGAGTTGGAATTTTAACCTAACTATAAAAGGCCAACTAATGAGAATTAGGGTTAAGTGATTAAAACAAAAGGAAAGTCCTTTCACTTATTCTCTCTCCCTTTTGCGCCACTTCCCAAGCTAGCTCTTGGGAATTTCGGCCAGCCCTAGTTGAACACCAAGTTGTTGGTTCAATTTACCCTTCTCTAGTGTGGATTACTCATTGGAGGTGTTCGATTTTGGACACTGTGGTTTGCGACAACCCGGTGCGAAGTAAAATCAACTGTTCAACAAAAATCAAAGGTGATTTTTCTTATTCTCATATAGTTATATTGTGTATTCATGGCAAGATCAGATCTAATGGTTAAAAAATTTTAAAATTCCGCTCATGTATGTGATGCATGTAACCGTTAAATGCCAACATGGTATCAGAGCCAGGTTTTGCCATGGATACACAATTCTATATTATTCTGCGGAATAAGTTTTGTTCTATTTTGAGTTATTTATTTCATGAACTTTAAAATATGAGATTTAATTGTTCATGAATGAGAAATATTGATTTCTGGATGTATTTGTGATCAAATAAATTTGGTGGAAATAAAACCGAAATTTTTGAAGAAAAATTATTTGGGTTTGGCGTGAAACCCATTAGGGTTTGGCGTGAAACCCTAGGTAATGAAGGGGCTGTTCTAATTTAATTTCTTATGGATCCATTTAAAAATCATTTAGATGATATTTTATGTGTTTAATATGTGATATTAAGCCGTAGGATCGAACGAAATTAAAATCGAACAAGTTTTGCATGAAAACTAGTTTTGTCGAAAAGTTCGATAAATTGGTGTTCTTCGTATGTTCTTGATGTGTTCTTGGTTAGAACGACTTTTGATCTTCTAAATCTGATATATATGATATATTAAAGTGTTTTTAATTAATTGGATTAATTAAAATGGGCCTTAAATTAATTTGATTAATTTTAATTCATTAAAACCACTTAATGGGCTTAATTATGTTTACGGACTTGATTTAAATTAGTGAATGACTTGGTGGGCCCAAGGAGCTGATTTAAATTAACTATTATAAACATTAATTAAGTTTATTAATGGGTTTTAAGGGCTGGAGTGGGCTTGGCTCATTCCAAAAGGCCCAAATGGTCCAAATGACACAAAACTAGTTTGTGTGTGAACACACTTAGGGTTTTTCTTCTGTGGGTTTCGGCCTACACTTGTTTTAAGCCCAAAATTGATTCTTTTAATTATTTAATATGATTAATTAATTAAATAATCAATTTATAATTAATTAATAATCAATTTGATTGATTATTAAGACAAGAACAAATTCATGCAAAAAGGTTTCCTAAAATGAAAGTTTCCAAAATGGAAAAAGTTTCCTAATTTGATCACATCATTAAAATAACTCAAAATATAGTTTCAAAGGTTGAAACAAAGTTAGTAATCCATTTCTTTATGCATTAGAAAGGCATATAAGGGTGAATGATTGGCATGATGGTTAGTTATGGACAAAGCCCAATGTGATTGAGCATAATGCATGTTTTGGCCCAATGAGGACTTTCATGTCCCGGCCACTTGTTTTTTGGTTTGTATTTCATTTCAAATTGTAATATGTAATTAGATTACTTAGATTAGAATTAGAAATAGAGATGGAGACCAATATCAAGGAGCAAGATGGGCCGGATGGAGATCCAACAAGCTTGAAGATAATGTAATTATTTTCTTGTTTGAATCATGCATACTACCTAGGTGTGACCTTTTGATTTCCCTTATGGCTCGGGGAAATCAATGTAGTGAAGTCCATAACTATACCATATTTGTATGCTTATATTTATGTGATAGATATAGGATGCATACCAATGTATGCCAACCATGTATGATGAGACTTAATTAACTAAAACCCTCAAACAAATACTAAGGTATATAAGCCTTCCATTAATTTGAGGAGAACCAGAGTTCTTTATAGTGTGGGTTGTTGACCACAGTCAAGCTCACATTATATCGAATATGTTCAAATCTAATTAAATGGGTCATCTTAGCTAGCCCATTAGTTTGTTGACCACAGTCAAGGCTAATGGTTCTAGAGGCAAGATTAGGGAATGCATATATGATATGCATGCATCAAGAGTTGATAACCTAATGATCCAATAGTTGTGTAGAGACACAATTGGTATAGAGATACCTACCTTTCAAGGGTATGGAATTTGGCTTGTTGACCACAGTCAAGGTCAAATTACATATCAAGGATTGGATATTGGCCCACTAAGAAAACCATCGGGTTTTCTCGGATTATATAGTGAGGGCTATTAATTCGCAATAAAATAGTGGGAGTAAATGGATTAATTAAAGACCTTATTAATGCATACATATATATGAACATACTCTCATATCTTTTCTTTTTCACATCTATGTCATCATCATGAGCACATCAAATACACGATCAATCTTGGATAACAAACTGGTTGGCAGCAACTATTCTAACTGGATCAAGCAAGTGAGAATTGTTCTCAAAGCTGAAAAGATCCATTATGTCTTGGATAAAGATCTTCCACCACTTCCATCAGATGATGCCATTGATGAGATCAAAGGCACTTATCGAAAATACATAGAGGATAGTGAAGTAGCAGCATGTCTGATGCTGGGTGCTATGTCCTCAAAGCTTCAGAAGCAATATGAGATAGAGGATGGTGGGGTTTCCAAGAAGAAGGTTGCCAAGAAAGAGAATCCCAAAGGAACTTGCTTCCATTGTGGAAAAGATGGTCATTGAAAGCGCAACTGCAAGGCCTATCTATATTCTCTCAAGGAGAAAAAGCATGCTGATGCTTCTACCTCAGGTATTCATATGATTGAAATTAATACTTATTCTATTGCTTCAAAACAGTCTTGGGTATTAGATACCGGATGTGGATCACATTTGTGTGATGATCTACATGGGCTTAGAAGCTTTAGAATAGTTGGAAAGGTAGAGATATGTTTGCAGTCAGCTACTGGACAAAACATCTCTACAACTGTTGTGGGGACTTATCATTTGCCTCTTCCGAGTGGATTAGTACTGGAATTAAATAATTGTTATTATGTTCCAGCTTTGTCCAAGAGTATTATTTCTTTCAGTTGTTTAATGAACGATTATGATATTTCTTTAAAGGACAAATGTTGTTACATTTTTAAGAACAATATATTTTATGCAAAAGCTATCATTGAGAATGGTATATTTGTTCTTGATTTAATTAAAGAAGTACATAATGTGGATACCAAGAGAATGAAACATGATAATCTAAATACCTCATACTTATGGCATTGTCGTTTAGGCCACATAAATGAAAAACGCATGACCAAATTGCACAAGTCAGGTGATTTGGGATCATTTGATACATGCGAATCTTGTTTATTGGGAAAAATGACAAAAGCTCCCTTTATTGGTAAAGGAGAACGAGCTAAAATGGTTTTGGACTTAATACATTCGGATGTATGTGGTCCAATGACTACACATGCTAGAGGAGGTTACTCCTACTTCATTACTTTCATAGATGATTATTCCAGGTTTGGATACATCTATCTAATGAAATATAAGTCTGAAGCATTTGAAAAGTTCAAAGAATTCAGAAATGAAGTAGAGAAACAACTTGGCAAAAGTATTAAAACACTTAGATCAGATCGAGGTGGAGAATACTTAAGTCAAGAGTTTCAGGATTATCTTAGAGATAATGGGATTTTATCTCAATGGACTCCTCCATATACACCACAACACAATGGTGTATCCGAAAGGAGGAATCGAACACTATTAGATATGGTTCGATCAATGATGAGCCGAGCGGACTTGCCTAAGTCCTTTTGGGGATATGCACTAGAAACTGCTGTTTATGTGTTAAATAGAGTTCCTAGTAAATCGGTTGATGTTACTCCATATGAGATGTGGAATAACAAGAAACCCACGCTTTCTCATATGAAAGTATGGGGTTGTCCTACTTATGTGAAGAGGACAATGTCAGACAAACTGGATGTTAAGTCTGACAAATGTTTATTTGTGGGATATCCAAAAGAAACATTTGGATATTATTTCTATCATCCCTTAGAACAAAAGGTGTTTGTTTCAAGGCATGCTGTCTTCTTGGAAAGAGAATTTCTCCTACGAGAAGACAGTGGGAGTAAAATTGAGCTTGGTGAAGTTCAAGACCCACAAATAGAAGATGATCAATCTATTGAACCCGAAACTGAATTTCATAATGATGAAATCACAGTTGAACCTGATTATACACAAAATCCTAGAAGATCTACTAGGATGCGTTCTATCCCTGTGAGATATGGATTTCACATTGATTCGGATAGAGGCATAACTATAGTAGAGGACAATGAGCCTACAAGCTATCAAGAAGTTTTGAACAGTTCAGAACGTGATTTATGGCTTAAGGCTATGCAGTCCGAAATGGACTCCATGTATGAGAATAAAGTATGGACTTTAACTCAACCACCTGAAGGGATAAAACCCATAGGGTGCAAATGGGTCTTCAAAAAGAAGACTGACATGGATGGTAATATAGTTACCTATAAAGCTCGCTTAGTAGCAAAAGGTTATCGTCAAAAAGAAGGTATTGACTATGATGAAACTTTTTCTCCTGTAGCGATGCTTAAGTCTATAAGAATACTTTTAGCCATTGCAGCTCATTATGATTATGAGATTTGGCAGATGGATGTGAAGACAGCTTTCCTTAATGGAAATCTTACCGAGGATGTGTATATGACACAACCAGAAGGATTCACATCTGGAAATGGCGAAAAGGTATGCAAGCTTCAAAGATCCATTTATGGATTGAAGCAAGCCTCTAGGAGCTGGAACATACGATTCAATGAGACAATCAAAGAGTTTGGTTTCTCACAGAATGAAGATGAACCTTGTGTGTATAAAAGGGTCAGTGGGAGTGCAATTGTCTTCCTAGTTCTATATGTAGATGACATATTGATCATGGGAAATGACATTTCTCTTCTCCAATCTGTTAAAATATGGTTATCCAAGCAATTCTCCATGAAAGACCTTGGAGAAGCATCCTATATTCTGGGAATAAGGATCTATAGAGATAGATCCAATAGGTTGCTAGGTCTTTCTCAAAGTACATATATAGATAAAGTATTGAAGAGGTTCAATATGGATCTCTCTAAGAAAGGGTTTATACCCATGGTGCATGGGAAACACCTTTCTAAGTCTATGTGTCCACAGACACTGGAGGATAGAGAGAGCATGAATAGAATACCATATGCATCTGCAATTGGTTCTATCATGTATGCTATGTTATGTACACGTCCAGATGTAGCATTTGCTTTGAGTGTCACAAGCAGATTCCAATCTAATTTTGGAGAGGAACATTGGGCAGCTGTCAAGAATATTCTTAAGTACTTGAGAAGGACTAAGGATATATTCTTGGCATATGGAGAGGGCAGTTTGGAAGTAAACGGGTATACAGATGCCAGCTTCCAATCTGACAAAGATGATTGTAAATCACAATCTGGTTATGTGTTCATAATGGGAGGAGGAGCAGTTAGTTGGAAAAGTTCCAAACAAGAAACAACTGCTGATTCCACGACAGAAGCTGAGTACATTGCTGCTTCAGAAGCAGCCAAAGAAGCAGTCTGGATCAAAAAGTTCATAACCGAACTAGGAGTGGTGCCTAGCATTGTTGATCCGATTCCTTTATATTGTGACAACAATGGAGCCATTGCGCAAGCGAAGGAACCACGGTCTCATCAGCGATCCAAGCATGTTCTCAGACGCTACCATCTCATAAGGGAAATAGTAGCTAGAAATGATGTGAAAATAGAAAGGGTTCCCACAGATGACAATGTGGCGGATCCCCTCACTAAAGCACTTTCCCAGATAAAGCATGATCACCATATAAATAGCATGGGTCTGAGACATATGAGTGATTGGCTCTAGTGCAAGTGGGAGATTGTTAGAGAGTATGCCCTAGAGCCCATGTAATAGGGATGTTTTTCATATGTATGAAATTTATATTCTTAATAAAAGGCATCATTCATTTATTAATGCTGTGTTTGAATACATGAGTTTGTAAATCTTAAATTAATAAATGAAGTCCTAGATATTATAAACACAGTGCAAAGGCAATCATGAAAGTGTTCATGATGTGAGATGTCTATCGCATGCAAATGTGTTAATATCTAAATATCCCTAGTCATAGAATTAACAAGATAGGACATTGTTAATTCGGACAGACTAGCACATGTTATGCTTCTTGAATGGTTCAAGCAATGGTTCTCATAATTGTGATTATGGATGATAATCAAAGCTAACATGTGGATGCTTGTTAGAGGAACAAGTTCATTGGAGACCTGCAAAGAGAATCCTCATATGGATATTAAATCTATGTCAGTGAGGAATCTCTTCATAGCGGTTGTGCAAGTATCCTTAGACTTGAGATCACCAAAGTTATCTTAAGTAGCAAGTGGTATACTTTGACTCCATAACTGATTACTTCCAACTGGGAGTGAACATAGTTAGGAGATTGGGTATATCATGACCTACTTGAAGATAGTTGAGTGATTGACAAAGGATTCACCATCCCAGATTTAACAAGGGAAGTTATCTCACATGATTCTATAATTACCTTGTTCAGTGAATCTCTGGCCAGAGTAATATGCCGAGATGGATGGAGATCCATGAAGGGCATTTTAGGAACAATGGTTAAATTAATAGAACATACATAATTAGATTTATATGAGTTGACAGAAATCCATACTCAGAATCTGATTGAGATAAGAGTGGTGAAAGGAGTAATTGCACGGTAACTGTTTCTATGGAAGGGTACAGTCAAACCACATGACTTTCCTGACATTTGGGTAGTCATGATGCCTAGCTAGAGGCCAATCATGACTTGTATAATGATGTATCAAAATATCAATAGAGATTGATAAATTGATTTAAAGGAGTTTAAATCATGTGAGTTTTGAATAGAACTCACAATTACATATTATACTGCCAACATGGACAGGAACCCAATAGGTCACACACATATAGAGAAAAGGGTAAAATGGTAAAATGACAAGGATAATAATATTTGATATTATTATAAAGGTAGAGAGGAGAATATGATAATAATTAATTAAAGAGTTTAATTAATTATGATCAAATAAAATTGTCCGCGGAACTTTTGAGAAATGTTCTGTAAATTGGACCTAAATGAAATAATGTATTTCATGATTAATTATTATTGTCTTATAAGTGTTATAAGACTACTATAAGTGTTATAGGACATCCATAATAATTAATAGGACCATTGGTGAAATTATAAAGGGCCAAAAGAATGAAGAAGCTGGAGGAAGCCCTCCAGAAGAGGGCTACACGCCAACTCCAAACAGAAGGGCTTGGAGGGCTTTTTCTTGGACCAAATTAATTTATATATGTTACATAAGTGTTATGGAACTCACATATTTAATTTGGTTGGATTTGGAATCCATTTGGGTATTTAAATCCAATTAGATGCACAAAGGGCCTAGTTTGTGGATTTTGTGCATGGTCTTTTATGAAAAGATTTAATTTGGATTTAATTAAGCCCAAATGATTATAATTAATTCCAGAGGCCCAATTAATAATTCTCCAGCAATTTTAAAGAGCCCAATCTCATTAAGGAGTTGGAATTTTAACCTAACTATAAAAGGCCAACTAATGAGAATTAGGGTTAAGTGATTAAAACAAAAGGAAAGTCCTTTCACTTATTCTCTCTCCCTTTTGCGCCACTTCCCAAGCTAGCTCTTGGGAATTTCGGCCAGCCCTAGTTGAACACCAAGTTGTTGGTTCAATTTACCCTTCTCTAGTGTGGATTACTCATTGGAGGTGTTCGATTTTGGACACTGTGGTTTGCGACAACCCGGTGCGAAGTAAAATCAACTGTTCAACAAAAATCAAAGGTGATTTTTCTTATTCTCATATAGTTATATTGTGTATTCATGGCAAGATCAGATCTAATGGTTAAAAAATTTTAAAATTCCGCTCATGTATGTGATGCATGTAACCGTTAAATGCCAACAGTAGACAGTTGGCTCAATATCATCCCTAAATATCTCCTAATTTTGCCTCGGGCTAGAATCTGGCAAACCTCGAACACCATCAACTAGAAAGCCAAGGTACGTTGTAAATTCCTCATATTTCCTCCTTTCTAGCTGGAAATAGACAGTCCCATCTTTATCTTCAAATGAGCAACTAAAAGTGGTTAAGAAATCCCTGGAGATGGTTGGGTGTACTTCCTTAGTCTTTCTCATAAACTCCCGCCACCCAATGTTTGCAATTAGTTGATTTACTTCTTCCTGCATATTGTCTATTACAATACCTAAGAAAAAATCATTCATGTAGATTGACCTCACATATTCTATCGCTACAAAGTAGTCATACAATATGGCATAGCTTGGGTCAAAATAAAGAGGCATATGGATTCCTAAGGAACTGGAGGCAACGTCAGTGCGAGTGCATTTTGAAGCCATTGTACAAATCAATGACAGTAGATAAATGCCAAAATAAACTGTAAACTAAATAATCAAAGCACATTATACAAGTCAAAGCCATTGCATGTAATACTAAAACAAAATGTAATGACAATTGATTTCATGAAGCACATTGAGGATAGAAATGATAAGGGAAGAACAAGCAAACATATTAGGGTTAAAGAAGTCAATTAATAATGCAACAAATATATAATAAAGGTATGTTAAACTTTCTATTATTTGGCAACTTAAGTAAATAGCCCAACAAGCAATAAGACCCAAAAATGCAAAGGGAGAAATAAAAAAAAGTAATATTATCCGAAAATTAAACCAAGACTCACCAAAGTTCCCAAATGTAATTCTAACATAAACCAGTAATGTAATCAGGTCTTAAAAAATATGTATGAGGTGTTGCTAAGGTCTACAATGAATTTGAGTTGGATTGTTATAAAGCAATGGGGCAAAAGAACTCAATGTACTCATTATGGCATTTCATCAAACACTTGGTAGGCATAGAAAAATTAATGTTAAATCAAAAGAAATACAAACCATTCTTATGCCTCAAGTTAAGTAAGCGAATGCTAATCAATAAGAAAACCCCAAATAATAATTCTAAACTCAAAATAATAGCCATTCCTAACATAATCACAAGCCATAATAACCCTAAAAAAGGTGTATACAATGGACCCCAAATAAAAGAACCCCTACAACATAAATTAGTAAAATAAAATAATATGGAGTAAAAATAAACATAGAATAAAAATAGAGAAGGAACACTTACTTGGGAATTGTCGACCTTTCAAAGAGGAACTGAATAAAGGGAGCACAAGCAAAACGAATGGTGAAGTTTGAAAGCAAAGAGACTTGTGGTGAAAAGGAAAAAAGAACAAAGCTCCTTAAATACCCCATAGAACTCGACAATACCAAAGGGGAACTTGATGGGACCATTATAATCTACCTCTTTTGCACTTAAAGGACCTGGTAGGACCAACAATAGTCCAATCGGGTTCTTCCAATCTATAACAACTCTACCATAAAGACCCGATAGGACCATTAAATAGTCTCGTCGGGTCAATTTCCTTAAAAAATTTATCTTAATAGCTTTTTTTACCAAATTTACATCATTGCTTAACTATAATGCATTTCTCCCTTAATTTACATCCCAAAACCCATATGACTCCAATTACTCCTAAAACACATTCCACTCCAATTAAAATTATTAAGCACCAAATTAGTAAAAAAATAGCTTCTTTTAGGCCAAAAATGGGTTATTACACCTCAAAGGCAACACTTTAAGCTTTTATCTCATAAAATTGCCATAAAACCACAAAAAACATAAGAAAGAGCCATACCTGAAGTATGTAACTATAATTTTTTTTTATCCAAGCAACTATTTATAAAACACCACCTTAGGTTCATGATTTTAAAACGCACACAAAATGAACAAAAGAACATAAAACATTAACAACTTAGAATAAACTACAAAATCAAAAGTAGAGAAAGGTTAGAGAATTTTTTTCTAAATTTATGAAGTCTTTAGCTAAATTTTTGAGATGGCCTTACTTGTTATAAAAAAATTAAGGTTGCTTCAGCAACCTCTACCTAATCAGCATTATAAGGCTTTAACTGTTGCCCGTTCACCTTGTACTTATGACCATCCTTCAAACTTTTCACAGTAACCACTCCAAATTCATTACTTGTGACTACTACATATGGTCCAAGCCACCTGGACTTTAATTTTCCTAGAAATAACTGTAGCCTATTATTATATAGCAGTACCAACATTCCTAGCACAAAGTCTTTCTGAAGCAACTTCTTATCAAGCCAATGCTTCATCTTCTCTTTTATATGTTAGAGGTGTTCATTGGGAGGGTTCGGGTAAACCTGACCCGAACTCGAACAATCTACAACCTGAAATTCCCTCTAAATCCCAACCCTACCCAACCTTATGAATAGTTTGGGCCCCTACCCAAACAACCCTAAAAAATTTAGGCCCTACCTGAATAACTCGAACTTATTTTTTAAATTAAAAAATATTTTTTTCTATTTCAATTTACATTAAATTAAAACCCAAATAAATAATTAAATAAAAATATCATTGTTCACGAATATAAAATAAAAATTACAATAAATAAAATATTTAAAAATTCTCCAAACACACATTATATAATAATTAACCACTAACAATTTAAAAATTCTTCAAACACACATTATATAATAATTCAAAAATAATTATCTAATCGCAAAGATAAAATTTATCATAAAAGAAAGCCACCATTTTCGATCTTCAATTTCTTTATGTCCACCTAATACATAAATTATATATGGGAAAAATAAAATATAAAATTAATAACTAATAGCAAATAAAATAAAACATAAATTGTGCTTAAATTAAATTTACTGTACTATTAATAACTCAATCATCGAGATTAATACTCTTCACATTTGTTGATGATGATGTTCTTTGGTTAATGCTTGATGATGTTTCTTGATTAGCACTTGATGATGCCTCTTGATTAGCTTTAAGTTGACTCTCATTAAATTTCTCCAACTCTATAAATTAGATAAATAATTATAAAATCAATAATCAATAAACAATAATATAATATAATATAATATAATATAATATAATATAATATAATATAATATAATATAATATAATATAATATAATATAATATAATATAATATAATATAATATAATACAATATATTAAATAAAAATAAATAAAAAATACATACCATCCTTAAGTTTATCAATGAAATCCAAATCTTCTTTGATCTTTATGTGTTCATTAGATCCTCGGACCAATCTTGCATAATGATAATCTTGTTTTTAATGTTTATTTTATGGATAATTTTGTGTGTTTTAGCATCTCATCTTGCATGCTTTTAGTGTTTTAATGCTAAAATATTTTTCTTATGTTTATTTTAGTCATTTTGATAAATTTAAAGTTTTTGGGTGATTAATGGTCTTAAATTTCATTTTATGTAGGAAATTTTGCTAAGGCACGACTGAGACAAATTGTCCCAGCCGTGTCCAACGTAGAAGGCAAAAAACTCACCATTTCACTAATGGCCACGGCTGAGACAAAGTGTCCCAGCCGTGTCCAATACAGGAGTGAAAGTGCACCATTTTAATAAAGGTCGCGGCTGAGACAAAGTATCCCAGCTGTGGCAAAGTGCAGCCTGAAAACGTGTTCTGATCCAAAAGCTCATTGCGGTTGAGACAAAATGTCCCATTCGTGCCCATGAAATTAACATTTTGTCTCTTTATGTCGCGACTGAGACAAAAGTGTCCCAGTCGTGGCCTCTTGGACAACTCTATAAAAGCTGCGAAATTTTCTGCTTAGAGAAGGTATTTTTTTAGGGTTTCGTGTATATAATGTTTAGGTAGAGAAAAAAAATGCAGTTTTTCATTTTTTAAGGGTTTTTCATACTTAGTATTAGAGTTTTACTTGTAAAAATCACTCTTTTAGTTTAGTTTTACTTCAAGAACACAAAGATAGTCATAGTTTTAGTTTCTAGTTTTGAAGATTACAACTTACAATCAAAGTGTTGTTTGGAGAAGAAGAGAAAAAGCTTCATCAACTTTAAATCTTCAGCTCCAAATGGATTTTATAGTTTTCACTCTTACTTTGTTCATCTTTTACATTATGGATAGTGAGTATTTATCTTTGTTGCTTGGGGAAGCTTTAAATCCCCTACTCACAATGTGAATATTGAGCATATTTTGATTTTTACATGAATGAATGGTCTATTTCACTGTTATTTATATTTCATGGGTTTTCAATCTATTGAGTTAATTTCCATACATGGGTGAATGATGTTCATCATATATCTTTGAGTGTGTATTGAGTCTAGTGGATTGAAGTCTATGAATAATTTTACTCAGTTTTTCTTTCATTAATGTTGTATTACTTTAGACGGCTCCGGAATGGGATTCTAAATGTACAGTAATTGTGATTTTAGGACTAGAGTGTGGAGTGAAATGGATGATATTTGGATTGTTTGCCTCCGAAATGGGAAGGCAAACCAAACTTAGGATATTAGACCCCGTTCATAGGCTAGTTGTTGGGCTGGCTCTAGAATGGGAAGTTTAGCAACTAGAATTGCTGGCTTCGGAATGGGAAGCTTGGGTTAAGAGGGTTATCCCGAATTCATTCATGTATACTTTAAGATAAAATTAATTCACAGTGGGATGGATGAGTG
The DNA here is from genome assembly GCA_037975025.1 of Excoecaria agallocha. Classification (NCBI taxonomy): domain Eukaryota; kingdom Viridiplantae; phylum Streptophyta; class Magnoliopsida; order Malpighiales; family Euphorbiaceae; genus Excoecaria; species Excoecaria agallocha. The sequence continues at coordinate 31,190,658 of CM075820.1, read as the reverse complement.
AACCTAAGCAACGTTTTAATTTCTGCACATTTTGATACTTGCTAATTTTTTTGAATTAAATACATACTCAATTTACTGTTATTAGAATTAAATTTCCCTTCATTACATATTTTAGTTTTTAAAGTTTGCATTATACAAATTAAACAACTCATACACACCAAATTGGGAATTCTTTAGCATACAATTAATTTCCACAGTTTTCACATACATTTCTCTTGGGTTCGATATTTGCTAGTCCTAACTATACCCCACTTTATTACTTGTCGATCTATTGCACTTGCTAGGGTTACAACAAGTTTTTAGCGCCGTTGTCGGGGAATTTGGCATTGTTAGTAAGCTGTGATTATTGTTTGTATATGTTTTCTTTTCCTTATTTTATTTTTCTTGATTCTTTTCAGGTGAAATTGGTGTATGAACAAAACAAGACAAGAGCAATTACTGCCTTTTAATCCTAAAATCAAGAGGACCCTACACCAAAGAAGGAGAGCTAATAGAGATAACGAGATGGAGCACGATCCTCCTCTTGGTGAGTTTCCTCTCGAGAATGAATAAGTGCCGAGGGCATATGAACAAATGCCAGGGGCAAGAAGAGAAGAATTGCCTAGGCAAAGAACCATAAGAGACTACGCTATGCCAAGGTGGAATGAAGATCATTAAACAATTGTATTAGCAAGAGGAGTACAATTTGAGCTCAAGCCAGCCACCATTACTATGGTACAGAGAAATCAGTTCTCTGGTTCAGAAGTAAAAGATCCAACTAACATATCGACATATTTTTGGAAGTTAGTGACACTGTTTAAATTCCAGGTGTTAGTACGAATGCAGTAAGGTTGAAGCTGTTTCCATTTACATTAATTGGCAAAGCAAGAGAGTGGCTACAAATGTTACCATATCAGTCAATATGGTCATGGGATCAGATGCAAGAAAAGTTTCCAATGAGATTTTTCCCTTCAACAATGACTGTAAGCATTCAAAATAGCATCATGGTTTCCATCAAATGAATGAAGAGCCTTTTCATGAGGCCTGGGAGAGGTTTAAAAGATTATTGAGAAGCTGTCTGCATCATGAGATAGCAGTTTACCAACTGATGACCATCTTTTATGCTGGAGTTAAACATCAAACAAGGTCATTATTGGATGCAGCATCAGCAAGATCTTTCTTGAACAAGCTACTTGAGGACGCTTTTTAGTTGTTGGATGAGATGGCAACAAATGACTCTCAGTGGACTACCCCTAGATCAGTCCCAAGGAGACAAGGTTTACACAATGTGGATAAAGTGGCATTGTTAAAAGCACAGCTAGAATTGGTAAAAAAGGAGTTGAGTGGCTTGAAAGTTCAAAATGTGGCTGCAGTAAATCAAGGACATGAGCCATGTGAAAGTGGGCAAGTTATCCAAGAAGGAGTTGTAGGAGATGTAAATGCATTAGGCGATTTTAGAAGGAATGATCCCTACAGCAATTAATATAATCTGGAATGGAGAAATCACCCAAATTTCTCTTGGAAGGATGGAAATCAACAAGCTTCACCTTCTCAACCACAAGCAAGAGTGTAGCACCCTTATCCTATAATCTATACATATCACTTTATCCATCTCATTACACATGTATTACTGTGCCACAAAAATATATACCAACTATATAGAGAACTGCTATTCATACTTATACCATAAGAGTGCTATACTATTAAGACTTCACAATATACATTAAAGTCTCTTTACAAAATATAACAACTGATTAACATCTTACAAAATAGTTGTACTTTTACAAGATTTCCAACACAACATAAAACCCTCAAAATACAAAAAAAAAAACCAAAAAGAAGACTATATACTTTATTATCTTCAAAGACTTGTGTTGGCCAACCTGCTACAGATATCGGTCATGCGAGAAAGTCCTAGCCTTGCAACCTACACGGATGAAACACCTGTGCTAAGCTATAAAGCTTAGTGGGGAACTAAATCATGATAAACAATCACTCACAGTGATCGTCAACAAGCACACAACATGCCTCAAATATAACAATGATTTATTTCAAGAAATGAAAGAAATTAAACATTTACATTCACTTATAGAAATCATAAATTTCAACAGTAAAATTTTACGTTGATGTTTCATTCACCATATATAATCATATAAGTTCCAGCATCCTTTGGACTTAAGTTCAACCATTGATAATATTATTATTTTATTAATCAATGCTTGATCATGAGAGTATAGTTATCTATTCCAAATTTCATAAACAATCTTCATAGACACTGAAATTATCTTATATCTATTCTTGTATGTCTTGGATATATACACACATTAGAATTATATAAGAAAACAACACTTCCAATTACTATGAGATTATTATATTACTATAGGCTTACTTTATATTCCATAAGTTATTCATGTTGTAACATACTAGATGTATCATAAAAATAAGCCTATCAACTAAACATATCACTTGTATATCATTACCATAAATAACAAATACATATTAAAGAACATGTACATGCAACAATATGAACACATATATAATCATCAATTAAACAATTAGCATGTATTTTTGATACTAGAAGTATAGATACATATACTATTGGACATTCTTTTAGACATGGGTTTTGTATGCAACAAAAGGAATTTCACATGTAGAATAGTATAAAGTCAACTACGAATTTTCATGCCATATTAAACTTTTCTTAACCTTGATAATAAAGCCTACACTATTCTAAAGAGGTGATATCGGGATATATGGTAGTACCCGAAGTTACAAAACTATTGATTATAACGATGGCACCCGAAGGTACAAATAAGATACCCGAAGGTATTAAACGATGATCCCTTGTAGGGATAAAACTATATGATAAATCAGTGGACCCAAACAAGGTCGAACAAATAACATGGACCTAAACGGGGTCAATCAAATAACATGGACCGATCAAGCGGACCCAAGCGGGGTCGGCTACAACCCACACGAGGGTTGTTTAAATTAACTTTAACTTTTAAACCCAAATAGGGTCACTATACTTTTAAATTCAAGTGGACCTAAACAAATCAAAATGTTCAAAAGCAGTTGCAAGGTACCTTTATAGGCATGCCTATCTATCCACTTCCTAGACTCAACGCAGGCAATAAAATCTATTTGCTTTATCTTTCATTTATTCATTCATATTCTTATATGCACATGTATACTCTTGGGTAACTATAAACAATGTACTCATACACATGCTCATGTGTAACTTTCTGCAAACCTGTAAATATACTCACTGTTGGGTATTACCACTTTATACTTTATAATCTTATTCGATCATGTAATCTATTCCGTATGGCAAGACTATACATATATAATGACATTTGTACCCATACATATTCTTGTAAATATATATATAGTCTCATATAACATTGCCATTATATGCTTTAATAAGATTTCTATAATTTAGTCTATAGCACTGTAGATTTGTATTTTAGCATGCTAACATGTAATAGCACATATGCCTAATTATGTCATTTCAATTAAGTAAAGACATATTCATATATTTCACTTTAACATATTCTTTGAATCATTACTCTAAAATAGTTTTCAAGCTTCAAACCCAACCATGTAAGATCATACATATCTATATATATGCACACATATATTCTACTAATCACATTACTTCTTTATACAAGTAAAGAATTAGCATTTCAAACTATATGTATCATAGCAATTTCAAGAAATTAATAGGAATAATGTATAATCATCTAGACATTTATATATATATTAGCCCATTGAAAGACAAGTTATTCAACTAAACATAGTAGCTTTAGATTCATCAATTTGTATACAACTAGGTAACGTGACATGCTTTCAAGTCCTTGTTTCATATACTCCAGCACCGAATGAACATTCATGAGTAGCATTTTTAATATTACCTATCATGTATGAATTTATATCTTACACATTGCACATGCATATAATCTTATTATAGTACACTATTGTCCAGTGTTTAAATATGCATTCATATATTCATATAGTAATTCAAGTACCGATAATTAAACATACCTCTCATCATGAACTTGTTCTTGAACATATGATCTTTAGGCAACACATCATATCATAGTAAATATAGGATTAATGATAATATCATAACTTCATGCTTTTATTTATTAATCTACTTTAATGAAGGTTCATCTACATGGTATCAATGTATCTTTACAACTTTGTTTCTACAAGTCATTATATTAATCTCACATTTTGATGTTACATAATACTCTCATATATATATTTTAAAATGTTCTAAACTCACATATTAATGTCATATTTTAAATTAAATTACATGTTTTAACATGCTTTAGATGTATTTCAAATGTTAGGGTGAGTGTTGGTATTTAATGAGGCTAAAAATTACACTAAACTTCAAAAGGAAAAGGCCACGGCTAGGACAATTGGTCCAAGCCATGTCTAAAGGCTGAAATTGACATAAGAAGGTGGCCACGGCTGAGACAAATTGTCTCGACCGCGACTGCCACTGATGCCTTAAGGAAATTTCTGCGAGACAGTTTTTCTAGTTCACTTTGTACATCATTTTAGACCTTCCAAATGGAATTTTCAGCAAAAATGGTCTTCTACAACTTTGTTCCCCTATATTTCTAGTTTTTAAAACATCAAAAATATCTGAAATATCTATTTTATAACTCAAGATATATTGAATTTACTAAAGGCTATTTATTATAGTAGGCAACACAGGATTTTCGATTTCAAGTGAAAATTAGGCAATCTTATAGGCATTATTAGACTTTTCTTTCTTCATATAAATTTTAAGTTTGGAAGTCTATTTTAATTAGGAATTTACCTAATGTCATTATGATCATTGTACAATCAATTATAAAGATTATACCCCAAGCTATTCCAAAATCGGAATAAAAAATGCATCTAACATTTAATCAATATAGGGATAATTTAGAGGCCAAATTAGTGCTATTTTTCAACTATAATTTTATACATATAACTCTTTTGGAACTATTAAAATTAACATGGCTTTAATTTAAGGTCCCTAACTCATTTTTATGGCTAAATTACAGTCAATAATTTCATCAATTCCTCATGTAACACCTATTGTAACAAATTCTAATTTTATAGCTCAACCCAATTATTCAATCTATCACACATATGCACCTTAATAATATAATTAACATTCACATGCATGCAAGATGAGTCCTATCCCATACCTTAGCCAACTTTTCGTCCTAGTTTTCAACCCCTTGCAATTTCCTTCCCTTTACTCTTTCTACCATCCTCTTCTCCTTCACAAACATCATCATCCTCATCAATTAAAATTTCCAGCACTTATTTAGCATTTACCTCAACCAAAATGAGAAGAAGAAGATGATGATGATGATGAAATTCAGTAGAGATTATTTACCTTAAAGTTATACACTTAATTGCCTTAATTAACCATCATGAATTATCACTTAAATTTCTTGAAAGATTCAAAGACTTTGAAAGATAATGAGAGGAAGTATTTTCTGGTTTTCTCCTCTCAAAATTGCCGACACATCACTCTCTCACACACCATCTCTCATCACATGTTTAGCTTATATAACAATAAGGTAAAATTCCCTATTTGGTCCCTTAAGAGTTTGCATGTCACACAATGAACACCCACCTTTTTGCATGCTATAAAGTGACCCCTCCACTAAATCTTTTTCTTAAATCAACCTTTCCATTTATTCCTTCTTTTAAATTGACCCTTCAATTATTCATTTATTCACATTTTCCCCTAAAGATGCCATAATTATAAATTGACCCCTAAATTAATACTTCATACTTTAATTATACCCTTGAATATTATTATACCAACATAATAATTTAATTATGCCCTTATAAAATTCATACCATATAATTTACACATTTATCACATAATTATTGATAACTTAATAACATTTTTGCCCCAATTAATATCTTAACTCTTAATAATTCATCCAATAATGCTCAATTAGACTTTAATAACATTTAATTGCCCTTGAATTCTAATAGGGCCTATTTTGGGTCCTTACAAAGAGCCCCTTACCACACAAATGCTTATCATAGTCATGCTCAGCCCCACCAACCACAAGCCACCAATCACTACTAAGCTCTTTATCCACCGAAACACCATCAATGGCAGAGCTCTAATCATTTCCAACCTCAATCATACCACCCACTGGGATTCCAATCAAAACCACCTATTCAATAAAAGAAGCCTAACTTAGAAGACATGTTTGCCATCTTTATGAATAGCCAACAATAATTCATGACAAGTCAAGAATCAAGATGGAAATCTCAAGAGCAATGGAATTGGAACCAAGATGCTTCAATAAGAAATTTGGAGACTCAATTGGGTCAACTTACAACTTTAATGTCAAACAGACAACCAGGGACATTTCCTTCAAATGTGGATAGTAATCCCAAGGAGGAGGCCAAAGCAATCACTTTGAGAAGTGGCAAGGAAGCAGCAAGAGAGGAAGAAAAAGGTAAATCACCAACTTCATCAACTAATTTGGAGGAACCAACGCGAAAGGTAAGTACTTCTAACTCTAGAGTATAGGTATGAAGCACCCCTCATGCAAAGACCCTATTTTCACATGTATCATGAATACTATTAATCATGCTCATACTACATGTTCAATTAACCATCACTTAGCCATTAATCATGCCATACGATTTCATATACTATTATTTGTGCCACCTGTCCGTTCCTGTTTTTCATTTCATGCTTAGTATCATGCATACTAACTATATGGATATTACTTCATGCATATCACATACACACATGTTCTTTCGTAGCTTTACTACTAGTGAGTTACATTATCCCACATAGGTCATATACATATCAAAATATGACTGGCCATTATACAAAACATATGATAGCTGTATTACAAAAATAAACATCCTACATCAAGGTTATAAGTCGATGGTTGGCCCTTCCTGATGCAGAGAACGTCCCTGAGCAAAAGTCTTTCTAGAAGGTACCTACACGGATAAATAACTCGTGCTAAGCTATAAAGCTTAGTGGGGAATATCTACAGATGGATGGCCATACACAAGGCCATAAAAACATACATATACAGTATGTTCATATACTATAATCAACATGTCCAACATAACATGGCAACAATAACATATACTTTAAAGCATAAGCGTATTCTCATGTACATAAGCATTGTACCCAAGAGAGAGAAACACATATTTCTTTTTCATAATTCATATAGATGGCAATATTCCATGTGAACATATTCAATTGAAGCATAATTCCTATGGTAAACCAATAATATAAGCCACATATCAATCTTTAGTCAAATAACTTTAACTGTTTACTTTTGATCATTACTATGAATAACGTTTAGCCTGCCTTAGCTTTATCAGTGGATGCGGGAACTATGGATACACAATGGTATCAAATGAGGGATATCCGAAGATATCGAATTTATAGACCCAAACAGGGCCAACTGTACTATGGACCGGTCAAGCATACCTAAACGGGGTAGCCTATCAACCCAAACGGGGCTGATCATGATCCAAACGGGATCATATACTATGGACCCAAATGGGCCAACTATGGCAGCTGCAATTTCCCTATAGGCGCCTATCTATCCACATCTAAAACTTTATCGCAGGCGGAACTATATTCGTATTCAATTCACACTTTAATACTGTATTCATAGTATACTGTTTGCACATATGCATAGTCTTATCAACCTATGAATTCTCTGGTGCATAATCAGATACATGCACATTTCATATGCCAAGATATATATCTGGCTTATCTATATCTGTATGACTATATCATTTGCATCATATCATATAAGCATGACATATAATCATCATATCATAGACTTGATCAAGCCCTCATTAAGCATTTCACATGTTCATAGTCATGCTAATTCATCTTCTATCTCATAGGGCAATTACATGCTCATATACTCATATACATAATCATAAATGTACATACCTGTGGGTACATTCGCATATAGTCGATTTATTCTTATGAGCATGTTTCCAACACATATATATATACCTTTATCATCATTCAAGTCATGTGCTATACAAAATATCAACATGTTTTCATATGGCATATACACATGCCAAGGTCATGCTATTATTCTCTTTTTCATATCACAAGTGCATATCAAAAGGTGCACTTTCATGTCATAAGATTTACATGTGTAGGTTTATCTCAATTTGGCATATGACCATCATGCACAAGATTAATTACATGTATGGGTTCGATAATTCCTTTCTAGTCTTTATTCATATTCACAAATGAACGCATGTGCATGCATACAATTCCTTCATTGATAGTCATATTACATGCCTTATTCATTTAACTTTCTATCACATAAGCAATTAGCTATCTCAATCAATTTAAGAATCATATTATCAAGTGTAGCAACAATCTATTCATACTAGCAATTTCTGTTACATAGAGTAGTCTAGAAAACTAGTCCGGATTCAACTATAGATTACATGTACATAGAGATAGATTCAAGCTTAGGTTTCTTCATGTGAAATATAGGTATGGAAGTCTATTTTTCAATGCAAAAATAATCACTCAATTTGCTGTTCTATAGCTCAACTTATGAGCAAAACATTCAAGACAGGTCATTCAGTCATGAAAAGGAGTTCGACTCGTGAAGGGATTCACGAGTGAAGCAAATAAGGTGATTCTCATGACTCGTGAAGGGGTTCACGAGTGGAGAAGGAACTATACTTCACGACTCGTGAAGTGGCTCATGAGTGAGGAAGAAAAGCTGAACTTCACGACTCGTGAAGAGCGTCACGAGTGAGGTAACAAAGGAACTCTTCACGACTCATGAAGAAGCTCACGAGTGAAGAAGAAAGACTCGACTTCACAACTCGTGAAGAGCTTCATGAGTCGGACTGATGTTCACGACTCGTGAAGTCATTCACGACTCGGCAAGTCTGTCTTCTTCAACCTTTCAACGATAAACTTCCAGAAAAACGTAAATTCGATTCTGTAAATCCTATTCACTTCCAGTAATCCATTTTACATGCAATATGAATGGCCTAAATTCCCATACCTTGGCTGATAAACCCAATGTCTTCAACCTCTATCAATTCCCTTTCCTTTGATCCTTCTTCCTTCCTCTTCTCCTTCATAAATACCATCACCATGAACATACATTTCCAGCAAATGACATATTCTCAGTCAACAGAAAATGAAGAAGAAGATGGTGATGATGCAGTGTTAAAATGAGAGTTTAATTACCTTAGCTTAGAGCCTTAAACTCTTGATTAACCAACATGCACCATTAACATCTAAATGCTTGAGATAAATCTATGGAAATCAAAGAGGAAGAAGAAGATGAATTTCTGGTTTTGCTCTCAACAAATGCCGATTCTCACCATCAAATCCTCTAACCCAAGCCTTTTATACCCACATGACAATCTCCTCTTTAGTCCTTCATCATTTTGCATGTCACACAAATGCCACAAGCCTTTATGCATGTTAGACTTTAACCCCTCCACTAATTCTTTTTCAAACATTAACCTATCCATTTAAGCATTCTTTCAATTTAACCTTAAATTAAATGCTTCTCTACACAATTGGCCACCAAAATGCCAAAAATACCAATTAACCCCAAATTAATACCTTTATCCTCAATTGCATCCTTAATTAACATTAAACCATACTCTTTTATTATATTTTCATGCAATTAACATAATAACATGTTAATTTACCCCCTTACTTAATTACAATAATATACAAATTAAATTAGGGTCATGTTAGGGGCCTTACAAGGTAGATGTGGATGCTCCAAGGAATGACAAGGGAAAGAGTATTGTGAATCCGAACATAGAGGATCTTGATATCAATTGTTTGCCCTTTCCTGCTATAGCTAGAAAGGAGAAGGAAAATGAGCAATTGGCTAGGTTTCTATAAATGCTTAAGAAATTACATATTAACTTACCTTTTGCTGAAGCCCTAGCACAAATGCCCAATTATGCTAAATTTATGAAGGAACTTTGTTCTAACAAAAAAAACTAGAAGGGTATGGAACTGCGGAACTCATGGAAAACTGTAGTGCAATTATCATGAATAAGATCCCAGAAAAATTAGAAGATCCAGGTAGCTTTACTCTACCTTGTGAAATTGGTGAGACCTTTGTTGGAAAAGCTTTATGTTATTTAGGAGCCATCATTAACTTGATGCCTTATTCCATGTGCAGGAAACTCAACTTAGGGGATCTCAAAGAAACAGGAATGAGACTTTAACTTATAGATAGATCAATGAGAAAGCCGAAGGGAGTTATTGAGGACTTACTGGTGAAAGTGGGAAAATTTATTTTCCCTATAGATTTAGTGGTCATGGAGATGGAAGAGGATAGGAAGACACCACTTATTATAGGTAGGCCATTCCTGAACACTACAAAGGCTCTAATTGATGTCCATGGGCAAAAGGTTACTCTTAGATTCAATAACAAAGAATTGGTGGTAGATATGAACAAGTCTCAGAAATATCCATCAAGTGATCTAGAAGAGTCGGTCTATTTCATGGACAAAATTGATGAATGTGTAGAGGAGATGCAAGAAAAAGTGTTGTTGAATGATCCAGTGAATTTAAGCTTGATTCATTCTTTGGAGAGTGAAGAGTTGGATGGATTAAAAGAAAAATGGATAGCAGCTGTGGAGAAGGGATGTGAAGAGAAGAATTTGAAGCAAGAGAGAAATACTTTACAAGAGGGGAGTTGAAATCTGAAATTAATCCTCTTCCTCCTCATTTAAAGTATGTATTTTTGGAAAACGAAGAAAATCCAGTAATTATCTCTTCTTTACTGATAGGTGTTGAAGAGGAGACACTATTCAAGGTGTTAAAAAAGCACAAAGAGGCTATAGGATGGGAGACAGCGGACTTAAAGGGCATTAATCCAAGCTATTGCACTCATCGGATTCCTATGGAGGAAGATTGGGAGAAATGCCATTTTATGGTAAGGGAAGGTATAGTTTTGGGACACTAAATTTCTGAGAAGGGGATTGAGGTAGACAAAGCAAAGATAGAAGTTATAGAGAAGCTTCCACCACCAACCAATGTCAAGGGAGTTAGGAGTTTCCTAGGCCATGCAAGTTTTTATCATCGATTCATAAAAGATTTTTCAAAAATTGCAAAGCCTTTATCTAATTTGTTAATGAAAGATGCTCCCTTCGAATTTAATGCTGAATGTTTATTGGCTTTTGAATTGTTGAAGCAAAGGCTTATTTCAGCTCCGGTGATCGTATCTCCAGATTGGAATTTGCCCTTCAAGCTAATGTGCGATGCAAGTGATTTTGCAGTGGGAGCAGTACTCAGACAAAGGCAAGAGAAAGTATTTTGTACAATTTATTATGCAAGTCACACTTTGACAGGAGCTCAAGTTAACTACACCATAACTAAAAAGGAGCTTCTTGCTATTGTATTTGCCTTTGAGAAGTTTAGATCATATCTACTTGGAGCAAAAATTATGGTGTGGTCTGACCATGCAGCAATAAGGCATCTCTTTGCCAAGAAGGAATTCAAGCCAAGATTGATAAGATGGGTAATCCTCTTGCAAGAATTTGATTTGGAGATCAAAGACAAGAAGGGAGCAGAGAACATATGGCAGATCATTTGTCAAGATTGGAGCATGATCATGTTGAGAAAGGGGAGATTGTGGACTTATTCCCTGATGAGCATATTTGTGCATTATTTGTTTGTGAAATCTCTGTACTTTGGTTCGTTAATGTGGCAAATTTTCTCGCAGGTGGTTATATGCCAAAGGACTTCATATGGCAACAAGGATAGAAGCTGCAAGCCAATGTAAAGCATTACATTTTGGATGATCCTTACCTTTTTTGGCTTTGTGCTAATCAAGTGCTAAGAAGGTGTATCCCCAATGAAGAGCAAGCAGAGATTATTCAAGCCTGTCATAGTAGAGAAGTTGGTGGACATCACGGACCTAATAGAACGGTATCAAAAATCCTCTCTTCTGGATTTTATTGGCCCACCTTATTTAATGATGTTAAATTGTTCATTCAAACTTGTGATCGATGTCAAAGGGTGGGAAATATAACTAGGAGAGATGAGATGCCATTGACCAATATGCTTGAGGTTGAAATGTTTGATTTGTGGGGAATAGATTTCATTGGGCCTTTTTTGGTTCCTTATGGGTTTGAATATATCCTAGTGGCAGTAGATTATGTGAGTAAGTGGGTAGAAGTTATAGCTACTAGGGCTTGTGATGCAAATATTGTCCTAGAATTCTTGAGGAAGAATATATTCACCCGTTATGGAGCCCCGAGAGCTATTATCAGTGATGGTGGGAAACACTTTGTTAACCACCAATTCAAGACCTTGTTGAAAAAATTTGGAGTGAGACATAAAATCACTACCCCATACCATGCCCAAGCCAATGGCCAAGTTGAGTTGTCCAACCGAGAGTTAAAAGCCATCTTGGAGAAAACTATAAATGCATCTAGGAAGGACTGATACCTTAAGCTAGACGAAGATTTGTGGGCATATAGGACAGCTTTTAAGACACCAATAGGAATGTCACCTTTTAGGTTAGTGTTTGGCAAGTCCTGTCATCTCCTGATGGAATTAGAGCACAAGGCTTATTGGGCTACTAAGTTCTTAAATCTTAATCTTGAGAATGCAGGAAAATGTATGTCCTTGCAGTTAAACAAGTTGGAAGAGATTTGATTCTGGGCCTATGAACATGCCAAGAAGTATAAGGAGAACAAGAAGAAGTGGCATGATCGTAAAGTTGTCAAGAAGGAATTTGTGCCAGGAATGAAGGTACTTATTTATGATAGCAGACTAAGGTTGTTTCTCGGGAAGTTGAAATCAAGGTGGAAAGGGCCATTTGAGGTTGTCGAAGTCTCTAGCTATGGAGCAGTAACCATCAGACATCCGAAAGAAGGTCATGGACGTGAGTTCAAAGTAAATGGTCACCGATTGAAGCCATATCTCGATTCCAAGTATGAGGCTGCATCAGTGATCCTCACCTTAGAAGATGATCCATGAGAGCTATGAAAGTCGAGCTGGCAACTTGTTAAACCCAGAACTTTTTCTTATCCTTGAACTCAATTACTTTTCTTTTCAATTTATCTTTAATTTCTTGCAAGTTTATCATGTTTAGTATCTAGTGTTTTTAATTTTGTCAAGAGAATAATGATTAGTAGTGAATGTTAAAATGATTTTGTTGAGGAGATGAAGAGTTTTTAAAAGGGAAAAATTTCAGTTGGTCGCGGCTGAGACAAACAGTCCCAGTCGTGGTCCATTAAAATTTTGGAGAGGCAGAAGGTAGCCACGACTGAGACAAATTGTCCCAGTCATGGCCAATTTTGTGTTTCAGAGATAGAAGGAGGGCACGGCTGAGATAATTAGTCCCAGCCATGGCCTTTTCCGTGCCATATTTTAGTTTAGAGTCCAGAAGGTAGGCACGACCGAGACAATAAGTCCCAGCCGTGGCATTTAAAATAAATATAAAATTTTAAAATTTAATAATAATAATAATAATAATAAATAAATAAATAAATAAATTTATAAAAAAATCACATGGGGGAATTCATTGGGACACGACTGAGGTAGTTAGTCCCAGCCATGCCTTTTGTTTCATTTCAACTACAGAAGGGAGGCACGAAAGAGACAAATAGTCCCAGCCGTGCCTTTCATTTTATCAAAATGGGGCGTTTCGTTTTTATGCATGTCGCGGTTGAGACAATGTGTCCCAGTCGTGGCCTTTAGCGAAACCATTGGGCTCATTCAGTTTTAACCTAATCTTTTGCCCTCTTTTCTTCATTTTTTTCTGTTTTCCCTACATTTTCCTAAAACTTTCGGCCTCCTCTCTCCATTTTTGCTTCCATCCTCTCTCTCTCTCTTCAAGAATTAGGTAAATCTCTTTTCTCTCTTCTCTTTGTTTTTGGTTTAACTTTTGTTTTGTTTTAAGTTACATTGATTTTTTCTTTGTTAAATCCTCCTAAGTCTGTGTTTTTCTCCTTGCATTTCATCTCTCACCTTAAAAATCTTGCTTCTTTAACATTGATTCCAGTCTTGATTACGATTTTGGCATATGATTTGTCAATTTCTTGCATAAATGTGTTGTTGTTGTTGTTTCTGTTTATCTTTCCCTGTATGCGTTTTCTGTGTACATTTTGTGTTCCCATCTTCGATTTCTTGCTCCTTTAACTTTAATTGTTGGATTGGTTATGTTTTTTGGCATATATTCTGTGAATTCCATGCATCTAGGTCTTGTTGTTTGTTGTTTTGTTGTTAAATGAATGTTGCCCACCACCTATTCGATGAAATGCCAAAGAGAGGTATGCAATTTTTTTCTGCTTCAATTGTTACATTGTCCTGCTTCTTTCACTTTAATTCTTGGTTAGTGATGATTGTTAGCATGTGTTTGTTTAGTCTTATGCATCATTGTTTGTTATTATTGTTGCTCAATACATTCGCCCACCACCTGTTCGATGTATTGCCAAAGAGAAGTAAGATACTCTTTGTGCTTTAATTGTCAAGTTGTTGCCCTTTTTTTTTTGCCTCACACTCATGCTCAAGAAACATTTGCAATGTTTTTATGCTTCACAAATGGTAGAAAATATTAATATAGGAGTGGGAAAATGTGTGTGTTCGAGCCATTTTTGTTAAGTTTTTTGTTGTCCCTAACTCAATTGCATATGCTTTACTTTGTATTTTGGTTCCAGCATTCTTGTGAGTAGTCCACTTGTGTTTGTTTATGTTTGTTCCTTATGTCTTAGATAGGTTATTTGTTATATATTTTACTATTCAAGTGCCTTATTTTGTCTTTAATGCTTATATGTTGTGTTGTTGTGTTACAGGCGAAATGGCACCCAAACGATCTCGTACCGACACTGGTGCTTCATCATCTGCCCCTTAGGGGTCCTCAAAGGTTAAAGTTCCAGCATGGGTTCCCACAAAATTTACAAATTGGTAGACCCTCTTTTGCAAGCAGGAGTATCTGGCCACCCCTTGCCTCAATATGGAACTTATGATGGAGTTGGGCTTTAAGAATGAACTGGACAGATTATTTAATGGTGTAGGCTGGAAAGTTTTCTATGAGCGAAATGAAAAGATATACCCTCATTTGGTCCATGATTTTTTTAGTACAGTTAATTTTAGAATTGGAGTGGATAGCTATGATGATCCAGGCCATGTGAGTTTTTGGCTCGACGGCATTCCGTATCAGATGACTTTCAACGCATTTTCTAAGGTCTTGGGTTTTGATCAACATGCTGCCCAGGACTTTACTCATCTAAACAAATAGGAAATCTGGATGGGAGTTTGTGATCCCGAGGTTCCTACATATTTTAATCCCAAGAACACAAAGGCGCATCACTTGAGAGATCACCCATTGAGGATTATGCATCGATATTTGGCCTTAACTTTCTTTAGCCACCTTGGAGGGCCTAGAAATGTAAATGCAAGTGAGACCACCATTCTTTATGCAGTGCATAATGGTATTCGGCTAAATGGGGCATCATTCATTGCCCAGAAAGTTTTGGATTTGTGCTCATTCCCAAAAAGGGATTCTAAGCTAGCAATGGGAGGGTTCATAACCACTTTAACCCATTTTCTTAACCATACAAGGTTAGGTGCTGCAGTTGATAAGCCCATGATCATTGATCGAAAAATGTTATAGAATATGGTTGTCCTGATTGATGACCCTTGCCTTTTAGGGCAAGGACATTTGGTGGTTTTGGACCGGGCTTTATATAGAGCAGCTGTGCACAAGGAAGCCATAAAATTGGAGCAACCTGAAGCTGAAGCATCTTCCTTATCCTCTGAGCAGTACACTGCTCTTAATACCAGACTTGATAGCATTACTCAGAGGATGGATTCTGGGTTCACATCCATTACACAGCTGATGGACGACATTGTTACAGCTCTTGGGATGCTACAATCCCGATTTGACAACCAGTTCTCGCCACCATTGCCGCCTTCCTTGCCATGATTTCAGGGATTTTTCCTCCACTCATCACTCCCTTGTTGTTTATACTCTTTTGGTCTTTTGTTGGGGACAGCAAAAGTTTTAAGTGTGGGGTGAGGGTTTGAGGATGAAGTCTGTTTAACTTAGTTTTTCTGTATTTGCTTTTGATGTTGTTTCTTTCTAGTTGTGGGATGTTTTTAGTTATTTGTTGTTGTGTTGTGACTGTAGTTTGCTAATCTAATTTCTTTCATGTTTTCCATATTTTTTCATAGTTTTTATCTTGGATGTTTGATTTTGTTATTAGTTCTTTTCTTTTGTGTTTGAAAGTTGCATTACATTCTGCATTCCTTTAGTGTCGATTTAGTTTAGTTTCTTAGGTTGTTAATTACTCTTGCAATTAGCCTGAACTTGTCAGTTAATCTTGTTTTGAATCAATTTGAACTTAAAATTTGAACTGCTTATTAAGGAGGTTTGAGTAGCCAGAGAGTAGTAGTATTGTTGAGGCAAGTTCTTCTTTTGAATTGATCTCGATTAATTATATACCATTCAATTTCTAACTTAATAAGCATAGTAGGCTAAGTTTTATGAAATTAAAACTAGTGAGTAAAAGCATTCGAGTGAAGAAATTCTGGAATAGTTAGAACCTTCCTCATCACCCTTCGAAATGAATATTCAACTCAGATAAGATTAGGATATGACCCAGGTAGCCTTCTTTGGTAACCAACTTTTAAATGACTTTTGACCTACCCTTAGTAAATTTTACCATTGTTAGCCCTTTTAAGCTTAATTGGTATGCTAAAAGCATACTATTTAATTTTTCTTGATTACAGTTATGCTAAACCATGAAGCCTAAAATGCCTTTGTCTGTCCCACTTTGGAATTGGCCACTCTAGGTTGGGAAATAAAATTTGCATGTTAGGTCTGATAAATTTTTGATTATCAGTTAAAAAGAAAAGGAAAGTTGAATTTTTTTTAGGGATTATTGAGCTTAAACATTCTAAATATTTTGGGATGAGGATGATAAATAATTAGTTCTTTTGATGCCCTTCTTAATAAGTGAACGAAAAATTCATTGGTACTTTTATTGTTAAAAAAATCAGTTATTATGCTGCAGAAAATAAGTATGGGGTACCTAGCATTTATAGGAAGTGTCATTTATCTTGCTTCTTATAATTTTAAGAATCCGACTAATGTCCTGAGATTAGTTTTCCCTTCTTACAATGATAAAGCATGGATTTTGAAGGAGTTATTTTCTTAAGAAAGTTAGGGGTTTGTATTTCTGGATAGTGTGGCTAATTCTATCTTGCTAACCTTATCAAAATTTTTGGAACCTTTGCCTTATCCCCACTACAACCTTAATGTAAGCCCTGGTGATCCTGTTTTGTTTTGAGTTGTTTAGTGGAGATGACCCTTATGGTTCAGGTGCTAAAGGAGAGGCTTATGACTGTTCTGATTTGCAAGCGCAAAATTGTTGTAATTCTCTGTTTGCTTGATTATTGGAATTCACTAGTAGTTTTGGTTTTTGAAAGAAAATAAAGCTATTTTAGCCTCGCACACACACATAAGAAATTGTATGGTATAGATCAGTTTGAGTCTTTTTAAATGAATTCTTCATCTGAGTGTCTTCTACTAAGTGTTACTAGAATCTCTCTGAATTTGCTCGTTCTGATGTGGAGTTTGAATTTTCAAGATTGTGGATGATTCGTTTGCTCGAGGGCGAGCAAAAAGATAAGTGTGGGGTAGTTGATAATCTTGTTTTTTATGTTTATTTTCTGGATAATTTTATGTGTTTTAATCTCTCATCATGCATGTTTTTAGTGTTTTAATGCTAAAATATTTTTCTTATGTTTATTTTAGTCATTTTAATAAATTTAAAGTTTTTGGGTGATTAATGGTCTTAAATTTCATTTTATATAGGAAATTTTGCTAAGGCACGGCTGAGACAAATTGTCCCAGCTGTGTCCAATGCAAAAGGCAAAAAACTCACTGTTTCACTAATGGCCATGGCTGAGACAAAGTGTCCCAGCCGTGTCCAATACAGGAGTCAAAGCGCACCGTTTCATTAAAGGTCGCGGTTGAGACAAAGTGTCCTAGCCGTGGCAAAGTGCAGCCTGTAAATGCATTTTGATCCAGAAGCTCGTCGTAGCTAAGACAAACTGTCCTAGCCATGCCCATGGAAATTACCACTTTGTCTCTTTATGTCACGGCTGAGATAAAAGTGTCCAAGCCGTGGCCTCTTGGACAGCTCTATAAAAGTTGCAAAATTTTCTGCTTAGAGAAGGTCATTTTCTAGGGTTTCATGCATAGAGTGTTTAGGTAGAGAAAAAAATACAGTTTTTCATTTTTTGAGGGTTTTCATACTTAGTATTAGAGTTTTACTTGTAAAAATCACTCTTTTAGTTTAGTTTTACTTCAAGAACACAAAGATAGTCATAGTTTTAGTTTCTAGTTTTGAAGATTACAACTTACAATCAAAATACTGTTTGGAGAAGAAGAGAAAAAGCTTCATCAACTTCAAATCTTCATCTCCAAATGGGTTTTATAGTTTTCACTCTTACTTTGTTCATCTTTTACATTATGTGAATATTGAACATATTTAGATTTTTACATGAATGAATGGTCTATTTCACTGTTACTTATTCATATTTCATGGGTTTTCAATCTATTGAGTTAATTTCCATACATGGATGAATGATGTTCATCATATATCTTTGAGTGTGTATTGAGTCTAGTGGATTGAAGTCTATGAATAATCTTGCTCAGTTTTTCTTTCATGAATGTTGTATTATTTTAGACGGCTCCGGAATGGGATTCTAAATATGCAGTAATTGTGATTTTAGGACTAGAGTGTGGAGTGAAATGGATGAGATTTGGGTTGTTTGGCTCCAAAATGGGAAGGCAAACCAAACTTAGGATGTTAGACCCATGCATAGGCTAGTTGTTGGGCTTGCTCCAGAATGGGAAGTTTAGCAACTAGAATAGCTGTCTTCGGAATTGGAAGCTTGGGTTAAGAGGGTTATCCCGAATCCATTCACATATACTTTAAGATAAAATTATTTCACAGTGGGTATGGGGTGGATGAGTGAACCTAAGCAACGTTTTAATTTCTATACATTTTCATACTTGTTAATTTTTTCGAATTAAATACATACTCAATTTACTGTTATTTGAATTAAATTTCCCTTTATTGCATATTTTAGTTTTTAAAGTTTGCATTATACAAATTAAAGAACTCATACACACCAAATTGGGAATTCTTTAGCATACAATTAATTTACATAGTTTTCACATACATTTCCCTTAGGTTCGATATTTGTTTGGTCCTAACTATACCCCACTTTATTACTTATCGATCTAGTGCACTTGCTAGGGTCGTAACACGTACATATCAAAGTTTCCATAATTTTTGGAGTCAATGAACTTCTAAATGGATCAAGCACTCTCCCACTAGTTCTAAATGTTGACTCCGAAGCTACTGTAGAAACTGAGACTGCTAGAATATCTCTAGCCATGTGAGAAAGGATAGGAAATTTCTTTAAATTTAACTTCTACCACTTCAAAAAGTCAAACTCCCCCTTATCATCTTTATACACTACTTCACTTAAATACAAATCCAACTCACTTTTTCTATCCCCTGCAACACCAATTTCTACCCTTGCACGCTTGATTCTTTGTTTTAAAATTCCTCTTTCCTCAATATCGGATCTAGTTGAAATTGAGCTTGTTTGAATTTTTACTTCTTGATTACAATCAGGTTGCATTTTTTCTTATATTCCTCAAATAACTCATACATGGCAATTTTTACACCAACAAATAGATACTTCCCCTTCTAATCTCCATAAATCATAACAAAAACATCCTCCATGTACTCAAATTTTTCCTTAGGATCCAGGACAGAAGCCATGTAAATGATTTTATTCATTTTACCATAGTCTCCCCAATACTTGACAAATTTAATTTGCATTTTCTTTCCTATTACCTTTAACTCAACATCACTACTACTTTTCCAATCACACAATTTAGCATATATATCACTGATTTCAGTCCAGTATGTGTTAGATGTGACATAAAATAAACCAGAGATGCACAAAGTAGCTATATAAAATTGTTTCAACATGGTTGAAATTCTCTCTACAATCTTCCAATCAACATAACTAGGCACACCACCCAAATTACTATTACATTCCTTCTGTATCTATACATCCAATTCAATTTTAAAGTATGGATCCAAAGTCCCAAAATATTAAAAAACCTTTTGATACTCTTATTCAGTGCTTGACATTAAATACTTGGATTTTCATCAAATGCACACATCTAAACACAATAATTTTAGATACTAAACTCCCTCAGCCACACAATGTTCTTTAAATTTCTTTAATCTAGCAGGTGATGATCTAACATATTTACAAGCATTCCTAACCCTTTTGACAGAAAGTTGAACATCTTTCAATCTTTCTTGGATGACAATATTAAGTATGTGAGCAATAATCTCACATTAATGTATTTCCTCTTTGAAATAGCAATCTCTTTTATTACAAACTTATTTTTTAAAGTTTCAACCATCTTATCAATTGTTCTTGCATTATTTGCTATAATGAAAAACACTTTATCATAAATTTTCCATTCCTTAAAACACCATTCAAGATCTTATGCAAGCATCTCACCCTTATGACTACCGATTGCACAAAAGTTAGAGATTTTTTTGTAACTTTCAATCATTGTCAATGAAATGAACTATCACACACATATAATTGATATTCTATATAGAAATCCATATATTAGTGGTTTTACAGACAGAATGAGAATGCTCTTTAATAAATGCTCTCAAATTTTTTTTCTTATCAATATACAACTGATTAATATCACGTGTCATAGTCGATCTAGATGTCATTTTGGACTAAGGACACAAACTAGCAACAAATTTCCTAAATCGTTCTCCCTCAAAAAAATTAAAAGGAAGTTCATCAAGTATAATCATCAAAGCAAGACACTTTCTACTGTACTTCTGATCAAATTTTCAATTAGTTAGTGACCCAATAGAGCTACCATCAATAGAAGAAGTTGGTTATAACAACAATTGTGTTTGTCTTGTTTCTACACTACGTGGATGCATTTTACAATTATTGATACGATTCTTAAGTGTAATAGTGCCATGCTTTTTAGGATCGCAATAAAATTCTTTAGCATAATGTTTACACTTGCCTTTTCTAATGCCATTTGATGGAATATGACATGGTATGATAATCATGATAGCACAGCGGAAAAACAAAAATTTTATCATGCATACCATACATATCCAAAACAAGGAACAAAAACATGCAATTTTAGGGTTTTGAAACTTACAATAGATGATGCCTTTTTATTCTTTGATTTTGTGATGTCCAGCAACCAAGATGCCTTTATCCACCTTAGTTCTCGATCACCAATGCCAAGGAACAGCCTTTTGTGCCACTCCCTCTATTCTCACAAACACACTTGCACCGACGACTTAAAATCGAGATTGCTAGCTCTCTTTTTCGGTATTGTGTAATGGTTATAGTTTGAAGCTACAAAACTTGATTTTGTACTTCTTTAGATTGCTATTACTGCTCAATAACACAAGAGAATGAGGAACAATCCTTTCTCCTTGTGAAAAATTGAACAAAAGAATTAAGAGAGAGAGAGTCACTATTCACGAGTTACTATTCACGAGTTACTATTCATGCCACAAAAAAATTAGGTTTAGGGTTTTATTTCTTTTAATATATATGCTTATCCTTTGGCAAGTCTTTGATCTGAATTCAACCATCCTAAGATGATTAATTCAAACTCTATCACTTCCTAAAGATGAGTAATATATTTTGAATTAAACTCCTTTGAATTTAAATTCAAATTTGAAATAAAACATAAGACATTTAATTAAATAAAATCACTTAATATAACTTAATTGCATGTGCCGAAATTCCTTGAATTCCATCTTGGAATTTCGGCCACTTCATTATATATATTTAAGTGATTTGATTTAATTTAAATTTCTTTAGGCTTTAATACTCAATTAACTTAATTAATGTAACATAATTAATTAATTGAAATTAAACCTTATGGGCTGAATTTCTCTCTCATGGACCAAAGCCTAATAGAAATATTATAACCCATTACATACATTAATTTGACTTTAATTAAAAGCCCAAATTAATGTCCAATACTTAATTTAAATATTTTAAGCCCAATGCTTTGTGTGCGATCCTATAGGTCCATTTAATGTTGGCAATGAATTAATAAATTAATTCAAAGGCTATATATATTCTCTAGCAAGATATTATAGCATTCCAAATTAAATGAAAATGCATATGACATTTGGTGACCTAATGCAATTTCACATAGTCCCTTACCCATAAATATCAGAATTAATATAAGGCATGGAACTAGTCATCCTTATATACATTAATTCATTTCTTGATATTCCAATGACACTGAATTCTCAGATAAATAATGATTACTCATTATTTCATCTCGGTATGGCCATACACTTCTCAGTTCACTGATCAAGTGGCCGGTGATATTTTTTCTCTTATCGAGAGGGGTAATCCCTTCACTTCTCTCATGCTCTCTAACATGAATCAGTGCATACCCAATCATACCCGTACTTGTCACTCTGTTACGAGCACGTTAGGTGTATGTCAAAGTACACAGTAATTCATAAAGAGTTTCATAGAGATTTCAGGTCTAAGAACTCCGATACAAAACTTGCATATGAGAAACACTTATGACTTGTACCATGTAGTGTTCTCATGAGCGGATCAAATCCAGATACCATGTTCTTTAACATGTATCTATGATCTCTGATTGACACTCTTATCCTAATGATCCGTAAGACAGAACTCATAAGATCAGAGAGAGCATACTAGTCTTAATTCATTTGTTATTCTCATAACAATGACTGACTAGGGATATTTAGAATGATGTCTCATTTGTTTCAAGGTCTTACAATCCATGTGCCTCACACATGATAACTTAAACCAAAACGACATTCTTGGATAGTTTTATCAATTGATATGCACAGGAATACAAAAGATAAAACTAATGCCTCATTTTATTAATTTCAAGTGTTTCGTTACAATGCATTAGGGCTAGGGCTTACACTAACAATCTCCCACTAGCACTAGTCCCAATTGGGCATAGCCCTAAGACCGAATGCTCTCAAATGAGCTTCGTGCAGATTTGGACGTAACTGTTTCGTCAAAGGATCTGCTACATTGTCTTCACTTGATATCTTGCTAACCTTGACGTCCCCACGATCAATGATTTCTCTGATCAAGTGGTACCTTCTGAGTATGTGTTTGGATTTCTGGTGTGACCGGGGCTCCTTGGCCTGTGCAATGGCCCCGTTATTGTCACAGAAAATTTCTAATGGATCTAGGACGCTTGGGACCACTCCTAATCCATTAATGAAATTTTTAATCCAAACAGCCTCTTTTGCAGCCTCACTTGCTGCAATATACTCAGATTCTGTAGTTGAGTCGGCAACGGTTTCTTGCTTTGAGCTTCTCCAGCTGACAGCACCACCGTTCAAAACAAAAACAAACCCAGATTGCGATCTAGAATCCTGAGTGCTGGTCTGAAAAGCAGCATCGGCATAACCTTGTATGACGAGCTCTTCTTGACCACCATACACCAAGAAGTGATCCTTAGTCCTTCGCAGGTACTTCAGGATCCCTTTTACAGCAGACCAGTGCTTCTCACCAGGGTTTTGCTGAAACCTACTGGTTATACTCAGTGCATGAGCAACATCCAACCTAGTACATAACATAGCGTACATGATAGATCCAATAGCAGATGCATATGGGATTCTACTCATGTTGTCCCTTTCCTCTTTGGTTTTAGGGCACTGTTCTTTAGTCAAAGGAACTCCCAAAGCCAAAGGTATGTATCCTTTCTTTGAGTCTCCCATACTAAAATGCTTTAGTACTTTGTCTATGTACTTTTCTTGACTTAGTCCCAAAAGCTGATTCGACCTATCTCTATAGATTCGAATACCAAGTATTGTCTCGGCTTCACCTAAGTCTTTCATTGAGAAACATTTTCCCAACCATTGCTTAACCTTTTGCAATGTTGGAATGTCATTCCCAATGAGAAGGATGTCGTCCACATATAGGACTAGAAACACTACTACGCTTCCACTAACCTTCTTGTACACACAAGGCTCATCTTCGTTCTTGATGAAGTCAAATTCTTTGACTGCCTCATCAAAACGAAGATTCCAACTTCGGGATGCTTGCTTTAATCCATAAATGGATTTTTGAAGCTTGCATACCTTCTTAGGATGCTTGGGATTGACAAAACCTTCAGGCTGTGTCATATACACATCCTCAAGTAAATTTCCGTTGAGGAAAGCAGTTTTGACATCCATTTGCCATATCTCATAATCATGATATGCAGCTATGGCAAGCAAGATCCTAATGGACTTGAGCATGACTACAGGCGAAAAGGTCTCGTCATAGTCTATACCATGAGTTTGTCGAAAACCTTTTGCTACTAGTCTACCTTTGTAGGTCTTATCAGCTTTGAGTTTGAATAGCCACTTGCATTTAATTACCTTAGCACCTTCTGGTGGATTAACCAAGGTCCAAACCTGGTTATCGTACATTGATTGCATCTCGAATTTCATGGCTTCAAGCCAATTATCCGAGTCTGGGCTTTCAATAGCTTCTCGGTAGGTAGTAGGATCCTCACGATCTACTAACTCAATAGTGTCACTGTCAGTGATTAGAAATCCATATCTCTCAATCTCCTGACGTACTCTACCGGACCTTCTAGGTTCTTGTGTAATGGGTTCTTGTTCCACAGCTGGTTGTGAACTTGATCCCATTTCCAAACCATCCTCTATAGGAGTTTGTGGTGCTTGAAATTCTCCAAGTTCTACTTTACTCCCACTGTCTTTCTTGAGAAGGAACTCCTTTTCCAAGAAAACAACCTTGCGAGCAACAAATACTTTGTTCTCGGCTTGTGAGTAAAAGTAGTATCCCTTTGTTTCTTTGGGATAACCCACAAACAAGCAGACAGTGGATTTGGACTCTAGTTTTTCAGATGTTAATTTCTTAACATGTGCTTCACAGCCCCAAATCCTGAGAAAAGACATATTGGGTTCTTTCCCAGTCCATACCTCGTATGGTGTCTTCTCAACTGCTTTAGTTGGAGTACGGTTCAATAGAAACGCAGCAGTTTCTAATGCATAACCCCAAAAAGAGATAGGAAGATTAGTTTGAATCATCATAGATCGAACCATGTCCAACAGAGTTCGATTTCTCCTTTCGGACACACCATTCCATTGCGGTGTTCCAGGAGGAGTGAGCTGTGAAATAATTCCACACTCTTTTAGATGATCATCAAACTCTTGGCTTAAGTATTCGCCACCTTGATCTGATCGAATGGCTTTTATACTTTTGCCAAGTTGGTTTTCTACTTCATTCTTAAACTCTTTGAATTTCTCAAAAGTTTCAGACTTGTACTTCATTAGATAGACATAGCCATATCTACTGAAGTCATCTGTGAATGTCACGAAGTAGCTAAAACCACTTCTAGCTTGTGTACTTAATGGTCCACATACATTGGTATGTATTAGTTCCAATAAGCCATTAGTCCTTTCACCTTTCTTGTTAAAAGGACTCTTTGTCATTTTTCCATGCAAACATGGCTCGCATGTGTCATAAGACTCTAAGTCAAATGACCCAAGCACTCCAGTTTTGTGGAGTCTTGAAATGCGTTTTTCGTTTGCATGTCCTAAACGACAATGCCAAAAGTAAGTAGGGTTCAATTCGTTTGATTTAACCCTCTTTGTATTAATGTTGTATATGGACTCTTTGTTTTGTAAATCAAGGATATAAAGGCCATTTTGCAACATGGCATTGCCATAAGAAATGCCTTGGCGACGAATATGAGCATTGCCATTTTTAATAACAAAATCAAATTCATCATTATCCAAACATGAAACTGAAATAATGTTTCTGCTCATAGCAGGCACATAATAACAATTATTCAAAACAATACAAAGTCCGGAAGGTAAAGTGAGGTGATAGTCGCCTATCTCCATGGCAGCAACTCATGCTCCATTCCCCACACGAAGGTCCACTTCATTCTTCCCAAGTAACCGCCTATTTCTTAACCCCTGCACATTTGAACAAATGTGAGAACCACAACCGGTATCCAATACCCAAGTGGTAGAAATAGAAAGGTTAACTTCAACAACAAAAATACCAGAACTGGACGCCTTGGCTCCATTCTTCTTTTATTCTTCCTTAAAGAGAGCGCAATTCTTCCTCCAATGCCCTATCTTGTTGCAATGGAAGCAAGTGCTCTCACTCTCTTTGAGTTTTGACGCCTTGGGCTTGGATTGGGCCTCAGGTGCACTCCCAACTAACTTGGGTTTTCCCTTTCCCTTTCCCTTTCCCTTAGTAGGTCCCTTCTTTATTCCTTTTTGAACCATTAGTATGGGATTGGTCTTTCGAATATTTTCTTCAGCATTCTTAAGCATCCCATGAAGCTCAGTGACTGATTTGTTCATTGCATGCATGTTATAATTCATCACAAATGGATCATAAGCAGCAGGCAATGATCCTAAGATCAAGTCAGTGGCCAACTCCTTTGGCACTAGTACCTCAAGCTTCTCAAGAGTATCAAGATACCCTTTCATCTTGAGTACATGGGTACTAACAGAAGTACCCTCAGTCATCTTGCAAGAAATTAAAGCCTTTGTTGTCACGAACCTCTCGTGACGAGCTTGTTCTTGGAACATCTCCTTGAGGTGCACCATGATCGCATAGGCCTCTTGGTCCATAAATTGCTTTTGCAATTCAGGCACCATAGTGGCCAGCATCAGACAGGTCACATCATTGGAGTCGCTCTTCTTGGTCTCAAAAGTTTCCTTTTGAACCGCAGAGGCGTTCCTTCCTGGTTCATCAGGCAAGGGTGCATCCAAAACATACGACTTCTTCTCTTGCTTAAGAACTATTCTTAAGTTTCGAGACCAGTCTATGAAATTGGTGCCATTCAATTTGTCCTTTTCAAGGACCGATCGCAATGAGAAATTGTTGTTTGAAGATGCCATTTTCAATCTACAATAAAATTTAGCAAGATTAAATGAGGTCTTATTAATGATCCCA
Organism: Excoecaria agallocha; assembly: GCA_037975025.1. Lineage (NCBI taxonomy): Eukaryota > Viridiplantae > Streptophyta > Magnoliopsida > Malpighiales > Euphorbiaceae > Excoecaria > Excoecaria agallocha. Next base: position 31,163,594 of record CM075820.1, on the reverse strand, counting down.
CAAACCGAATTAATATCCCTTTAAATAATTCGCGTTAGTGATTTAATGTGGGCCAAGATCCACTTTTCTCAAAAACTTATTAGTCAAGCTGAGCTTGTACACCTAACAAGTTAAGTTACTTAGGTAGGAAAACTCCAATCATGTCTCGTACATGACTCTTGGATCAAATGGGCTAACATCTTAGGATGTTATAGCACAACCCATTTATTAGTTGCCTAGGTCCGGGCATTCCTTTCCATGATAAGTCCAACCTACATTCACAACCCATGCCTCACAAAGATAATCGGGCGCATCTAGGACTCCTAGTCTACGTGACCGATGATCGATGCCTTGACATGTTTCGAATTAGGAAGGCAACTTTATGACTTACTATTTTAGGGATTCATTTTATTACGGCTTACATGGCATACGCTTTGTCATCCATACATAGCATGCATATATATATAATTGCATAAAGTAAAGCGTGACAAACATGGGCCCAAAAACCTACAACTAAGATTCTATACTATTACATAAGAATCTTCGAGTTGGGCTTCTCCACTCCGGTGGGCTTCGTCTTGATTTACAAAGTCTTCAAATAAATTCTATTCTAAGAAATAAATGAAACTTTTACAATAAAATATAATGGCACGCAGGCCATATTTAATTACAAAAACCCAGGGCCCATGAATGCACCATGCATATCCATTCATCACACCAAACAAGCAAATAAATATACATAGCATTCATGGATCAAACAAAGTCCAATTTTAATCAATTTAGCCAAGCCCATTAATGGAAATTGTGTACTTGAACCTTTAAGAGAAGACCCCGTGATGGGCCTGGGCCGAAGCCCAATGGACTAAATCCTCTTATTGAATAAGTTCTCTTAAAAGCCCAAAACACAAACTAGTTAGATTTGTGCTATAAATCAACTCTAGTATAATTTCCAATTTTGCCATTTTTAATTTTATGTCATACAGCCCATAAACATTAAAAATTCATATAATATGTGCTAACATGAATTAAAAATAAAATCATGAAGAACACATATATAGTACACGGCGTTCATGCAAAAACAAACAAACAACAAAAACTAGTTGTTTAATGCTTATGTAATGCCATAAAATGCACAAACATTTAAATCAATTTTATGAGTCATTTAATAATCTAAATAAGTCCATAAACATTGATTTAATATTCTGTACCATTTTAATCTAAATGTTTTTTTACCATTTTAATCAAAACAAAACAAACAATGTTGATTAAACATGTAACAAACACAAACTAGACATAGTTTTAAGTGATTTTAAAATTAATCAATTAAATTGTCATGGACCAGAATTAAAACCAAATTTAAAACATATCCAGACCTGATATTTAATCTTTAAAAATCACTTACAAACATCCCAAAAATGTTTTTACATTTAATTTTGAAAACTAGTTGTTAAACTAGCAATTTACATGCCAACTAGCACCTAGTTTCATAATTAACATGTACCATCAGGTATAAATAATTAAATCCGACCATTACCAGCCCTAATAACATCTTAGGACAGTATATTAACATGTCATATTAATTATAATACCTATCTAATCAATTAAAATCGTTTTTACACCAAAACAATGCAAAAAACTCAAAACAGAAAATTTCAGATTTGCATGTTTTAAAAATAACGATTTTTAATTAATTTTTTCATGCATCTAAAGCACTAAAATAAGCATGTCTAGGCTCTGATATCACTGATGGAATATGACATGGTATGATAATCATGATAGCACAGCGGAAAAACAAAAATTTTATCATGCATACCATACATATCCAAAACTAGGAACAAAAACATGCAATTTTAGGGTTTTGAAACTTACAATAGATGATGCCTTTTTATTCTTTGATTTTGTGATGTCCAGCAACCAAGATGCCTTTATCCACCTTAGTTCTCGATCACCAATGCCAAGGAACAGCCTTTTGTGCCACTCCCTCTATTCTCACACACACACTTGCACCGACGGCTTAAAATCGAGATTGCTAGCTCTCTTTTTCGGTATTGTGTAATGGTTATAGTTTGAAGCTACAAAACTTGATTTTGTACTTCTTTAGATTGCTATTACTGCTCAATAACACAAGAGAATGAGGAACAATCCTTTCTCATTGTGAAAAATTGAACAAAAGAATTAAGAGAGAGAGAGTCACTATTCACGAGTTACTATTCACGAGTTACTATTCATGCCACAAAAAAATTAGGTTTAGGGTTTTATTTCTTTTAATATATATGCTTATCCTTTGGCAAGTCTTTGATCTGAATTCAACCATCCTAAGATGATTAATTCAAACTCTATCACTTCCTAAAGATAAGTAATATATTTTGAATTAAACTCCTTTGAATTTAAATTCAAATTTGAAATAAAACATAAGACATTTAATTAAATAAAATCACTTAATATAACTTAATTGCATGTGCCGAAATTCCTTGAATTCCATCTTGGAATTTCGGCCACTTCATTATATATATTTAAGTGATTTGATTTAATTTAAATTCCTTTAGGCTTTAATACTCAATTAACTTAATTAATGTAACATAATTAATTAATTGAAATTAAACCTTGTGGGCTGAATTTCTCTCTCATGGACCAAAGCCCAATAGCAATATTATAATCCATTACATACATTAATTTGACTTTAATTAAAAGCCCAAATTAATGTCCAATACTTAATTTAAATATTTTAAGCCCAATGCTTTGTGTGCGATCCTATAGGTCCATTTAATGTTGGCAATGAATTAATAAATTAATTCAAAAGGCTATATATATTCTCTAGCAAGATATTATAGCATTCCAAATTAAATGAAAATGCATATGACATTTGGTGACCTAATGCAATTTCGCATAGTCCCTTACCCATAAATATCAGAATTAATATAAGGCATGGAACTAGTCATCCTTATATACATTAATTCATTTCTTGATATTCCAATGACACTGAATTCTCAGATAAATAATGATTACTCATTATTTCATCTCGGTATGGCCATACACTTCTCAGTTCACTGATCAAGTGGCCGGTGATATTTTTTTCTCTTATCGAGAGGGGTAATCCCTTCACTTCTCTCATGCTCTCTAACATGAATCAGTGCATACCCAATCATACCCGTACTTGTCACTCTGTTACGAGCACGTTAGGTGTATGTCAAAGTACACAGTAATTCATAAAGAGTTTCATAGAGATTTCAGGTCTAAGAACTCCGATACAAAACTTGCATATGAGAAACACTTATGACTTGTACCATGTAGTGTTCTCATGAGCAGATCAAATCCAGATACCATGTTCTTTAACATGTATCTATGATCTCTGATTAACACTCTTATCCTAATGATCCGTAAGACAGAACTCATAAGATCAGAGAGAGCATACTAGTCTTAATTCATTTGTTATTCCCATAACAATGACTGACTAGGGATATTTAGAATGATTTCTCATTTGTTTCAAGGTCTTACAATCCATGTGCCTCACACATGATAACTTAAACTAAAACGACATTCTTGGATAGTTTTATCAATTGATATGCACAGGAATACAAAAGATAAAACTAATGCCTCATTTTATTAATTTCAAGTGCTTCATTACAATGCATTAGGGCTAGGGCTTACACTAACACCATTAACATCATATATTTGCATGAAATATTCCCAAACAATAAATCTTGGTAGGGGTGCCTTTCTTTTCTTTAAACTTGCTACAGAACCACTTGTCACCTCATACATATTGCTTTGTTGCTTAAGTGGAGTAGGCATCTTAAATTGTGTTGTTGAGGCATTATCTCCACATGATTGAGGCATCTACAAATTTAAGACATGAAAAAATTTAGAATTATTAATAGATTATTAAAATATAAGCATGAAAATTAAATAATAATAATAAAAAAAATTATTAATGAATTGAGCTTTGGCCATTTTCAAAGCTAAGAAAGAAAGCTGTACAAAGAACAATGAATCTCATCCAAAATGAAGATGTCTGATATTTTGGTTGTAATAATAATGTATGATATTTTGGTTGTAATAAGATTATGGGAAGCCAGCTATGGGATTCTGCGATTTGTACTCAAGCAATTATAATAAGTAATCTCACTAATGAATATGGCTTTACTCTTAGAAAAGCTCATGAGTTTATCAAAAGATCTTAGGTTTAATTATGATCAATCCATTCAATTAAGAATATGTTCTATATAGAATTTAGTAATAATAAAAAATATATATTATTAACCAAGTTGTCAATAGGGGTGAGTAAAAAAATCGAAAATATGGTTAACCATAAAATTAATCCGAAACCGAACTGATTTTTATACTTAACCGATTCGATAGACTCGGTTACGATTTTTAAATTTTATATTTTTTGTTAATGATTACAGTTTAGGTTTTTAAGTACCGTTTAACCGTTAGTCTACGGTTAATCGGTCCATATATATTTATTTATTTTTATATCATCAATTTTTTTCTATCTCTCTCTAAAATTTACATTAAATAATATTTTAAAATATATTTAAATTATATTTTTATTTTTATACTTTAATTTTTTATATTTTCCTATAAAATTTATATAATACTTTAAACTAAATTTATTTTATGTTATTCTCTTTAATTATACAGTAATATTTATATATAGTATCTGATTAACTTTTATATATGTTATTTTTCATCATATATTAGTATTCATATTTTACTTAATAACATTTAATTACATTTTCTTATATTTTAGAGTTTATGTTATAACATTTAATATTATCCAAAATTTTATTTGACTTATAATCAAACATATTAATTTCAAACAAATATCAAATCTATTAATTAATATTAGCTATTAATTTATATAACATGAATTTTTACTAGTAAATTATGTTTTTTTCATAATTTTTTTATTAAATTACTTTAAACATTTGAAATTGAATTAAACTTTGCACAATTTTTTTAAATTTTATATTATAAATTTTAATGATTAACCGAAAAATATTCGTTAACCAAACCGAAAAATTAAAATCGATAGACTGGTTAACCGAATATAACAGACTAATTAATGGTTAGTGATTTTAAAAAATCAATATTAATGGACTAGTTAATTTTTTTACTTATGGACTGGTTAACCAGTCCATGCTCACTCCTAGTTGTCAATGAATATTATTGGTGAATTAAGATATTTATTTGGCCTATTAAATTATTATTTTTGGTTTAATAAAATTATCAATAGCCTTATGAAAACATAACCCATCCAATTTATTATGGTTACTTATTCCATAACATAAAACCGGTTTAAATCTATATTACCTTTCAACAATTCTAAATTCCTCTTTTTTTGTGAATTAATGCAAAGTTGGGTTTAGTTGACATTGGGGCTACACACAGGCTTGAAATCACTTTTCATAAAAATTCAGCGTACAAAAATTGGGGTTGATTCCTTTAAGGTCTGAAGTTTCCCATCCAATGGCCCCTTTATGCTTCTTCAACACTACAATGAGCATCTTTTCCTCCAAACCTATCAAACAAGCAAAAATAATAGTAGGTTTTAAATTATCCTCTAAAAACACATATTTCAAATGAGGTGGTAAAGTTTTGAGTTTAGAACTCTTTTCTTCCTTAGGAGAGGAAGAACTTTCCTTTTTTACTCCCTCATCCTTATGCTCTTCTTCTAACTTATAAACCAACTCTGCCTCTTTCTCATTTATATTATCCTTGTCCTTGGAGTATATCAAACTGCTTTGAAGTTTATCTTCCTAAATGATCTCCTCTTGAGTTTCCTTCACACATTCTTGAATACCGTCAATGAAGCAAATGGACTCTTTGAAGTCACATAAGGGATGTTGTATCACCTTATTAACATTAAACATCATCTCCTCATCATTAAATCTTAATGTAATTGTTTGTTTATGAACATCTATTAAATCCTTTGCAATATTCAAGAATGGCCATCCAATAATCAATGGCACTTTTCGATCTTCCTTAATATCCATCACAACAAAATCCACCAGAAAAATAAAGTTTCCAACTTTAATAAAAAAAAGATTTTCAAATATTCCTTTGGGTCTCTTCAGAGATCTATCCGCCAATTGCAATGTCATTCAAGTTTCCTTAATAGCTCCAAGATTCAATTTCCTACACATGGAATAAGGCACCAAATTTATACTAGCATTTAAATCACACAAAGCATGACCAATAAAATTCTCTCCTAGCTCACATGACAAAGTGAAACTACCTTAATCTTCTAATTTTTCAAGAATTTTATTCATCAAAATTACACTAAAATTCTCAAATAATTACACTGTACCAATACCTTGTAACTTTTTCTTATTTGAACAGAGCTCTTTCATAAATTTTGCATATTTTGGCTTATGTAATAAAGCTTCATCGAATGGTAAATCACATGCAACTTTTTAAACATGTCAAGAAATTTGGCTAATTGTTTATTTTGCTTATCTTTTCTAGCTAGAGAAGGGTAAGGTAACTTATATTCATCAATATTAGTCACAACATATTTTTCCACACATTTGCCTTTGCCAACCACTTTTGGTACATCACTAACAATATTAGGTTCAAAAATACTTACCTCTATCATCTATTTCACCATTTTTAGAGAAAAATTACCTTTTTAGCTTCTTTTACCTCATTTCCACTTCTTAAAGTGATAACTTTTGCCTCCTCTTTCAGATTGCGGTCCATATTGGATGGAAATGTACCATGGGTTCTATTGGAGAGTGAATTAGCAAGTTTTCCAACTTAAATCTCCAAGTTTCTGATTGATGCATCTTGATTCCTCATCCACACATCTTGCATTTTCTATCTAACATCTTGACTTGCCATAAAAATGGACTGGTGGTTATGAAGTTGGTAAACATCTCCTAAAAACTAGGGATTCTCTTTTATGAAAGTTGGGGCCTTGGTTGAAAACCAAGTGGTTGATATGGTAGAGATTGGTTTTGGTATGGAGCTTGCTAGGTTAATAGAAATTGTGCTGGGGCTGGTGCTTGATAAGCTTGGTGGTTGTTGGTATGGTGGGCTGTATTTTAGTCGAAGAGGGCTTTGGGTTAATTGTTAGAAGTGGATGTTTGATTCCCTTCTCTCTAAGAGAAGTTAGGGTGGTTTCTCCAACCAGGATTGTAGGTATTACTATATAGATTTAAAGTGCTAACATCTTTAACCACTTGACTTCCAGCATCCCTAACCTTATTTTTTTGTATGTATGTCTGCCTTCATAAGTGTCACATCTTTGAGATAGAGTTGATACATTTTGCACCTTCAGTATGCCTAATTCCTTCTTTAATAACTCCATTTAAGCCCTCAGCATTGCCACCTTATCTACACTATACACTCCATACTTTTTCTGTATAATTCTTATATTAGCCCATTCAGCTTCATTAGTGGCCATCTCATCTAGAAGTAGAGAAGCTTCCTCCGGTATCTTATTCGTGAAACTTCCACCTGAGGCTGCATCTAGGAGAGATCTTATTGATTAATTAACACCAGCTTAAAAAGTAGACATCAACTGATGCATAGCAATTTCATGGTGTGGGTAACTTTTCAAAAGTGTCATAAACCTCTCTCAAGCCTTATGAAATGGTTCCTTATGTAACTGCTTGAAGTTATAAATGTTATTTATAATGGTAGCCATCTTAGTTGGTGGGAAGAACCTCACTAAGAACTTTTCTTACATATACTCCTAGGACCTCATAGAATAGCTTAGTAACATTTGCAACCAATCTCGTGCTTTAACAATTAGTGTAAATGGGAATAGCTTCAGCCAGATAGCATTCATTAACACATTTGGGATTTAAACTGTATTACTAATTTCCAAAAAAATCCAAATGCTAAGTAGAGTCCTCAATTTCTGGTCTCAAGAACTGATTCTTCTATTCTATTATGATGGTGGCATAGTCCCTGATAATCCTTGGTCTTAACCTATTTCCTTGGACTTGATTTGGGTTTTGTTGTATCTGCTTATAATGACTTGCCCTTTTAGCAATGGTGGTTGATCATTGAGAGGTGGGTCATCTAGCAAAATATCCTGCAGGTATATTTTTTTCTTTGTTGTCATATCCGTCAATGTAATGTCCTCTCAATCTCAAGGACAATAGGTAATATTAGGTCATCTCTTACCATGCACTATTGACACCTAAAAGAACAAAAGAATAAATAAATAAAAGAATAAAGAAGAAGAAGAAGAAGAAGAAAAAAGAAGAATAGCATACAAAGTCCACTGTAAAATCTAAAATAAATGCCAATCCCCAGCAACGATGCCAAAAACTTGATCGATATCTAGCAAGTATACTAGATCGGCTAGTAATATATGGAAATAATGTTAAGACTCTTTAATATCGTAACTAAGAGATTGTGTATTTTAGATTTTGAAACAAATGAAGTGTGCTTAGCAAATTAAATGCTAAGACTGAACTAAAATTAATTAAACATAGAGCGGATTTAAAGTGATAATCAAAAGTAATAACTAAAACACTTTTGCTAAGGGACTATTCGCCTCACCTCTTACTAACAATGAGTCGATTCGAAAATAATACAAGTTGTTTTGGAAAACCAATTTAAGATAGATATCTTATTCAAAATATCATTCTAAAATATTAAATTCCCTAATTAAGAACAATCAAATACCTAGCATACAAATCTAATTTTATGCTCCTAAACTTTAGTTAAATCTTCTTTCTAAACACCTAACTTCTGTTCATTCTTAATTTAATTTCTTAAGTCTAATAAACTCATGATCTTAAAACCCCTATCTCAATTTCCAGAGCACAACCCTGAATTACCATAAGTAAAGTAAATCAAGAACATGCATATCATTAATCATAATTTAAATTAATATTCAACCATCTATTCGATACATTAAATATAAATCAAATCATAATAAAAGATATAGTTAAGCACGGGAATTAATAAATAACAAACTTGTATTGAAAATAAGCTCAATCATGAGTCATTATAATAAGAGAATGAGGGTTTAAGTTTTCCTCAACAAAAGTAGAGAACTACTCATTATTCATGATAAAAAACGAATAATAGAATGGAAAACTAATGCTATACTCATAAAAGCTTCAAACTTAATCTTTTACTCTTTAGGAACAAGAGAGAAACAAGCTTGAAAACCCTAAAAAGCATAGCTCTACCTAACGAATTGAAGTTCAAAAAAATAAAGCTAAGTCTATTCTCAATGATAACTACCTAACTAGTAAAATCTAACTTAAATACACTTTAAAACCTAATTTTCTAGAAGTCTAGTTGCCACCCAAACACTTAAATTGTACAAAAACTTCTTCAAATCATTTTTGCTACTAAATGAACTCAGTGGGACTACCTTTGTGGTTCTGCTGGGTTTATTGTTACTACCTTGATGCTTGAGTAAGCCGGTGGGACTCTCTTCTAGTACTGTTAGGTTCTTGACTTTTGTATTGCACTCTTTAAGGGACCCAAAGGGACTCTTCCTTGGTCCGGTTGGGTTCTTAGCTATTGAAATACATTGAGAAAAGTAATGAGGTACCTAGTGGGACTGTCCTTTGGTCCTACCAGGTTAAACTCAATTTTTCAACATAGAATCCTCCAAAAAAAACCAAAATAAAACTCAACACTCAAACTTTAAACATAAAAGTAAGTAAGTCAAAATTAAAAAACTGCATAACAAACCTAAAAAATATCTAAAAATATAGTTACAATTCAAGACTATCAATTTGATGTGATAGCCATGGACATTCAGAATCTGAATTTGGAGGTCCCCATCAATGCGCTTAGTGGGAATACAAGGGGTCAAGATTTTAATGATTCACTAAGCAATAACCCCTCTTACAATTTCACCGAACTAATAACCCAAGTTCACAAATACATCCAAATGGATGAAACTCAGCGGTTAAAATATAGCACATAGGTAAGAGAAAATAACAAGAATTTTTAGGTAGTAGATCAAGATAGAGTTAGTTCAAGAAGAGATGATTCCTGAGCTATAAGGGGGTCAAACAGAGCATACATGGTTTTAAAGTTGTACTCAAACAGTCGAAGTGAAGAGCAATTCACCAAATTAAATGCTTTCTTTACACAAATCTCATCTTAGATGAATAAGAATGATCAAGTTACTCGGCTGAAGCCTATGAGGAAGGATTCGAATAGGGACTAAAGCCTTTACTATACTTTTCACAAAGAAAAAGGGCATGAGACCAATGATTGTAAATAGCTCAAAAAGGAGTTAGAGTATCAAATAAAGAAAGACAAAATGAAGTAATTTGTTAAGGAAAACAAGAGTGATGATCGATGATCACCACCTCGATAGTCGAACAAGGGGGAAAGAAGCAATAGAAAAAAGAAGGCCCCAGCAGAAGTAATCTACATAATTGTAGGAACGAAACATTATAATGTGTTCAGAACTCTAAAAAGCATAAAGCCAAAGTTTTCTCCCTCAAGACTAGCTTGCCTATTTCGACAGATAGCATTCAATTTTCATCATAGGATGGGAAGAATGTTTGGCAACCTCACAATGACACATTGGTAGTTAAAGCAATAATTAGAGATTACTTGGTACAGAGAATTTTAGTCGATGCAAGTAGTGCGATCAATTTAATTACATTATAGGCCTTCAAAGCTTTGGGAATGCTGAGCTTGTTAAAGGAAGTTACTATGTCATTGATTGGTATTTCAGGATAGCCCATCAAGGTTAAGGGTTCAGTTAACCAACCCTTATAACTTGGAGATGATTCGATAATCAGGTCCTACACAATATGCTTTATGGTGGTAAATATGCCATCATTATGTAATGCAATTTTTGGCAAGCTTCTTCTAGCCTTAGTAAATGGCTACATCTCTATATAAAAAGTTAATCCTTAAAATCCCCGCACCATAAGGAATGACAATGCTTTAAGGAAACCAAATTGTAGCTCATGAAATATATGTCACTATGTTAAATGAGGCAAATTAAGCACTACCGGTAACATAATGGATGTCCCAATAGACTTAACTTGAAAGGCATAACCTATAGATTCATTCTAAGAAGTGGAGTTCTTACTAGGAAAAAGGGTGAAAATAGCTTTTAGAAAGATAAACTCGGATATGAAGTCACTATTAACAGTGTTGTCATCTTATGCAGATGTGTTTACCTAGAAACCTTTTGACATCATTGGTATTTCTTCTAAGCTCATGTCCCACAAGCAAAAAAAATGCAGTCATACACCCGAGCAACAGTTGGCGATAAATGAAGAAATAAATACTTTGTTAAAGCATGGGTTCATCAGAGAAGTGCTTTATCCTAACTTATTATCTAATGTTGTGTTGGTGAAGAAGTCTAATGGAAAATGGAGGATGTGCATCAACTTTACCGACCTCAACAAAGTTGCCCTAAAGATAGCTACCCATTACCAAACATTGATCTGTCAATGGATCCCCTAACTGATTTTAAAGAGTACACCTTTTTAGATGCATAAGCAGGTTACCATCAGATCCCTATGAATTCGAAGGACAAGGAAAAAACAACATTTGCCATTCCTAGAGTAATTTAATGCTATAAAATAATGTCATTCGATCTCAAGAATGCCAGTGCAACTTATAAGAGATTTATGAACAAATTATTCACCAATAAGATAGGTTAAAATATAGAAGTTATGTTTATAATATGATCATTAAGAGCAAGAGCTTAGCATATCTACCCAAAGAGCTTAAAGAGACATTTTTAACCCTTAGAAAATTTGGCCTCAAGTTAAATTCAAAAAGTGCAGTTTCAAAGTTTGGTTCAATAAATTCCTGGGTTTTGTAATTTCATAAGGGGAATAAAGGCTAATCCAACCAAGATTGAGGCCATACTATAGATGGAACCACCTAAGTCAATTAAGTAAGTACAAATGTTGAATGAAAAAATTGCAATCCTTAGAAAATTCATTTCTTGTTCGGCCAAATGGTGGCTCCCATTCTATAAGGCAATGAAAAACTTAAAGAATATTAAGAGGACTCTAGAGTGCCAATTAGCCTTTGAGGTTCTTAAGTAATTCCTCAGCTCTCCTCCCCTACTTAGTTGACCACAATTAGGCAAAACACTATTCATATATATATCAATCTCTGTAGGTGCCATAGGCTTGGTTTTAGTCAAGGAATAGAACACCCAATAGTTCCCAGTCTATTATACCAGTAAGGTTCTTAAAGGTGCCAAGCTATGATACTTGATTCTAAAGCAGTTAGCTTTAGTTTTAGTCACTTTTGCCATCAAATTGCAGCCCTACTTTTAAGCACACATAATGATTGTTCGAACAAACACCTATCTCAAAAAAGTGATGCAAAGATCATAAGCTTCGAGATGAATAACTAGTTGGCAGCTTGCCTAGTTGAGTTCAACATTTGATACGAATCTCAAATTACAATAAAAGCTTAAGTTTTAGTTGATTTCATAGCCGAGCTATATGATCCTCCTACAAAGCCAAGTAAAGTGTCCTAGAATTTGTATATAGATGGAGCAGTATCCTTTAAATGAGCCACAATTGGAGTAGTCTTGTCAAGTCTTGGCAGAATTTTTATTCGAGGAATGGCTCAAATATCTTTCCTAGCATCCAATAGCTTTACAGAATATGAAACATTATGCTTTGAGTTACAGCTAGCCATTGAGGTAAAACTAGACTCTTAACTTATTCATTTTAATTATTGATTTGTTATTAGTTAGCTGCTCAAAAAATTTAAAGCCAAGGAACAAACAATGGTAAAGTATCGATAACTTGTGTCAATTTTACTATCTCATCTCAAGAAAGGTAGGATTTTGTGGGCTATTGAGAAAATACCTCGAGAAGAGAACAAATGAGATAATTCTTTGGCCAAACAAGCATATCTCTACTACACTATACAAGCGATGAATATAGGATTAGTTGCCATTGCTTAACGAGCATATAGACAAATGACAGTTACCGATCTATCAATTTTTAGATACAAGTACTTTTTTAGAAGAACAAACCATGGTCCAAAAGATTGTTTGATGATCTAGCCTTTATGCTATTTTGGAGGGAAAGTTCTACAGATGATCTTATTCACATCTACGATCATCATACTTTATTTTGGAAGAAGGTAATTATGTCCTTAGGGAAATTCATGAAGGCATATATGGTACACGTAAAGGTACTAAAACAATAGCTCATAAAGCCCTATTACAAGGGTATTATTGGCTGAAGATGGAAGTTGATGCAAAGGAGTTGGTGTAAAAATGTGACAAATGTCAATGGTTCAAAAAAATTATTCACCAGAGGCCAATTTGGTAAACCCTGATATACAGTCTATAGCCTTTTGTGTAATGTGGGATCAATAGACTGGGACCTTTTTTGGTAGCCAATGAATAGAGGAAGTTCTTATTTGTTACAGTACATTATTTCACAAAGTAGGTTGAAGCCGAGCCCTTGGCAACCATTACTCCGGAAAATATAATTAAGTTTGTTTAGAAATCCATTATCACCAGGTTTGGCATTTCGCACACTTTTTATCAGTGACAATAAAAATTAGTTCGATTGTCAATCTTTTAGGAATTTTTATGAGTTACACATTCAAGTCAAATTCACTTATGTTTATCACCCCAAATCTAATGGCATGATTGAGGTACTAACAAAACCATCCTGATGCAGTTGAAAAATAGGCTGGACAAAGCTAAGGGCCTTTGAGTGGACTAGCTAAACAATGTACTCTGGGCATACCGAACATCACCTCATTCGACAATAGGCATAACACCTTTTTCTCTGACTTATGGAGTTAAAGCAGTTATTCCGTATTGTAGGCATTGGATCCTAAGGAGGCCTTTGTCAGAGTTACCTTATGAGAAAAATTGCTTGTCTAAAGACAACGAATTGAGGATGATGGACTCTTGGTGGTATTAAAATTGTTTTCTCGAAGCCTTTTAAAAATATAACCAAGCCTGGCCTATGCGATCAAAAGGCTTAAGGTAGGCAAGTGATGAATATGCCCTTAGCAAGAAGTTTGAAATTTGAGTTAAGACCATCTAGAAGCCCTACACCTGGTGCATCTATGGCCTACACGCCCTTATGGTCGAGAAATATTCACCAGTTGGTCTTAAAGTGAGAATTTTCCTTTTTTGGAATGCACGACCATGCATAAAGGAGTGCAAAGCCATGCACTCTATAGAGTCTTGCCTTTTTAGGCAAGTTGGTCACCTTTTAGAGTGTACAGCCGTGCAAACCAATGGCACAACCGTACACTCAAACAATGATGGACTTCTCTATGAAGCAAGTGGCCAAGTGGAGCACCTTTTGGAGTGTACACCCATACATTCCCGTTGTACACCCATGCACACCTTAGTGTACACCCGTGCACTCACACTTATATAAATTTTTGCCCGGATACTTGCAAAGGGGTTGGAAAAATTGATGAACTTTACATTCATAGAAAGTTTCAAAAAGTCTTCCAAAAATTCTTTTAAGAGTAAAAGGGGGTTTTTGGCATTTAGCTTTTCTTATCTTTCAACTATTTCTTGACTATTTCAATACCAAAAAGGGTCCACAAATCCAACATTAAATAGTCTAATTGAGTAAGTACACTAAAGGTAATATAAAAGGCCTTTCCCAGTATTTTCATAACTATAATAATTTTTTATCATTCTTCTCATTTGTTAGTTTTATTATTTATTAATTTCTATTAGACTTAGGTCATGAAACCCTGTAAAAAGGGTATATTTCCATGTGATAGAAATCATTAGGTTGTCTCCTGTAATTTCTATTTTGTCCATCTCTTTTAAAATCACTCTTTTTTGTCAAAATAAAATCCGGTTTAAAAACTCTTTTTCGTATTTAACTTTTCCTTTTTGCTCCCTTTTTGGATCTGCTGTTGACGAGGGCTCTATCTTAAAAGGAAGGAAAATTCACCGTTATCAGGTTGATACGGTAGTGTATTGTTTGAAGCACACTCGCGCGTCAAAAGGTGCACGGTACATTATATGTTTTCTTGCTTTTAGGGAAAATGAGTCAATCGCATGTCATCAAATGTGCCCTTGTGCATTTTTTGACATGCATGCCAGATCCTTATTTTTTTATCTTTTTCATATCTCTTGATTCAATTTGATTTTACGTATGTTTCTTTTGTGTTTTTTAGTACCATTACTATTTTTGTTATCATTGTCATTGTTATTATTATTGTTCCGGAGGAATAAAGCTTTTCGCAAATATGATCGGGAAAACGTTATAGGTAAGTCCATTATCCTTTCTCTTTATTGTAAAAATACTTTTCCGACTGCAAGCAGAAAATGTCATAAAAATATTTGTAGTAATTGATCGGGATATTTCATTAATAAAATTGGACCAATGTCCACATTTTTCCTAGGAAATTCATATGTAAAAAATCAACTCTTGATAATGTAAATGATTTTTGTATATAATTAAATAATATGGGACGTATCCTAAATAAAACTTAGACTGGCATGTCCCTATCTTCAAGATCTCAAAATAAAACACTTCTTTAATAATCCACATGCGAGGACCAAAGTCTTTATCTAAAATGGTCACAATGAACTGCCCAATTTATGGATGTCATTACCGCTTTATTCCATGTCATGACTTACCACTTTCTTACATGATTAGGTGTGCCTTTAATTTAAATTTTTGCTCTACTTTTGCATGAAAGGAAAGGGATAACACAATTAATTTGAAAGCCTTTATGTCATATTTGTCAAAGGTAAAAATAAGAGTGGAATTCCAAACCATCTCTGAGTTTTTGGCCTCACAAGGTCAGAACACCCTTCTTTACCAATGCTATATTAGGTGGTGAATCCTTAATATTCAGCCTTGTGGTGCCCAACCAGATGGCTTCCAATTATTGATCGTTAGTGATAAGATAGGAACAACTTGATGCACCACGTCATGCCTTTTGAGGTATATGATCGTAGCAAGTTGAGTTGAGTCTCTTTCCTATCACGAAATGGTTTTTGGCCTAGACAAGAAGCTTTAACCTAGTTCTAACCCTAAAAGTGGGATCAAACTGCTACAGGTTAGAGGTTTCCTCACTCGAAATCGGGTGTCGGTGACTCGAAAAAAAAAGAGCCAAAAGATATCGAGCGGAGGGCATGCGTCACAGTGGCGACTCTATTGGGGAGTCTAAGATTTCACTCTAAAACCACTTTTGACTTATGTGACATAAAAGGCATTCAATTAAGAAATTTTATCTCTTTTTGTGCTTGCATTAAAATCATACTAAAGCCTTAGAATAAGTTAGGCGCCCCAGTTTCTTGACCCTAGTGCATTCCCAAAGTACTCCTTTGTCGTTCACTCAACTGAGAGTAGTATTAGGGATAATCACCAGCCCAAGTCTAGTACCTGATGGTATATTAAATGGTGACCCAATCGGTCGTTATGCTTGTGATGAGCTAGACCCATTGGTAGGGACTATGCTTGGGTAGCCTTGTAATTGAGTACCAAGACCAAAAGCCCATCTAATGCTATAGAAATCTCCCTTAGGATATTCGTAATAATTTTGCATTGCTTGTGATATGGATCCTTGTGTATTAGGCATGCCCAGACAAATTTAAGTGTTCGCTTATCAAAGGCTACCATATCCCGGTAAGACCATTCTGATTTGTTTGGGTCGCCCGAATACACACCGATCAACACCTTTTTATGTGCCTTATGTAAGGGACATTATGATGCCAAATTTTTTCCACGCACCATATACGTATTCATCGGGGTCCCCTATTGACTTGTGAATTAAGCCCACCTAGGAAAGAGGACTTTGACCACGTGTGCGGGAGAAATAAGGTGGAGAGGATCCTTGTGTGTGGTTGTCGATACTGCATCTCACAATCATACATCTACATCTACTCATGCTTCATACTGACAACCCCATTTTGACAACCATAATAGAGCCATCATTTTCTAAGTGGTTTCGGGGTTCGAACAGTTGTTTGGTTAAGAAGTGGTTTACAGAATAGACAGAGGAGTTGATATTAGGGCAGAGTTCAGAATTAGGGTCTAAATCAAGATTAGACAGTGTCTCGAAAGAATTTTTGAATGAATTTTCAGAACAGTCAGAAAGGAAAGTCATGGCAGAGCTCGCTCCTCCAATTGGTTCCTCTAGTTCTCAAGACATTGAAAAGATGATGGATGATCTTGAGAGAAAGATTATTTCACAGCTAATTTGGCCTCCCTCATAACTATTTAACCTGTCTTAGCAACCGCTACTTAAGTTGAACCAACCCCTATCAAGGAGACTCTAGTAGCTCCTGTCATGATACCCTCACCTACGGTGGATGTTAGGAATGTTACTTTACGAGGAGTAGAGAAGGATGTTGGGCTCGAGTGTGATTTCATAACTGATGAGGAAGATGAGTTATGGGTCCCTCAAATACTGAAGAACCTCATCCCTAAGGAGGAAATTCCTGTTGTGAAAAAGATGGAAGAAAAATTGGAGGCTTTGACTAGGATGTTGTTTGTAAAAAAGGGAGTCAGTCCTGAGGATATCGATTTGGATGGAGAAAATGATTTGCCTAGTCAATTTAAAATGCCTGACTTGATGAAGTTTGAAGGAATATCTGATCCCCTGGCTCATATAAAGCAGTATGTCCTGCTTATCAAAAGGATTACCATTACTAAGAGGCAAAAGGTGGATCTCTTTAGCCTTAGCCTAGTGAGCCCCGCTATTAATTGGTATCATAGTTTTAATAGAAAGATAAAAGAGGATTGGGAGAGATTGACGGAGGAATTCTTTAGGCAATATGATTGTAGCATATGCATAAAAGTCACCCTAAAGGATTTGGAATTATTACAACAAAAACCTAGAAGTCCATCCACGAGTACCTCACTCGATAGAGGAATTGAGTGATGGAGATGAAAAGGAAGCCTAACACACAGGAACAGATTCGCCTGTTCATATGGAATGCCAGTCCTTATCTGAAGGAAGGTCTCAATATGAAAGGATTAAAGGATTGGGAGTCTTTAAAGGACATAGCAATTAAAGCTGAGGGGAAATATTTGGCAAAGAAGGCTAGTGTTGTGAGTTCGAATAATGAAGGATATAATGGTAACAAAAGGGGTTTTGAAAACTTGAGATTTGGTAAGAGTACTAGTAATAGTAGCGGTAGTAGAGGTAATGGTAACGGTGGAAGAAATGTCGAGGTGTCAGCTATGGGAGTCAATCAACATCGTTACTCTAAACTAGGCAAGTGACTATTCTGGTGTCTTAGCCATTTGATGAAGGAAGGTAAATTACAACAGATGCCCTCTAAGCCCGCAAGGAGTCAAGGTTAGCTTGGGTATAGATCTGATTGGTATTGTACCTTTCATAAACATACAAGGCATGAGACTGATTATTATCGCACTTTGAGGGATCGTATCTAGGATTTGATTAATTCTCAACAAATTCCTAATCCAGAAAAGAGGACTAAGAAGAAAGAAGCTTATAATGTTATACCACCATCGGTATTCATGGTTGGGTCTGGGTTGCCGAAATGGTATGTCCTAAAAGATTTGTACCGAAATGGGTATTTGGCTATCAAGCATAAGGCTCAAGGAGGTGTTAATGGTCCAGATACAAGTGTAGGAGGGTTAGTAGGAATGGGGAAAGCAATTCAACTAGTAGATATCTAGGATACAGATAGTGAAAAGGGTTTGGTTAAGGTCGGAGAGGAACCGAAAGACCTATAGGAAACTGATGAAGATGAGAAGGAAGTAACAGATGGAAAGATGATTCAGGTAGTCACCAAAAGTGGGAGAGTTATGCCGGAGGTTGACAGGCCACAAGAACTCGCTGCCTTTACAGAGGAAAGGACCATGGAGGATAACTTAGTCCTAAAGCAACTCAAGAAAACTCCTGCTCAAATTTTGATTTAGGATTTGCTTAGGCAGTCACCTTCTTACCACCAAAAGTTAGTTGAGGCTTTATGTGAATCCACTGTCGCTACCACCATATCTCCTTCCAAGTTGTTAGAAATGGTGAAAGGGGATTCTGAAGAAAATATTGTGTTCACTAATACGGATCTCCCATTAGAAGGACGTGAGCATAACTACCCTTTATACGTTAGGGCTGAGGTAAATGGCAAACACACTGCATGTGTAATGGTGGATGATGGTTCTTCTATTAATGTGTGTCCCTTCTCGACAATGGCGGTATGTGGTATTGATGAGACCATGCTCACTCAATCTCGACTTACCATAGCGGCCTATGACAACTCGAAAAGGTAGGTTGCTAGCACTTTTAAGGTGGTAGTAAAGATGAAGCCTATCGAGACTGAGGCAGAATTTGCAATACTATAGATACCGACCAATTTCTCTTTGCTATTAGGGCGACCTTGGTTCCATAAGTTAGGAGGGGTTTTTTCCACCTTACACCAAATGGTCCAAGTCCCACATAAAGGAGGCATGGTTACTATTAAGGCAACAAGAGAGAATTTTATTTCTACTTTGAGCATAGCCAATCAACCTTTCAATGGGTTCCATATGCTGGAATTGGTATTGGAGGGGAAGAGATAGATTATGTAAGCTCATAGGCCGTTAACATGATGGAGAAAATGAATTACTTGCTAGGTGTTGGATTAGGGAAGAATTCTCAAGGGATTCCTATGCCTCTTGCTCCTATTGGTCAGAAAGACAGGAAGGGCTTGGGTTATTGTAAGAATTATGTCAAGAAACAAAGCAAGGTACAGCTAGAAAAGATCCCTCATATACTTGAAAGCTTTATGCTAGCATCCAAGGAATGCAAGTATTGTCGTGAAGCTAAACCCATAATAGTCCATCGGAAGATCATTCCTGGATTTGAGATCTTTGATGACATCTTTGACTGGTCAATTGGAGCCATCAAGCTTGTATTGGGGTTTTGGGATGAAGAGGTTATGGCCAAGCTCACCAATTTGGATTTGGGTAACCCCGAGGAGGTACTGACACCAAAATCATTAGCCATCATGGTTAAAGGTAAAGAAAAGGTTAGAGAGGAAGCTACAGTCCTTGAAAAGGAAGCACTACTAGGGAAAGGAGAGGTGTCTGCTGCTGCATCGGCCGTCCATGAATTGGAGGATGATTTATTTGCTGATGTAATCTATGTTCTTAAATTGTTTTGCAATGACGTACCCTTTATAGCTCATGTTAATAAGATGAATAACTTTCCTTATTTGTGCGATATCTCATCTGATTGCATCATGCATGATCATAATCACGACTCATTCATATTTGACATTAATGAAACAAACACTACTTCAGTTAATCTCAAAACACGAGAAAACCCTAAAGAGATCTTGATTGCATCCGATGTAACTCCTGAATAGAGAATAAAATTCGAGAGAATATTGAAAAAATATGGAAAATTATTTTCCTGGACCTACAAAGATATGTTTGGAATTGACAGAAACGTTGCCTAACATGCCATTCCAATGTATCCGGATAGTAAGTCGGTAAAGCAGAAGCTTCGAAGACTCGGGCCAGAATGGGCAGAAAAGGTGAAAGAAGAAGTGAAAAGGCAAATAGAAGTGAAGTTCCTGGTCGAAGTCCAGTACCCTACCTGGCTAGCCAATGTTGTCCCTTTTGCTAAGAAGGATGGAAAAGTGCGGATGTGCATGGATTACCAGGATTTCAATAAAGCTTGCCTGATGGACGATTTCCCACTCCTCCATATAGATCTGTTGGTCGATAGTGCAGCAAAATGCATGATGTACAATTTTGTTAATGGATACATAGGGTATAATCAGATCCTAAATAAGATAATAGATAGGGTAAAGATCGCCTTCATTACTGAGTGGGGAACCTACGCATATAAGGTCATACCGTTTGGACTGAAGAATGAGGGGGCCACTTAACAACAAATGGCTACCAAAATTCTTAGCGATTTGATACACAAAGAAGTCGAGGTGTATGTTAACGACATGATGATCAAGTCAGCCACAATGAAAGGAAATTGTGAGGCCTTGGAGTAGTTTTTCCAAAGGATTGACAAGTACGACTTTCATCTCAACCCGAAGGAGTGCATGTTTGGAGTGACCTCTGGCAAGCTGCTAAGGCATGTCGTTATTCAAAAAGGGTTAGAGGTAGATCCCAATAAGGTAAAAGCCATCTAAGAGATGCTGATACCGAAGAAAGAGCAGGAGATTTGAGGATTTTTGGGACAGATTCAATACATTAGCCGATTCATCTTTAGACTCACTTCTATATGTGGGCCAATGTTTAAGCTTTTGAGAAAAGATCAGCTGGTCAACTGGAACAACGACCGTCAGAAGGCCTTTGACACCATCAAGCAATACTTGCTACATCCTCTGGTCCTCTAGCCTCCTAGACCGGCAAAGCCTTTAATCCTGTACATAGTAGTGGAGCAAAGTTTAGTAGAGGCCATGCTGTCTCAAGAAGATGATGCCAAAGTTGAGTTCGTCGTGTACTACCTGAGCAAGAAATTCCTGCCATATGAAACCAAGTATACAGACATGGAAAAGATTTGTTTGGCAATGATATGGGCCTCAAAGAAGCTAATGCATTATTTTCACTCTTATAAGATCTAAGTAGTGGCTAAGCATAAGATACCTCCAGTCAGCACCTTCTATGCTAGAAAAAATGGGAAGATGGCTATTACTCTTGTAGGAGTTCAAAGTGGAATATATGACTAGAAAGACGATCAAGGGAAGTGCGGTTGCAAAATTTCTGGCCGATCACCCGTTAGAAGGAGATCGAGTTGAGTATGAATTCCTAGACAAAGGCATCAATGCCATTACAGTTTAAGGCTGGAAAATGTGTTTTGATTGGGCCACCAAAAACAAAGGAGCTAGAGTAAGGGTTATTCTCATTATGCCTGATGGTGAAAAGCTTTCTTTAGCCAAGAAGCTAGGATTTAAGGTAACCAATAAAAAAGCAGAATATGAAGCCTGCCTACATGAAGTGGAAGCCTTAATAGCATTGGGGGTAAGAACAATCGAGGTTTTTAGGGATTCATCTTTAGTGATTCATCAAGCAAAAGACAAATAGTCCATTAGGCAGGAGAGGCCGGTACCTTATGTGGAATATCTGAGAAGACTAAGCAGACAATTCGAGGCCTGTACCTTCTAATATATGCCCCAAGATGAGAACCAGTTAGCAGATGCCCTGGAAACCTTGGTGTCTATATGGGACAATCCTGAAGGGATGATCATGAGACCTATGATAGTCGCGAGCTCAATAAAGCCTTTCTTCGAAGGTGAAAACCTCATGAATTTAAATGGATCCAATGGCAAGCCTTGGTATTATGATGTTCAAAACTACTTGGAAACTTCTAAGTTCCCTGAGAAAGCAATAGAGAAAGATCAGAGAATAATTCGAAAGTTATCTAGTCAATTTATCAGTATAGATGGGGTCTAATATAAAAGACAAGGTGACGGTGTTTAGCTAAGATGTCTATATGAGATGGAGGCAAAAAAAGTCATGGAAGAAATATATGTAGTAATATATGGTGCCCACATGAATGGATTGACATTGGCCAGAAAGATCATGCAACAAGGATTGTTTTGGTTAACCATGGATACTGACTGCTCTAAGTATGTGAAGATGTGTCGCTAATGCCAATAGTATGCTGATTTAAGTTACCTACCTGTCTCAGAGCTATTTAACCTTTCCTCACCATAGCCCTTTTCAGCTTGAGGAATAGATATTATTAGGGAAATTCATCTGATGGCTTCCAATGATCATAGGTACATAATAGTCGCCATCGACTATTTCATAAAGTAGGTAGAAGCTGAATCTTTTAAAAGGCTGGGAGCATAGGAAATGGCCCGGTTTATCAAAAAGAATATGGTATGCAGATATGGGGTGCCTCATCATATAGTGTCAAATAATGGGGTCCAGTTCCAAGCAGAGACTAGGCATATACTTTAAAAGTATAGAATCCAACACCACAAATCATTTCTGACTGGTGTCTAGCAAGTACACTAGATTGGTTAGTAATATAGGAAAATAAAGATTAAGATCCCAAATATCGAACCCAAGGAAAACTTGTGTGTGTATAAAAAGATTTTGAGTTTTAGATTAAAAATTATGTGTAGAGAGAGAAAATATCCCAAAAGTTATGATGAAAACTAAAAACCAAATCAAAGTAGATGGCTTGAAATAAATAACAAGAGTAAACTACAATAAAGGAACAATCAATATTTAACAACAACTTTCACTAAGGGACTATCCATCTTAACCTTTTATTTCAATGACTTAAATTCTCAAAAACACAAGTGATTATGGAAAACTAGATGAATAAAACCTGATACCTTGAATCAAGAGTATCTTTCTTGAACATTAAACTCCCTATTAAGAACAATTTAACATCCAGCATAAAAATCTAAGTTAACTTCCTATACTTTCATCAAACTCTTTTTCAAGAAATTTCAATTCCAGTATATTCTCGATTCCTCCTCTCTTGATATTAATCAAGTTTATCAAAACATAATTATCTCAAAATAGAAAACAATCATGCATTAATTCAAAAGATTAATCCAAGAACATGCAAAGCCTTAATGTTGCTTAAATCAATTTTTAGTTATTTATACCAATAAACCAACAATTAATCCAATCAAGATCAAGGATAAGAATATGCTTAAAATCGAGAAATAATCAACTTGGGTTAACATTAAAGCTCAATTAAGTCATCACAATAAAAGATTAAGGATTCAAGTATCCTTAGCAAAAGTTAAAAAGAACTACTCACACTTCATAATTTAAAACTAAAAATTGAGTTTTAAAAGACAATTAAAGAGAATGTAAACTTAAAATAAAAGCTAAACAACTTTAAAATGACGACTCCCTAACTTGTGTCTTCAGTCTTTTTTTTATAGCTAGAAGTAATAATTCCTTTTAACTTCCTAATATGAGCAACAGCAGACTTCTTACTTTGACATGAGACTTCCTCTTTCAGTAGAACTCTTCTTGAACCAGTGGAATGGAATTGGAAACCACCAAATAACCCTGCTCTTGGCTTCTAAAAAAGGCATTCGGTAGAATCACTTTGTGATTCCACTGAATGGCTTTCTTCACAAGCTTTAAAAGTGCCATTCGGTAGAATCACAAAGTGATTCCACCGAATGGTCCTTCACTGGACTCCATATGATGAATTTCTTCTCCTTGCTTGCACAAATTACCCTTTCAGTCCTTTACTTTTTCCTTTTTCAGTCAATTTCACACCTAAAAACACAATTAAACTCAATTAAGCTCTCAAAACACAAATTAAACCAATTGAACTCTAAATTAACTCAAATACCATAAAATTAACATAATAAAATAACTAAAAATACTTAAAAATATAATCAAATGCACACTTATCAAATACCACACACTTAGCCTTTGCTTGCCCCCAAGCAAATTTGAACCAACCATATTCTCAAATTTATCAAACTTTAACTAAGAAACATGTAATTCAAAATTAAGGTTAGCAATTAGCAAGAGCACTTAACAAAATTTCAATTAAAAAAGCTTTAAACAAGATGATATGAGCTAGTTTCCTTGTGTATGTGTAAGACCAAAACATTTTAAGCTTTTTCAAAACCAAAACACCAATGCAATTACATAGCCAAGCATTAGAATGGATGCACACCTAAGTGTACAAATGGTTTCGCATTTGAAACTCTAAAAACACCATAGGCCTCTCCTTTAGCATCGAAACTCAAGGATCATCTCCGCTAAAACAACTCAAAAATAACTTAAAATCACATAGGTCTTCAAGGGTTGTAACGAGGTTAGGGTGTTGGTTATCAAAAAAAATGGATAAAAGATAAGCAAGAAGAATAGCCACTCTTATGATAAGATAGAGTAATATTTTTAAAATTTCATCTAGAGTAATATTTTTAAAATTTCATCCCCTTAACTCAAAAATATAGTGCTAAGCTAAACTTGCATATCCCTACATATTTAAAGTACCCTTGAGAAAAAAAAAAACTATTGAAACTCTTTTATATTCA
Organism: Excoecaria agallocha; assembly: GCA_037975025.1. Lineage (NCBI taxonomy): Eukaryota > Viridiplantae > Streptophyta > Magnoliopsida > Malpighiales > Euphorbiaceae > Excoecaria > Excoecaria agallocha. The sequence goes on along the minus strand of CM075820.1, from coordinate 31,138,738 downwards.
TAATTCATCCCTTTTTGAAGTCCCAATTGCTTTCCATTATAACTACCCCACACTTAAGAATTTTTCATATACTGCTAGCTTTATTGCAAAATTTTCTTTCTTTTTCTTTTTCAACTTCTTTTTTTTCTTTCTTCTTCTTCTTCTTTTTTTATATATACTAGCTTTATTGCTGGCCATACAATGATAAAATGGGTAATTACAAGGTCAATTTTGCACTATTTTACTTGACTTCAACAATAAACTTCAATAACAGTATCCCAAGAACCTTTTCTACTACACTCTTCAATTATCCAAAAAACATTAATCCTTCCCAATCTTAGAGTGGCTAATTCTTTAGAAGAGAAGATAAAAGTTGTTTAGACTATATGGTTAATAATTGAGTGTAACAAGAAAAATAAATATGGCACGTATTAAGTATGTCTCATTAAGCTTAAAATGGCTAACAAAGGATAAATGTATAAAAAGGTAGGATAATAAGTCTAAATATGGATCAACAAGAAAAGTATTGCCTAGATCACTTTCCAAGTTGTTTTAAGTTATTTATATGCTTCGAATGATGATGAGAAAGGTTCTAGTGCTCTAAAATTCCTTACTTAACTAACAAATATATGCCAAGTTCAAATACTAAACTGACTAAAATTCATTAAACAACTTAATTGCTCTACTGCTAACCTAAGAATTTTAACTCATACACCTTCTAAGTTCAAAGTTCAATATGTTCAAAATTTAAGAATAACTGGGGCAAACTAAAGTCTAAGTGAAATTAAAAAGATAAGGTGCTTACACAACAAAGTTAAAAAATAAGGTGCTTACACAACAAAGTTAAAAGATAAGGTGCTTACACAACATATAATAATACCTTAAGTTAACAAAACAGTAAAAAAAACACACCAAACTAAAAAAAATAGAAAAAAAACTAAAGTACTTAAATGAGAGAGAATGAAAGTTTCAACTTCCTGCAAAATTATTTTAGATAAGCTCTACCTCCCTCTCAGAAGGTTGTTGTCTATAGCAACTGTCACTCATCTGGTGGCAATGGTGGCGGTGGGAAGCGCTTCCAGAAATTTTTGGTGAAAACTTCTAAATTATGCTTCACTTCCAGAACATGTTCCTGTAAAGTGTCCATTTGTCCCTCCAGCCTATTCATCCTAGTGTTCATTTGAGTGGTAAAAACCTGCAATTAATTAGATAGTGTTTGTGGTGGGAGTGTAGGGTTATCAGGCTCAGATTCTGAGTCAGATTCTACATCTTTACTTCTTCCAATGGTAAGCTGATGAAGATATTCTACCCTGTCAGACCAATGTTTTCTTGGCTTTTTAATCAATATTTTCATTTGGGCCAACATATCATAGTCTATGTAAGCCAATTTTCCAATAGATTTCCTTTTATCCATGTAATTTACCGTTCTAGCCATAATGGTGGCCACCCAACCTAGTGATATTGCCTTAATTTTTGTGTTCATCCTCTATAATTCCTCAATTTTCTAACACAAGACGACAGCCCCATTGATTTTGATTCCTTCAACCATGCATCTCAACAACATACATTCCTCATTATTAATATTTCTAGGGCTTCCTAAGCAACTAAATAGGATGATAGACAAGAACCTATGAAGAATCCGGAGAGGGTGACTTTTTAAACCATGAGCCTTGAGTTTGCTGGGCTTATATTGGATAGGATTCAAAAGATCTCTAATGAACTCCCATTTCTCCTGTGGTTTAGCATTGGGTAGTTCACCTATTGCATTTTCTGGAAAACCTAGATGTGCAGAAAATTCAGTAAACAACATGTAATAAGTCTTTCTTCCAAGATTAAAACTTATAGTGCCTACATCCTGCTCATCTTCACGTGTCAGCTTGAAAGAAGTGAAAAATTGAATAACAACAAATGGATATACTTCTGGGTGTTTGTCCACAAACCATTCCCATTCAATGCCAGAAATCAGAGGGTAAACCTCATTCCACAGGTTTCCATCTAGAATATCAAGAAAGAATTCCCTCAAGTAAATAGGCTTGACATATTTGAGCTGTTTGAAATATTCATACATCTCAGCTCTGTCCTCATCATAACAATATGTATTAATGCAAGAATGAGTTATTAAAGTAATGAGATTGAAAAAAACTTGGCCTAAGTAGTGAATTTATTCTTTGAGGCATTTCATCAAACATGTTGTGTGCATAAATTCACAAGCCTACATTATATGAAATCTCAAAACTTTAGTAACCTCAAAATAGATCATCGACATAATTTAACACCAATGAAATTGAACATCTCAATTTAGAGTAATCATAAACAATAAGAATGAAATCACCTGAAGAACATAACCTAAGTTAACAAATGTAAACCATGAATTTGCATGCCAAATGTTTAATGTGAAGCAATAAACAACTTACTTATGATGAAAAAGATGGTGAGCAATTGAATTCAGAAGAAAGTTACACAAGAAAAGTGGATTTGATAGAATGCTTAAGTAGGTGGAGGGAGAATGCAAGTGAGAAACCAAGAGAAAGTGAGAATGTGGGTGAAGTGTGTGTGAGTGTGGACTTTATATAGATGATTTGGTGGAATGAGAGGACCCATCCGATGGGATGATAATCTCATTCTACTGAATGGTCCTTTACTGTCCCACAAACAACTTAAAAATTAACACAACTCAAAGTGAACAAGAGAAAACTCCATTCAGTGGGACCAAAACCTATTCTACCGAATGATGATGTTCCATTCGGTGGAATCAAATTTGATTCTACCGAATGGTGAATCATTGGACTACACAGCCACCTTTAATGAATTGCTCTTTAAACCAGAATGCCTCTCTAATGCACTAATACCCACAAACTTTTCTTAGATAAGTAAGAATTCGTGATCTACATCAACTTGCTGTCATCAAATGCTCATCTAAATCACAATAATTTGATTATAGTTTATATAATTTAGCACACATGTGACTTGTCTTTATGCAATCTTCCTTCTCTAAATTGAGTTCTTACTTCGGATCATGCATTATGCTCCATGCAACCATTCCAGGTTAACAACTCCAATTACACTTATCTCTTATTTAAAAAGCTTTTTCAGTCTCTTGCTTTCTCAAGAAATTGTTCTCACTTCATAAAGCACTTCTTAAAACTAATACTAACCAATAAACATGCAAGAAAACAAAACACACACATAACTGATAACAAATAAGATTAAAGCAATAAGTAAAGGGTAGAGAAATTAGTTCTGAGTTTAACAAATCCTCAGCTAGACTTTGTGCCTCTGATCCTATTCTTGAAATATCATCACTACTTCAGCCACCTCCATTCTTCCTTCAAAGTATGGCTTCAGTCGATGACCATTCACTTTATATTCTCTACCTTCTTTTGGACTTTTTATAGTAACCATGCCAAATTTGTTACTAGACAGAACATGATAAGGCCCCAACCATCTGGATTTTAGCTTACCTGGAAACAAACGTAACCTGCTATTATATAATAGCACCATCATACCAGGAGTAAACTCTTTAAATTTTAAACGCTTATCATGCCAATATTTCATTTTCTCTTTATATATTGCTGCATTGTCATATGACCAACGTCGAATCTCATCAAGTTCATTGAGCTGTAGTTTTCTCTTATCCCCTGCACTTTTCAAATCAAAATTAAGAAACTTTGTTGCCTAATATACTTTATGTTCCAATTCAACCGGTAGATGACAAGATTTTTCAAAGACAATTCTAAAAGAGACATGCCTATAGGAGTCTTAAATGCAGTTCTATAGGCCCAAAGAGCCTCATCCAACTTATAATACTAATCTTTCCTAGAACTATTGACAGTCTTCTCTAAGATTGATTTTAACTCTCTATTAGATACTTCCACTTGCCCATTTGCTTGAGGGTGATATGGGGTTGTTATCTTATGCTTAACACCAAATTTTTTGAGCAATGTTTTAAATTGATAATTGACAAAATGCTTACCTCTATTACTTATAATGGCTCTTGGTGCTCCAAATCTGGTAAAAATATGTTTTCTAATAAGTTCCAGCACTGCCTTGGCATCACAAGTTCTAGTTGCTATGGCTTCTACCCATTTACTCACATAATCTACAGCAACTAAAATATATTCAAATCCAAATGAATTTGGAAATGGCCCCATAAAATCTATACCCCAAACATCAAAAAGTTCCACTTCAAGTATGTTATTCAAAGGAATTTCATCTCTTTTAGAAATATTGTCTACTCTTTGACATTTGTCACAAAGCTCAATGAAAGATTTAACATCCAAAAAGAGAGTAGGCTAGAAAAAACCTGATTGAAGAATTTTTTTGTACCGTACGATTAGGTCCATGATGTCCTCCAACTTTTCCTCCATGACATTGTCTCATAATGTCTTCTTGTTCTCCCACTGGAACACATCTTCGAAGTACTTGATCCAAACAAATCTTGATTAAGTACGGATCATCCCAAAGATAGTGTTTGGCATCTGCTTGCAGCTTTTTCTTTTGTTGCCAAGTGAAATCTTTAGGAAGATAACCTCCTACAAGAAAATTGGCTATATTAGCATACCAAGGAATCATAAAGTTACAAGTATAAATTGCACTAATGTATTCATCAAGAAATAAATCATCGATTTCTCCCTTTTTAATACTGTCATGATCAAGTCTAGAAAGATGGTCTACTACATAATTTTTAGCTCATTTCTTATCTTCAATTTCCACATCAAATTCCTGTAACAGTAATACCCAATAAATAAGTCTTGGTTTGGAATCCTTTTTGGCAAAAAGGTGCCTTAATGCTACATGATCCGTCTATACTGTGACTTTGGAACCTAGGAGATAAGATCAAAATTTGTCAAAAGAAAATACAATTGCTATAAATTCTTTCTCCGTAGTAGTATAATTGACTTGAGCTCCGGTGAGTGTATGGCTAGCATAATAGATAGTATAAAAGATATTTTCCTTCCTTTGGCCTAAAACTGCTCTCACAGCATAGTCACTAGCATCACACATGATTTCGGATGGTAAACTCCAATCGGATGATACAATGATAGGTGTTGTGATTAGCTTTTGCTTCAACAAGTTAAATGCTTGTAAACACTCATCATCAAAGTTAAATGCAGTATCCTTCATCAATAAATTAGAAAGTAGTTTAGCAATCTTAGAAAAATCTTTAGTTAAATGATGATAAAAGCCTACATGACCAAGAAAACTTCTTATAACTTTGACACTTGTAGGAGGAGGTAATTTATCAATAACATCAATTTTTGTTTTATCTACCTCAATTCCTTTTTTAGAAATTTTATGCCTTAGAACTATCCCTTCTTTTACCATGAAATTGCATTTTTCCCAATTCAAAACAAGATTAGTTTCTTTACACCTTTTCAAAACCAATACAAGATTATTTAAACATGATTCAAAATTATGACCATACAGTGTGAAATCATCCATAAAAACTTCCATAAATTTTTCAAAAAAATCATGAAAAGTAGCCATCATGCATCTTTGAAATGTAGCGGAAGCATTACATAGACCAAAAGGCATCCTCCTATATGCAAATGTACCATAAGGGCATGTAAATGTGGTCTTTTCTTGGTCTTCCGGGACTACTGGCATTTGCATATACCCCGAATATCCATCTAAAAAGCAATAGAATCTATTTCCCGCTAATCTTTCTAACATTTGGTCAATGAAGGGCAAAGGAAAATGACCCTTTCGAGTGGCATCATTTAATCTCCTATAATCTATTCACACTCGCCATCTTATCACAGTACGAGTTGGGATAAGTTATCCTTTTCATTAGTGATTACAGTCATTCCCCCCTTTTTAGGCACACACTGAACCGGACTAACCCAGCTACTATAAAAAATAGGATAGATAATACCTGCATCAAGGAGTTTGAGTACCTCCTTTTTCACTGCCTCTTGTATAGCGGGATTAAGTCGCCTTTGGGATTGTACCACCGGTTTAAAATTTTCCTCCATTGGTATCCGGTGTGTACAATAACTGAAGCTTATACCCTTTAAATCAGATGTTTCCCAACCAATGGCTTCTTTATGCTTCTTAAGCACTTCAACTAGCATTTTTTCTTCCAAACCTGTTAACAAAGAAGATATAATTACTGGTTTTGTATTTTGCTCTAAAAACTCATATTTTAAATGAGAAGGAAGAGTTTTAAGTTCAAAATCTCCCTTAGGAGGGTATAATACATCCTCCATACATCCTTCTTCATTATGTTCTCTTTCTAAGTCCTAGATTATCTCTTTTTCTCTTGTCTCCACTTCATCTTCATTCTTTGGGTGCATTAGACATTTCTTTAGCTCATCATCCAAAATGATTTCCTCTTGCTTTGCTTCTATACACTTTTTGTAACATCCTAATTCCTTAACCATGGGTAATCATCAATCATTATCGTCATCATCATCGTCATCATAAACCTATTAAAGACTAGGCAATAATAATAATAAGATAGGCCATAATTACATGGCACAATTAAATAAATCAAACTTATGGATAATTAATCATAACATAAAAAGCCTTCAAGCATCTTGACATCCTCAAGGCAACTGCATCTTGCCCGATCCTCTGGTGTTTCTCTTGAAACCTACACGGATAAACAAACCTGTGCTAAGCTATAAAGCTTAGTGGGGAACAAAACTATATATATATATATATATATATATATATATATATAATACTCTTTTAACTAAGTCATATTATCATGCATAAATATGCACAACCCCTTATTATCATGTAACACCAAATAACAAATGAGTTTATTATACTGATCATTTGGGAAAGACTTTAGCCTTAACAATGAATATCCTGTTACACTAATCTAGAGTATTTACTTAAACTTAGCTTGACCCTACTTAGAATAGTTGCTTCACAAACATCATTATACCATATTATTCATGTCAAACTATTATCATACATGCATTTCATAATTATTTCTTCTTACAACTCAAGAAAATCATGATTATTGATCGTATAAGCTCGACTTTCTTTAATTAGTTGATATGGCATGCTTAAGAAAATGCTTATGCCATACAACATCTCTTTTCATATTGTTAGTCATGATTTCTTCTTATAATAACTCAGTTCTCATTCTTGTTTCTTGCATATGTGTTCTTTAATGTTATCTTAACATGGTAGCTTAAACCTCTTACAACACCAATTTATATCATATGTTGCACTTAGTTAGGTCAATGTTATCATTATGCATATGAGCGTGCAAACCTCCATATACCTCTTATAATCCTTTTTATCAAGAGGCTAGGCAATATAGTTATTAATGGTACAAGATTTCTACTTACCGCATTAAATCACTTTATCCACCTAAGATAGGCATTCAACCTTAATTCACAATATAAGGGAGATGCTTAGGTCATATAGCATCTACAAGTAGTCCTGGTAAGCATAATTACATCACATATATCATGCAATTCTCATATTAGGTTCATAGACTTTACATCCTTCATGTTATCTTAGCTTGGTAACCTAATTCCTTTACAATCATCATTCTATGTCAGGCATTGCACTTGGTTAAATGAATGTTATCATTAAGCCTACATGTGTACAAACATTTATACATAATTAAACAGACTGACAGAGTTGCATGTGATCACAAAAAACAAGCATTACATATCATGATTACAAGACAAGGCCTCGATGCAACATGTATGCATTTTATTAGCAGAGTATATGGAACTTAGTGTACCTATTAATTCCATATAAGTTCTAGTACAATAGTGCACACTTTGGGGTCCATATATTCTCCGTGGAACCCATCGATGGAATTCAACTCACACTGGCACTCACATGGGAACCTTCCTCAGGGTCGAGGTGATATACATATCTCACAATCATGATATACTAAACATGGCATCTCATTTCATAAAGACAGTTATATCCAAAAGGAGTTCAAGATAAAATGACACAATACAATAAGTCATTCATCATGCTTATGTTAACTACATGAAGAAATCAATGCATATATATATATATATATATATATATATATATATGTATATCACTTTATTTCTTACACTTTATATCATCTTTAATAGCCTGCCTAAGTACTAGTTCGAAGGGTGGATAACGAAAGCAATGGATACCCGAAGGTATAAAACTATAGATATCCGAAGATATCAAACAATGGACCCAAATGGGGTCAAGCAATGGTTCCAGCAAGGAAAAAACTATGGACCCAAACGGGGTCAAATGATGGTTCCATTAAGGAACAAGACCTAAAAGGGGTCAACTATGGCAGCTGCGACTGTATCCCTCTAGGCATGCCTATCAAATCCACAATTGAACTAAGACCCGCAGGCTTAACCACTTAAGGACATCCTTAATTTAACATATCCTTCTTTACTTAGTACATCATTTGGCTTAAAGCCGCTTTTCATAAAAGAATGTACATCATTCATATCATACTTCAAACATTAAGCTCTAGGCTTCAATACATATGGATGCTATCATATGATCATATAGTTGCATCAACTTTCTTTCTTTCATATCATGATGGTCACAGGTTTATGAAATTAATAATAACATGTAATCTTTCATTATTAGCAGTGTGCGTGTCCACATGTGTATATACATATATATGCAGTTTAAATCATGAAAATACAGGCTTTCCTTACTTATACTTGTTCACATATTGAATTAAGCTACTCCTCATAGCATGCTCATACTAACTATACAATGTATAGTACTTACATAATCCATAGAGAGTTCTTGATGACATACCTTGTTGCTGCTCGCTATGAATAGTTTCCCTATTCTTGCACTTAGTCACATCAATACATAAACACACATATATATATATATAGCAACACTCAAGCATTTATGATCCATATAATAAAATAAGTAGGTTCTCTGATAGCTTAAGGTCACTACTTAGTCATATTTGATCCCTTAATTCACTTTCATGATTACCAAATTAGAAACCACACGTGACATACTATAACACAGTCGTAGATACTTCAATCATCTTACTTGTATTTTTCATCTTATAATATTTTATACTTAAGGTGAGTTGGGTGAGGTTATTTCATCTTATTCGTTAGTCCACTACTAGCAGACTTACGATTTTCATATTATATCATAGGCAGGATTAAATAAGTAAGTAAGTTTTCTTGCCTCAAAGCTTATCATTAAATTCCTATTATGGTATAAAGTATAACCAAACTTCTATAGTTCCACCTTTGATTGACAATAAATATTCCATCTCTTTTAACTTAGTCATGCATATTATAACTATCTTCTTAATGTTACTAGATCATAACTTGGTAATCTCTTGCCATTGAAAAGAAATATTGATATATATATATATATATATATATATATATAGGGTACTTGGGCAAAGCCTGTTACTTTGTTTGAATTCGTACCGATGCCAAATCCATAAGATACATTAAATAGCATATACGTGTTAGAGTCATCTGTTACTTTGTTTGAATTCGCACCGATGCCAAATCCATAAGATACATTAAATAGCATATACGTGTTAGAGTCATTAGGTTACTTCTTACTGTCCTTAGTCATGTTCTTATTAAATTGTCTCTTACTCTCGTTAGTCATTTGTCCGCATGGCACCAATTATACATTCTTAACATTCAAATTCGGTTAATAGACCTTCCTGTAGTCACACATTTCTAAACTATATATATTTACTTAAAATCTTAGAATTAAAAGACTTTTAGAACTATAACATCTCTTGGGTAATCAATTAACATACCATTCATCACTTGCATGCTCAACCATTATCAACCTTTCCTATTACTAGCTTAATTCCTCCAAACTATAGCATTATACTTATAAACATGGCTATACAATGTTGTGCTCTTGAGGTGGAGAAGGACCATTAAAATTAAAGTGTATAAATGGCCGTGTGTGGGAAAGAAAACAAGACAAGTGGCCATGTATTCTCATGCATAAAAGAGTGAGTGGCCATGTATTTTGAAGGAGAAACCAATGAGTGGCCGTGTGTTTCCAAGAAGAAACCACATGTGGCCGTGTGTTTTGAGGAAGAACCAACACACGTAGCCGTGTGTTTTGAGGAAAAACCAACACACATGGCTGGTGTTTCCAAGAAGCAACCCACGCATGGCCATGTGCAAGAAAGGAAGTAAACATGTGTTTCCATGCATCCTCAAAAGGGCAATCAAGGCGTGGCTGTGTGTTCCCTAGAGGAAACACACACGTGGCCGTGTATTCTCAAAGACAAACAAGGCGTGGCCATGCAAAGGGAAGAAGAAAAGCACGAGTGGCCACGCATGGAGGAGAAGAAAAACACAAGTGGCCACGCGTGAAGAAGATACCCAAAAACCATAAACCCCGATTATGTAGACATACCTTTAATCACAAATCTCACCTTCCCACCTACTTAAATGATCATTTAAGTTTTTAAATCATACCATACTCATCAAAGCTTACTAGATTAATCCTTTAAAAACTCTTCAAGAAGGATACCTACTAGAGAAGAGTGGAAAACCCTAGATCATTCACCTGAACAATACCAATAACTTAACTCCCGTACCTGGCTTTTGAAGCTTCAAATCTTCCTTCCTCCAACTTCTTTACTCATGATTTCTTCTTCTCTTTTCACTTGATTTGTCTGCTTCTTTCTCTATTCCTTCATGATGCATAAACAGCAAACCCTAATCTCATCTTCTCCAAACCATAACCAAAGAGAGAGAGAGAGTGAGAGATCTCCCCAAATGCCGATCCAGCCATTCCCCAAGCTTAAGTAAGATAAATATCTCACTAAGGAAAATTTTCAAAATGTCCCTATACATTTTAACCCCTAAAACTCATTTTCTTAACATTTAACCCCAAACTTCTTGTTTAATTCAATTGCATCCTTCCTTACTATTTTAGCTACACTCCAATACACATGTGCATAGTTACCATTATACCCCTTTATATGACTTAACTTCGTTAATGCAAAATAATCTAATTTTGCCTTATTAAATCTTAATCCTGATTAATTAACTATAATCCTATTGGGGCCATGATTGGGTCCTCACACTCTTAGACTTCATCAACAAAACAAATTGATTCCTTAAAATCATAGGATGGATGTTTTATAATTTTGTTCACATTAAACACCATTTTTTCTTCATTAAATCTCAAAGTGACTATTTGCCCATGAACATCTATTAAAGCTCTTGCTATATTTAAAAATGGTCTTCCAACTATTAGAGGTACTCGTGTATCCTCTTTCATATCCATAACCACAAAATCGACTGGAAATAAAAAATTCCCCACTTTAACTAACAAATCCTCAATAATTCCCTTAGGCCATTTCAATAATCTATCTTCCAATTGTAATGTCATTTAGGTCTCCTTCATATCTCCTAAATTCAGTTTCCTACAAATTGAATAAGGCATTAAATTTATGCTAGCACCCAAATCACACAATGCATGTCCTACAAAATTCCTTCCTAATTCGCATGGTAATATGAAACTACCAGGGTCTTCTAGTTTTTCAAGAATTTTATTCATTAGTATTGCACTATAATTTTCAAATAATTTAATTATTCCTTATCCTTCTAGCTTTTTCTTGTTAGAGAACAATTCTTTCATAAATTTAGCATATTTAGGCATGTGTAATAAAGCTTCAGTAAATGGTAAATTTACATGTAGTTTTTTAAACATGTCTGAAAATCTATTTAATTGCTCATTTTGCTTTTCTTTTCTAGCTAGAGATGGGAAAGGTAGTTTAGATTCATCAAGCACCGTAGACACCAATTTTTCCTTACCTTTATTTATTTCAACAATAGGAGGCACTTCATCAACAATTTTTGAGTTAGAATTACTTATCTCCGTTGTTGGTTCCACCACTTTAGAAGTATGCTTACCAATTTCAATTTCTTGTACCTCTTTCCCTCTCATTAAAGTAATTGCCTTAGCCTCCTCTTTTGGATTACGGTCTACATTAGATGGAAATATTCCTTAAGCCCTATTGGTCAGTGAGTTGGCTAGCTATCTCACTTGGTTTTCTATGTTCCTAATGGATGCATCTTGGTTCCTCATCAAAATGTCTTGAGATTTCCACCTAGCCTCTTGATTAGACATATAAGTAGTTTAGGTGGCCATAAAATTTACAAGCATTTCTTCTAAGTTAGTTTTTTTCTTGTGGGGGTGGAGGTTTTTGGAATCCTGATTGATGATTAGATGGGTAGTGTGGTTGTGCTGGGTTTTGGTAGGATGGCTAATTATTAAAAGCTAAACTTTGATTAAAAAGAGGTCTTGGTTGAGAATTTGATGTCGAATTTTGATTACCTTCTCTCCATGAAAAATTTGGATGGTTCCTCCATCTCGGGTTATAGGTATTGCTATAGGGGTTTAAAGCATTTACATCCTCTACCGGTCCTTCCTCATTTTGCATAGCCCCTTGATTTCCTGCATAAAAATCAGTTCCATTAGACAGAGCAAAAACATTTTGAACTTTTAGACTACTCAATTCTTTGGTTAACAATTCTATTTTAGCATTTAGCATGGCAACATCATTTATGCTATGAACTCCCTGTTTCTTTTGAATGGCTCTTGTGCTAGCCTATTGTGCATCATTGGTTGCCATCTCATTAAGAAACAGGAATGCGTCTTCAGGGATTTTGTTCATAAAGCTGCCATTTGATGCTGCATCCAATAAAGATCATGTAACTTGATTTACACCTGCATAAAAAACATGCATCAATCGATAAATAGGAATTTCATTGTATGGTCAGCTTTTTAATAACCTCCTAAATCTTTTCCAAGCCTCATGAAATGGCTCATCATATAACTGCTGAAATTCGTTGACGTTTTTCCTAATGAGGGCAGTTTTAGTGGGTGGGAAGAATTTGCACAAAAATTTCTCTTGCATTTATTGCCATGATTGTATAGATTGATTTGGAAGCATTTGCAACCAATCCCTTGCTTTACCTATAAAGGTGAATGGAAATAGTTTAAGTCTAATGGCATCAGTGGACACATTTGGTACTTGAACCGTGTCACTTATTTCTAAGAACATATCTAAGTGTTGCGCAGGATCCTCTATTTCTAAACCCGAAAATTGATTTCTTTGTACCATAGTAATGGTAGCAAGTTTAATCTCAAATGGTTGGTTATGAGGGATCCCAATAGTTCTATGTTCTTCATTCCACCTAGGAATAGCATAATTCCTAATGGTCCTAGGTTTAAACCCATTCCCTTGAGGTTGATAATTTTCTTGCTCATTCCTATGCTGTGGATTTTTCACCCTAGCTGGTGGGTCTATTATGAGAGGTGGGTCTCTAAGGATTCCTTGATCTTATAAATTCATATTATCTTTCAACTTTCGAATCCTATGGAATGTCCTTTCAATTTTAGGGTCAATAGGCAATATTGGTCGATTCCTTATCATAAACTACTGACACCTGCACAAATAGCAAACAGAATCAGAATAGAAATAGATAAGAGGAGATAAGAAACACATAAAATTCACTATAAAACTTGAAATATAACACACGCCAATGTATCCCCGGCTACGACGCCAAAAACTTAATTGATGTCTAGCAAGTGCACTAGATCGGTTAGTAATATAGGGAAATAAAGATTAAGACCCCAAATACTGAACCCAAGGGAAACTTGTATGTGTATAAAAAGATTTTAAGTTTTAGAATGAAATTGTGTGTAAAGAGAGAAAAGATCCCAAAAGTTATGATGAAAACTAAAAACCAAATCAAAGTAGATGACTTGAAATAAATAACAAGAGTAAACTAAAACAAAGGAACAATCAATATTTAACAACAACTTTCACTAAGGGACTATCCACCTTAACCTTTTATTGCAATGACTTAAATTCTCAAAAACACAAGTGATTATGAAAAACTAGATGAATAAAACCTAATACCTTAAATCAAAAGTAACTTTCTTGAACATTAAACTCCCTGTTAAGAACAATTTAACATCCAGCATAAAAATCTAAGTTAACTTCTTATACTTTCATCAAACTCTTTTTCAAGAAATTTCAATTCCAGTATATTCTTGGTTCCTCTTCTCTTGATATTAATCAAGTTTATCAAAACATAATTATCTCAAAATAGAAAACAATCATGCATTAATTCAAAAGATTAATCTAAGAACATGTAAAGCCTTGATGCTGCTTAAATCAATTTTTAGTTATTTATACCAATAAACCAATAATTAATCCAACCAAGATCAAGGATAAAAATATGCTTAAAATCGAGAAATATTTAACTTGGGTTAACACTAAAACTCAATTAAGTCATCACAACCAAAGGTTAAGGATTCAAGTATCCTTAGAAAAAGTTAAAAAGAACTACTCACACTTCATAATTTAAAACTAAAAACTGAGTTTTAAAAGAAAATTATAGAGAACGTAAACTTAAAATAAAAGCTAAACAACTTTAAAATGATGACTCCCTAACTTGTGTCTTCATTCTTCTTTTTATAGCTGGAGCTGAGGCCGTAAAACAAGAAGTTTTAATTCCTTTTAACTTCCTAATCTGAGCAACAGCAAACTTCTTATTTTGATAGAAGACTTCCTTTTTTAGTAGAACTCTTCTTGAACCGATGGAATGGAATTGGAAACCACCGAATAACCCTACTCTTGGCTTCTAAAAAGGGCATTCGATAGAATCACTTTGTGATTCCACCGAATGGCTTTCTTCACTAGCTTTAAAAGTGCCATTCGGTAGAATCAGCAAGTGATTCCACCAAATGGTCCTTCACTAGACTCCGTACGATGAATTTCTTCTCTTTGCTTGCACAAATTACCCTTTTAGTCCTTTACTTTTTCCTTTTTCAGTCAATTTCACACCTAAAAACACAATTAAGCTCTCAAAACACAAATTAAACTAATTGAACTCTAAATTAACTCAAACACCATAAAATTAACATAATAAACTAACTAAAAACACTTAAAAATATAATCGAATGCACACTTATCAATCTCCCTACCATTCATAAGCAAACGAGGCGGTTAAAGCTGTAAATAAGAACCTGAAGAAGATTATGTCCAAGACTGTGCAAACATATAAAGATTGGACTGAGAAGTTACCATTTGCACTCTGGGGGTATAGAACTACTCTTGAAACTTCCACGGGAGCCACTCCCTTCTCCCTCGTGTATGGCTCAGAGGTAGTGCTACCAATAGAGATTAAACTACAATCACTAAGGGTCATCCTAGAAGCCAAGCTACCAGAGATGGAATGGGCAGAACACAGGATGATGCAGTTGAACCTGTTAGACGAGAATTGAATGAGGGCTTACTATCATAATTAGCTGTATCAGAAAAAGGTTATCCCGATAATTTGGGAAGAAGGTCAAAGGTCATCATTTGAAGGAAAAAGACTTAGTATTTAAATAGATTAGGCTTGGCCTACCTAATTACAGAGGAAAGTTCAGATCAAATTGGGAAGGCCCCTTTGTTCTAAAGAAGCTACTTTCTAAAGGAGCTGCCATTCTTACAGACAGCAAAGGAAATGAGTTCAAGGACCCGATTAACATTGATAGGCTAAAGAGGTTCCACGGCTGAAAAAATTAGCCTGCGGGTCAAAAACTGAAAAAAGGTGGCCTTGCTAAAATAGGGCACCCCGCTAAGGTGAAAACTAAAAAAAAGGCACTTTAGGCAAAAATTAAGGGTTGAGAGAAAATATCCAATTAAAAAAACTTGCGAGGGCTAATTGGCAACAGGAGTTAGATGTATTCTAGATACAATTACCCAAGATTTAATGAAATATGTGTTTTGTATTAATTGTCACATCGTGATTGTCATCATCATGATAATGTGATCATATGAGCATGCATTAATAATCTAAGTTATACATTGCAATTGACATAAACAAAGGTGTTTTTATTTATTCACATATGCAGCTAGCAGTAGAAGCAACACAAAACACACAGGAAAGCAAACTCCCCACTAAAACAAACACAACCGTTACACCAAATACTACGCAAGCATACAAGTAAGAAAAAATAAGCAAAAATACTATTCAAATAGACAACGCTATAACATATTACAGGCCAAAATGAAAACGGTGAAAGGACAACAGCAACAACCAACATGGGGGCCCTCCAACCAGTGCAACCCCCGCTAGGGTCTTGCTCACCTAGGTATCTCAATAAGAAGGCTCGGGTGTTCGGTGCGTCCATAATTTATGAACAATATTCCACACTGGTCTCGAAGTCACAGGTATTCATTGGTTGGATATTGGTCCTCACGGGTAAACACCTTTAAAGGTAATGATATCTAATTACAAAAGCTCAGTTAAGTCTCCTCCTCCAAAGTTTAGGCATTCTCACACCACTTCTTATCGAACACCAAACTGGCGGGAATAACAAGCTATAATACAAAAGGTTGCTCGATGGAGACTGTAGAGAGGCATACATCCGAAACTCCCATC
Source organism: Excoecaria agallocha (assembly GCA_037975025.1). NCBI lineage: Eukaryota > Viridiplantae > Streptophyta > Magnoliopsida > Malpighiales > Euphorbiaceae > Excoecaria > Excoecaria agallocha. Next base: position 31,122,368 of record CM075820.1, on the reverse strand, counting down.
ATGAGTCACATACTCCACCCAGATCCACAGGCAAATAAAGCTCACTCTCCACCCTGCCATGAAGCTCAACCACATAATGCCTTCTTCCACAGAGGTAATCCAATACCAACGCATGCGTGCTCCGAAGAACCTCAAAGAGTATGCATCAATGGCATGAAGGGAAGCTTTAGCCAGCATCCTGAGTTTTTCCTACATCCAAATCTGAAAAAAATGATGATGATAAAAAAATGAAATGATAAAAAAACATAAAAACCACTCAAATGATTTGGTGTCCATTTTAGGGAAAAATTAAGCATAGGGTCATGTGAAAATCTATAAAAAGATGTGTGTCCCGCCAAGAAAAGCTAGTGTGAAAATCCACAAGGGGTAACTACCTTCAAATAATGACTACAGATACCTGAAGAAGCAAGGGAATGCCAATTAGTGGTGCGATAGGATCAGCATCCAGTCCGAGTAAGGTCTCCACCAGGATCAAAAGGAATGGGGTAAGCCCCTTGTGAATGTCATTCACAACATCAAACAGTCGATAATCTGCAAAAGTACCTCCTCTATTGGTAATGCAAAGATAATGAGCCAGGCATATAAAAAAGGTAGCGCCCATAGCATAAGTCTCATTCCTATTGAAATAGTACAGATAGTCGAATAGGAAGTCAAGAGACACAAGTCCTGAAGGTTCTATAAGGGTCCTGATGTTGAAAGGACAGATGCCCAAGGCCCGAACAGCCTCGTGGGGGTAATTAGGCATGTAATTTAGCACACATAGGAGAGTTCTGGGTGTAAAAAGGATGCCTAGATGGTAGTGAATTCTTCATGTAATGGGCATATCTCCACATTGTTAAAGCGGAAAACATGAAGCCAAGGATCCCAGTAATGGGTCAAGGACACTAGCAAATATTTATCTAACTCCACCCTATAAAGAAACTTCAAATTAGAATAAGGTGAAAAAATGGGATTGTCCCAAGTTGAATAATCGTCAAGCAGCAAAGCAAGGCACTTGATGAAGGGAGTTATTTGGCCAAAACAAAAGATGCAAACTGACATGAAATGAAAGCAAAGTGCACAAGTACAAAAGAGTAAGTAAGAACGAAAATCACTCAAGGTGGGAAACAAGGACAGCTAAAAATCCAGATAGGTTACTTATAAGTTGAATTGTAAGGTCGTAGACTCAGAACGCATGCCCGTACACAAGTTCCAATTACCACCTGGTGAAAATGAACAGTAAAAACCGTTTTGCATGGAACACACCTCATCCTGTATAAATCTAATCTTCAACATGCATGTTTCCAACACAGTTTTTTGCAGATAATTATCCACAATTCACAAAACCAAGATAGGCTCATAGTTCAAAGAAAATAATTCTTATCAAATTGATCATATGAAGCAGGAGATGTGCTTAACACACGCGCAAAGGAAAAGTAAAGAAAGAGAAAAAGGACGACGAGGTAAAAAAACGTAAATACTTAGCTAGTACTAATTATGACCCAAATGTACAAAAAATAAATCAAGTAATAGCGAAGATATTTATTTTGAATAAGTTATAAAAAATAATGGGTATGTATGTATATACATGCGGGTTTGTTTAATTAGGTTTGGTGGAAAGTAGTAGGCAGTGTGTGCACACTATACAAAAATAATAATAAAGCAATGATAACACATGAATATAATAAGTTGTGCAAGTTAGTATGTGATTATCATTTTTTTATGTTATTCTTCATTTATTTGTATAGCTTAGGATGTAAATTCAACAAGTAATAATAGTATATGTTAGTTATTTGCATAGGAAATGCACATTGGTGATAATGGCATGTGGACATAATTCATAAATGGCGATGAAAAAAAAGGAAGAAAACAAACGTGAATAATAATGACACGATAGAAATAGTGCTAATTGGTAAACACTTGTCCTTCCTTTGTCATGGCTAGTTTAAGGTATAATTTGTGTGTCAAATGTGAAATAAAAAAAAGGGAGAGAAACATGAGTCATTAAGGATGTGCATGTTAATAACAATAAGAATATAGGCATGATTTATACATGGTTTGTATATCAATATGCATGTGTGTGGATGATATATATATATATATATATATATATATATATATATATATATATATATATATATATATATATATATATATATATATATATATATATATATATATATATATATATACAGCTCGTTTGGGTCAATGTATATGCATTATTTTTATGAGTATTTTTGCATGATTGCTAGATATCCGGTGGTGGGTTAGGAGATATAAAGAGTTGCTTAGCCAATATAACTGTGTGATTGAGTTTTATACAGGATTGGGCCTAGTTCTTTTAAGCTGTTATGCTGCCAAAATTCAGGCATAAGTTGTTGTAATGATTAAGTAGCCTCTTTGATGAATGCAGGATGAACTAACTATGTGATTTTGAATCATGCAGGAATGGATCCCCAGTACCCAATATGGATGATATTGGAGTAGGGCAACCTATATCGTACTCTAGGAAGGACCCACATAATTCCCAATCGATTCATGTCGAGGCATTTATTGACATAGTTAGGGCTGATAAACGAGGCAGATGCCCTGATAGCCCAGGTTGGGTGGACACATTTTTATGCAGAGGCATATCAGACATACCTAGAGGTGACTAGATAGTTTTTGGATAAATTTCGATACTTGAGAAACTAGAAGGCAGATGATGAGGAGGGGGTCATTACTTACCGTATTCATAGTCAAATAGTATCGATGACCTGCATAAGCTTTACTCAGATCCTGAGGTTGCCTATGGGTAAGGGAGTAGTGAGACCCAAGAGATCCGCCTCGGCAAAGATGTGGGTAGAGACTATATGGCCAGGGGTCGTATATGTGAGATGAACAACAAAATCAACACTGCTGAGATCACAGTTGTTGCGCTACCTACACATGGTTCTTTCTTGCTCATATTTAGGTAGGTCGGGCAGTCTTGGTTCTCTTATAGTGGCAAAGATATACGGACTGTGGGGTATGGTGGTAGGTAGGCTGATAGACCTAAACCACGCTATTTTAGAGCATATCCGCACTACCCAGTGCCATCTGGGTGAGGCCTCATCTATTAGGGGTTTTGTCACCAGTTTACTACTAGCAAAGGGAATGTCAGAGGCATACATGGGACCATCTACAGGAGAGGGTATATATCTAGATAGGGAGACCACATATGACATGTACCTGGCTAGGGAGGATGATAATGCTCTAGATGGGATCAGGCTGATGACCCTTGAGGAGATGGATGCTGCTTACCAACCAGATAGGATGAGGCATCGCCATAGATCACCGATGCCCCTACCTCGCAGAAGCCAGATGATGATCGGCAGATAGAGGATGTCTTAGGGCCAGGGTTTAGGGAGGAAGAAGAGATCCCTTTCATGGACTATTTTACATAGAAAGCCTACCAAGAGACAGTTGTACCTCCACCTCCACAGGATTTCTCTATTTTTTATCAAGATCTTCCTTTTAAAGCTTATGGCAACCCTAATGCATCTTCATCCTCAACACCACCTCCACCTACACAGGCTGCACCATGGAATGCTATTTTATAGGGTATCTAGGCTTTGACTATGACTCAGACTACCATGGTTGTAGACATACAGGCGATGCATAAGGAGCAGGGTAAGCGAAATGAGGCCTACATAAATAGGTTTGATGATTTTGATGCTTTACAACGATGATTTGTAGCCAATCTAAACAAGATAGAGATAAGGGTCCATAACGTGGACAAGAGTGTGCAGAAGGCCACAAATCGCTTCGTAGCTTTAGAGACTATCTTCCTGACTAGCAAGGATGTTATGAAAGGAGTTAGAGATGAGCCTGAGAAGAAAATTGACAAGCTAGACTCCGACCTCAGGGCTCACATGATTGGTATAGATGGGACAGTTGTAGGCTGCATTACTGGGTATATAGCTGATTTAGCTAGCATCAGAGGAGATGTAGACCGCCTTATAGGGTACCTCAACGAGCTCCTGTATCCTATTGCAGCTCAGCCACTAAGACCCATATAGCCGGACCTTCGTTAGCTCAGGCACCGAGTCCAACATTCTATAGGCACTGTTTCTGATCCCGTTCTCCATCAGATGCCCCACAGATTATGGCCTGCATTGAGTTCCTGAGGGTTCAGGGAGCTTATGTTTTCTATCTACATACATTTTTTTATATATCCCATAGTTCTCACACACATTTTCAAATTGGGATGTTTATTATGGATGTTCATGTTGTTCTTTTTTGTTATTATTGCATTATGGATATTTGTTTTCTCTTACGGTTGGATTTTTTTTCAAAATTTGCTAGGATTGTCATCATAAACTTGTTCAAAATTTTCATTTATCTACTGTGATTGGTATTAATTATTATTAGCATATGGGACACCTTATACCATAAACCGCTACCATTTGATATTAACAGGTTAAGCATGTCTTGTACTAAATTCACATCACAAGATAAATTGATTAATCATCAATGAAATGCATGTTGTAATGCTAGACCTTGTATGTCATGCTGCCAAAGAAGAATGCATATAGAAATGATAATAACACAGAGGGAAAGTATGTACAAGAAAAATGCACATAAAAAAATGAACATAAATAAGCATTTTAATAAATGAGATCGGGGGCAACAAATCTCAATCTAACCTTTTTAACACAACAAATGCAGGATAAGCTAGATTTAATTAGCTACACAGTATAGACCGGTGTAGCCTCATGAGTGTCACTTGTGAAAGCACTCCTTCGACTGTAGGGGGCAAGTGGTTATGCGGGTTAACTTCAGATCTAAGCCACCCTAACGTTCCCATAAAATTTTTGCAAATCAAGGTATAGCTACATAGTGGGATCGCCTTTAAATCAAGGTATAGCCATAGAGTGGGATTGCCTCAAGGTATAGCCACATAGTGGGATCGCCTTCAAATTAAGGTATAGACACAGAATGGGATCGCCTCAAGGTATAGCCGCATAGTGGGATCGCTTTCAAATCAAAGTATAGCCATAGAGTGGGATCACCTCAAGGTATAGCCACATAGTTGGATCGCCTTCAAATCAAGGTATAGCCACAGAGTGGGATCGCCTCAAGGTATAGCCACATAGTGAAATCACCTTCAAATCATGGTATAGACACATAGTGGGATTGCCTTCAAATCAAGGTATAGCCATAGAGTGGGATCGCCTCAAGGTATAGCCACATAGTGGGATTGCCTTCAAATCAAGGTATAGCTATATAGTGGGATTACCCTAAGGTATAGCCACATAGTGGGATAGCTTTAAGGTATAGCTTCAGAAATGAAATTGCCTCTGAACCAAGGAACATGCCATAGGCTGGCATTTTTTGCCAACGAAACCTTCTTAAGAAGCAAGTAGGGAGGCCGCTTCCTCAGGTAAGTCTCTCTCTCCTACTCTGAACTTTGGCTCATCTAGACTCCTGTGTGCACTAGTCTCCCTAAAGTTAAGGGCAACTATAAGCATTGGGTATTAAGGAGGCCTTTGTCAGAGTTATCTGATAAGGAAAATTGCTCATCTAAAGACAACAAATCAAGGATGACAAACTCTTGGTGGTATAAAAATTATTTTCTTGACGCCTTTTAAAAATATTGCTGAGCCTTGCCTGTGCGATCAGAAGGCTCAAGGCGGGCAAGTGATGAATATAACCTTAGTAGGGAGTTTGAAATTTGAGTTAGGAGCATGTAGAGGCTCTACACGTGGTGCATCTATGGCTTGCTCACCCGTACAGTCGAGAAATATTCATCAGTTGGTCTTAAAGTGACAATTTTACCTTTTTTGGAATGCACAGCCATACACAAAGGAGTGTACAGCCGTGCACTCCAAAAATTCTTTCCTTTTCAGTCAAGTTGGCCACCTTTTGGAGTGTACAGCCATGCAAACCAATGGCATGGCTATACACTCAAACGGTGGTGGACTTCCTTATGAAGTAAGTGGCCAAGTGGAGCACCTTTTGGAGTGTACACCCGTGCACAACTAAGTGTAGGTGTACACCCATACACTCACACTTATATAAAGTTTTGCCCGAATACTTGCAAAGGGGTTGGAAAAATTGATGAACTTTGAGTTTTAAGATTACATTCATCGAAAGTTTCAAAAAATCTTTAAAAAATTCTTAATAGTAAAAAGGGGTTTTTGGCATTTAGCTTTTCTTGTCTTTCAACTATTTCTTGACTATTTCAATACCACAAAGGATCTACTAACCCAACATTCGACAGTCTAATCGAGTAAGTACACTGAAGATAATATAAAAGGCCTTTTTCGGTATTTTCATAACTATAATAATTTTTTTGTCATTATTTTCATCTGTTAGTTTTATTATATATTAATTTCTGTTAAACTTAGGTCATAAAACCTTGTAAAAAGGATATATTGCCATGTGATAGAAATCATTAGGTTGTCTCTTGTAATTTATGCTTTGTCCATCTCTTTTAAAATCACTCTTTTTTTTGTCAAAATAAAACCTGGTTTAAAAACTCTTCTTCGTATTTAACTTTTCCTTTTTACTCCCTTTTGGATCTGCTTTTGATGAGGACTCTATCTTAAAAGGAAAAAAATTCACCGTTATCCTATTGATATGGCCGTGTATTATTTAAAGCGCACTCACACGTCAAACGTTGCACGGCCTACAATGTGTTTTCTTGCTTTTAGGGCAAATGAGCCGATCGCATGTCGTCAAATATGCCCTCGTGCATTTTTTGACATGCGTACCAGATCCTTATTATTTTTTTTATCTTTTTCATACCTCTTGATTCAAATTAATTTTATGTATGTTTCTTTTATGTTTTCTATTACCATTACTATTTTTGTTGTCATTGTTATTGTTATTATTAGTACTTCGGAGGAATAAAGCTTTTCGAAATATGATCGAAAAAGCGCTCTAGGTAAGTCTCTTTATTGTAAAAATACTTTTTTGACCGCAAGCAGAAAATGTCATAAAAAATATTTGTAGTAATTAATCGAGATATTTCATTAATAAAATCTAACCAATGTCCACATTTTGCTTAGGAAATTCATATGTAAAAAATTAGCTCTTAATAATGTAAATGATTTTTGTATATAATTAAATAACACGGGACATTTCCTAAATAAAACTTAGACTGGCATGTCCCTATCTTCAAGATCTCGCAATAAAACCCTTCTTCAATAATCCACATACGAGGACCAAAGTCTTTATCTAAAAGGGTCACAATGAACTGCCCGATTTATGGATGTCTTTACCGCTTTATTCCATGTCGTGACTTACCGCTTTCTTACGTGATTGGGTGCGCTTTTAATTTCAATGTTTGCTCTATTCTTGTATGAAAGGAAAGGGATAACACAATTAATTTGAAAGCCATTATGTCACATTTATCAAAGGTAAAAATAAGAGTGGAATTTCGGACCCTCTCTTTGTTTTTGGCCTCACAAGGTCGGAACACCCTTCTTTCCTAATGCTCTATTGGGTGGTGACTCCTTACTATTCATCCTTGTGGTGCCCAACCAAATGCCTCATGGTCATCGATCGTTAGCGATAAGATAAGGACACCTTGACGCACCATGTCATGCCTTTCGAGGTTTATGATCATGGCAAGTTGAGTTGAGTTTCTTTCCTATCACAAAGTGATCATTGGCTTGGGCAGGAAGCTTTAACCTGGTTCTAACCCTAAAAGTAGGATCGAATTGCTAAAGGTCAGAGGTTTCCTCACTCGAAATCGATCATCCCTTAGTTTCGGGGGTAAAATTAGGTGTCGGTGACTCGAAAAAAAAAAAGCCGAAAGCTATCGGGCAGAGGGTGCACGTTACACGTATGAGATCAAGATGCCGAACATTAGAACCAAGCAATAAAACGAAGAAGCGATTCTTCCAATTCTTCAATGAGTCTGATTTTCTCTAAAAATGCCATATTCAGCTTGAGCTTGGATGTAATCGTTATCCTTTATCATTACCTGAAGACCGACCAAATGGGTCGCCCCAAATAGTCTGATTGTAAGGTCGATATTGTGCTCAACGATCCATATTTGCAAAGCTGATAGGGTGAGCCACACTTTGGGATGGAGTTGCCTAATGGTGAGATAGTAGTAGTTGAGGAACTACACCTCAAATCGGGTCAATGAAATGGTTACTCTAGCCTAGAAGTTAGCCTCATAAAGAACTAATTTCTTCGCTACAAGAAAAATGCAAAATACCAATGACAAAGGTCTTTGCTAATTGATATTTTTCGTCTCTAAATCAATTTAGCGAGGACTTAGTGATGACAATATTTTTGTAACAAAAGTCATCCTAGCAGAATTTACCAAAGACAACAAATCGTCGCTAAATTTTAGCGAGAATAAGTTTCTCACTAAATTTTAGCTTGGGATTTGTTGTAGCTAAATGTTGCAATGACAATTTTATCACTAAATTTTGCGATAATGATGTTCTCGCTAAATTTTATGACGATAATATGTTCGTTGCCATATTGCGACGATAATGTTCTCGCTAAGTTTTGTGAGGACAACACTTTCATCACCATACGATACATTTTTTGCATCTATTGCTTATTTAGCAACAAAATATTTGTCACTAATATGCTCTTGTAAACTTAGCTAGAGTTTTTTTATTACTAATTTATAGCTAAATAGCTGCTGTCTGAACATGTTAATCTTATACTAAATTTAAATTATTTTTTAATTTTTTTAATTAAAATAAAATTTTCATTATATAAACAATAAACCACAAAATATAAATTTATATTTATAAACTACTCAATATTTAATATAGAAAACTATATATATATATATATATATATATATATATATATATATATATATATACATGCACATACATACATATATATATATATATATATATATATATATATATATATATATATATATATATATATATATATATATATATATATTAATTAATGAAAAGATGGCTATTTATAATTACGTGCCATTGTTAATTATATATCTAAAGCTAATACATGTATATATAGCTCTTCATTTGTTTGCCCAAGTGCTCCACTCACTGATCCATTTCATGTTCAAGCCCAATATGAATCTCAACTTAAAGCTCAATATGCATAGTACATAGTAGACAAGTGTTGTAAGTACAAGCTATGAGAAACACGGAGAAAATTAATACAAGGGTGTGAGAAATTACAAGGCAACTTCCTTGGTTTTCTCAATGGAACAAAGTCAGCTCCAATTGCTAATGCAAATTATAAATCCTCTTGGCTCCACTCTAAAAAATAAAATCCACAATATTGTTTATATTGGCTAAGTACAAACAAATTAAGATAATAAAACAAGGATAAAAATAACCTAACTCTTTTTGGCGTAATAAAAGTGCATCTAGTTTTATCTTTCTTAATTAGTTTTCATATTTCCTTATTATGATAGGATTTGTATTTTATTTATATAGCTTTTTCATTCTCAGAACATGAAGAAAAAAGAGAATTGATAAAAATTTTATTATTCTCAAAAATCGTCATTGTAGATTAAAGTTTATGAAGTCATTGGTTCCAATTTAAACCTACTGATACTTTGCATAACTATACTTATCTAAAAGTAAGCAATGTAACTATGTAATAGAACTATAAATAAGCAATCTTGATGCTTGTTATGAAATGTTGTAAAACAAGAGCTATAAGATCCCATTCTTTCAATATTTCTAAAATTAGATTGCTAATTACCGAGAACTAAATCTTATGTAATATTAAGAGCTACAGAAGGCTTAACTAAATAAATAGAAACAACAGTGTGGTATGACCCCTATTTCTATAATCTATTTTCACTAATCTTGGAGGTTTCTAGGACATTCCTCTTTCCTTTATACCTACCTAAGATATGGAAAATAAAAGTATATTTGCTTACCATTGTCTTGCCTCCTGCAGAATCATTTAAGTTCTTCTTTCTGATCCCTCATAGACTTAAATGTCTCCTTACAAGAAAACGGACTTCCCTTAGCTTCTAATGTTATGACAAGAAGTATTCCTTCTTCATTATTTTCCTTGCTTTCATTCATGTGACCAATAACATTGGCTGCAATGTGAAATGTGAAAACTATTTCACATGAATTTAGTTTAAGTAAAAAAAAAAAAAAGCAATCCAACATATACCAATCATTGAAGAACATGTGGAAAAAACTACCTCCTACTAGACTTTATAAACTACTAAATGGTGATTTGGAAGGTCTTCCTTTCTTTATCACAATTATCACAATCTCTAATTTTTGGTGATCTATATCAAGAACATTTTTTTGCTTACTCTTCTGCATGAATTAGAAAACAAGATTTGAAGAAAAAAATAAAACAGACAAATGTTGAGAAACTTTCAATTAATAATATTGAAGCCCAAGAATAGAAAAAGTTACCATATCATCATGTGCAATGAAAGAGATAGAATTGCTAGTGAAAATGTATTTCCATTCTACATCAGTTAGCTTTCTATCACATGATAAGGTTATAATTCAGTAATTTTTAACATTTTGAGCATATTATGGCATGGTTTTTACTATCCTAATTTTCTAATAAAAGATCATAAATAATTAGCACTTGTGTTCTCGCACCCTGGAACTAATAATTTATTTTTGTAAAATTAATTATGAAAGAGTTAATAAAATAATTCATAACATAAACATCTCTAACATCAACGAAAAAAAAAAACTTCATACTACTTCAACAAGACTAAGGTTAGATCATATTCATTATCAATTGTCCAAAAAATACATGTAATTATCTTAAAAATGAGTCAAAACTTTGGAAAACTAAATAAGGTACATGTCAAATAGACCACTTAAGGGCCTAATATACAATCCTTGACCGGATGAATTATTTGCAACTGCAGATTTAAAATCAAATTAGGACTAGATTAAAGACCAAAGAGCTAAAAGACCCAACTAAAAGATTCAAAGGGGTGCACCACATTAAAGAAAATTAATTAATTAATTAATTAAAAGCAACCTACTAAATTGTCTGCAAAAAGGGGAAACCATGAAATGACTTATTTAAGACTAGATATAAAAAGTAAGCTAATAATTCATTATGTACTATCCAAAATTAAAATTGCTAAAATTTTACTGATTTTGAAATAAGAAAAATACAAGAAAAAATTTCAATGACTAGGACGAGTTCATGTATGAAAATCTAATACCAGATAACCATGTTGCGTAGTGAAAACATAAAGTTGAAATGCATAAAGTAGATCGAATATGACATAATTTTTATTTCACGAGCTAATAAATCCCAACTTAAACAAATGAATAAAGAATATTTGAAATGAAATATGATATAAAGATTAAAGAACATATAAAAAGATAGAATGACTGGGTGGTAATAAATTATCTAAAGAGTGGATGTAGTAAAGCATACCTTAGGTAACTTTTTAATACGAATAAGAATTCTATCAGCATGAGAAACAACAATCTCAAAGTGACCCCAATGAGTATAAACAATGGAGAAGCAAAAGGGAACAGAGAAATAGAAGACAACTCTGAAATAGTTGATGGTTTAAAATTGAAGATGAGGGAAACAAAGTTATTGTGTTGTTAAAGGATTTCACATAAATTTTTAACAATGCGCTTAAACATAAATGCAGTAATATATAAATCGAAAAGTTCTCATATGCCTGTGAGATGGTGCTCATGTCTTTTCAAATGCTTCCCACTACTGGTACTTCTTTATTATATGATAAACTAAAGATGTACTCAACCAAAGTTGTTGGCATAGGCTAAACAAAATAATTTATCATAACTCTTGAACTAACCATCAAGCAGACATTATCCTTGCAACCACTACTAGAAATTGTTACAATTAGAGCCAAGTTGACTCCTAAAATCTCATGATGACTACATTTAACTCAATGATCATTAACATTAATATTCAACAAAATAAGGAAAGAAAAGCTATTACATACAACATGGAAAGTTAAAAGCCAAACCGGTTAGTAAATATCTGGTAAATGGCAACAGGAGATGACAAAAAATTATTTCTGTTACTTGTGTTTTTCTTATCAAAGTTGGTTCTGAAGGCTGACTGAAAAAATTAATTACTTTGTATCAAACATATGGAATAAATGAGAGATTCAAGAAAAGCAATTCAACTCACATCTTTCTTTCCTTCAAGAAGGCTCTCTATTTGAGCACCAGCTTGATCACCAACCATTGATTTTTTGGAAGTATCCTGTTCTTTTACGTACAATTCTTGGAAAGGCTAAACCACAAAGTGTTTCTTTTGCTACTGGTGCAATTAGCATCTTCATTAACGGCAATGATGCAACTAATATTAGGACATCTACACTATCTTCTTCTGCTGACATTTTGGAAGGACACAATTGTTCAATAGTATCATCAGTATAACAAATGTCATTATTTATCTACTCTTAGAATATTAAGCTTAAGCAGCTAAAATATGTAAAAGCAGAACACCTCTAATTCAAATTTAAGTTAATCTCAAAACTTAACCTAATAGGAAATGCTCTTTTTCCGAAAAACAACAAAGTATTTATCCAAAATGCCATAGTTCTAGGTGCATTAAGCAAGCACTTGGATATACACTCTGACTAATTAAGTTTGACTATGACGTGCGCCGGAGTTGCCTTTCACTTTCGGATTCGTTCTCGGAGGCCTGCTTTTAGGGCCTGAGATCATAGGAGGCTCACTTTTAATTATAAGTTGGCTACTTCGTAATAAAAAAAGATTAAACCCAAATTATTGCTAACGGTCAACCCATGAAGGCATCTACTAGTGGGCTCAAAAAGACATGTGTCACGGAGTCACCACCCAACAAAACATTAAGAATTGATTCTCAACCTTATTTTGGTATTCAAACAAAAACTGGTGTTCGGAACATCCCTCTTATTAGGCATTTTGGTTAGGTTTTGATTTATAATTGAGTTTTAAAATTAAATCCCTCTCCTCTCTTGTATAATGCACACGATAGAATTTTAAAGCATCTAATTCAAATAAAAAGCAGTAAATAAACGCTTGAAATAAAATCCTACTTAAAAATTATTATAGAGGCAAATTATCCCAAAGAATAATACAAAATAAGATCAATATACATACATAAAATGGGCTATCGATTTAATTTGGAAGCATTGGCTTCCTCATGCATATTTATAAAATACTTTTATTACATATTATATGAATTTGGGCTAAAAATTAGACATTAGTCCATATTTTGTAAAAAAAAAAGCCAATTTATTTGCTAGAAAACGTTTTAAGTGTCTTTTTATTTTAATGTGGTTGAAAAATCAATTTTTACTAACTATTACAACCCAAAAAAAAATAAATCCAAAATAAAATAACAAATAATGGCAAAAATAAATAAATAAATAAATAAAGCCATAATAAATAAATAAAATAAAATAATTGATACGACCAAGGAGTGGTCATGGTGACCAGTGTGGGGGCATGACTTCCCATGCAAAAAAAATACAAACCCTCCAAAGCCATAAATATATCAATTACTCCAAAAATCACACAAAACAAATGAATTATTATTTACAATAATATAATCATAGACTTATTTGCACAAACAAAATATATTTAGGTACAAAAATATACTGTACAAAAGCAAAAACACCTCAAATAATGCATAAATATTGTAAGAAGTGAATAAATGACATCCATAGCGGTGATAGTCTTCGGGCAAGCGTGCTCTGTGTAGGTTATAGCGTCGTGAATGACATTCTCGAGGAAAATCTTGAGAACACCTCTGGTTTCTTTGTAGATGAGACCGCTGATATGCTTAACGCCACCACGCCTGATTGTCGGCTTAGTGATGCCCTGAATGCTATCTCTTAGAACCTTCCTGTGCCTCTTGGCTCCTCCCTTGCCCAGTCCCTTGCCTCCATTTCCTCTGCCTGACAATTTTTTTTCTCTTTGATTTCAAGTTTGCGACTGTGAAGATGGTTAGATGGAAAATTGTTTGAAGAGGAAATTCATTTTTTTAGAAGGAAGGTGGAGTTGATAGCCGTTAGATGGAGATCCGTGTGAAGGGTTGGATAGCACTTTGCAACCATTGGATTCGATAATCATTGAATTTGATTGGTGATAACACTAATATTGTGGGATTATGAGCTTTTAACATATTTATGCGGGAACCTTAAAAAAAGGTAAAATGGAAACGCAGAGTTTTGCCGCGTTTTATTTTTCGATAATTTTAAACACAAATATAAAAACGAAAACTATCCCACCTTTTAGCAGTCATTGCAATTCACAAGGCCCTTAAATGGATTTGTAACTTAATGACGAATTAGATTTGTAAATTATAATTAATTATAAATTGATTGATAACTCAAATAAATTATTGATAGAGCTATAATTTTTTTTGTATTTTTATTTTGATTCAAAATAAAAAATATTAAATGTATAATATAAAAATTATTATTTTTATATTCACGTTATATAACAGAAGTTGATAAAATTATAATAATATAAACGGAACTATAAAATTTCAGGGTGGTGAAACTGATATTAATATATAAAAACATTGTTTTTATATATTCATTTGCCCATTGTTTTTTATACAGCAATATATGACATTAATTTGATCTATAAACAATCTAATTATTATAATAAAATTGAAAAATAGCGATAGATATTTGTTAGGCTTCACTTTTATAGCAGAATTTTACATTCTTATATATATATATATATATATATATATATGAATGAATAGTCTCAAAAATTATGAATCTCTAGTACTCTAGCCAAAATAAATTTTCATACCTATAATTAAATAATTAAATATTTTATATCAAATTTATTCGAATGACTTTAAATAAATTTTGTACAGTTAAAATAATAAAATTTATATATAAATTATATTATATTATTTTTATTTTTCCTTATTTGTTAAGTTAGATAATTCCAAATATTAAAATTCCCTAATCACCTAGTCAAAATAAATAAGTTTTTTTTTCTTTTATAATTTCATTTTTATCAATAGGATTGAGGGGAATGAATTCAAAAAAAATAGCTTGATTTTTAACTGTTCAAATTAAAACTATTTTTTCTAATTTTTTTTAAATACTTATGTAGTTATAAATTAAAAATTAAATATTTTTATATGATATGATATTAAATTTGTCAAAATTTAATTCAATTTATATTCAAATTCAACATGTAAATATTTAAATATAAATTGATTCGTATGATTTTTAAAAATTGGATTAAATTAGAAAATTTATTCATTTTGACTTGTATGAGTTTAAGTCTTGGACTGAACTCTATTGTCTATTAATGTCTTCAGGGATGTGCAAAATCCGACTATATCCAAATAAATCGAATAATTCGATCCGAATTAGATATTCAGATAGAGTTATTATGATTATTTGGGTCGAGTAAAGTTTCATATACTTAGTGACCGATACTAGGAGATGGAACGACGACGCGAGGCAGTCGGTGGTGAGAGAGAATGGCGAGAGAAACTGTTGATGAGCTGCTCCAGTGACCGGTGATGGGGAGACCGGCGCCCCCTCATTTCCCTCACGTTCTTGCTCCACTCTCTCTCTATTTAGGTCCCTTTTCGGTTCTTTTCTTTTTTTTAAAGGTTACTTTCTTTTATAAAATTTTGTGGCCACACAAATTCTCTTAGTCCCGAAATTTTCATCTTTTTTTTTATATCCAATAAATATCTCACTCCAAGCTTCTAGAATCTAAACGTCTTCTTAAATTATTATTATTATTATTATTATTATTATTATTATTATTATTATTATTATTATTATTATTATTATTATTATCCAATAAGAAACTTAAATCTTATTGTTATTATTTTAATTATTTTATACATTTATTTGTTTTAAATCCTTTGTCATTAGTTCTTAAATTTTTGCTTTAAATTCAAATTATCACTTTAAAATTTTAAAATTATGCAAATAAATCAATCCTAGAATCAGTATCAAAATTATGTACACCCGTATTAAAAGTGTTTTCGCATGATTTCAAATTTGTGGGACATTACAATTAAGTTTGAATAAAAATAATTTAATTATAGAACTAGACATTTCATATAAAAAACTGAAGTTAATTCAATTAATTAATTCTTATTCAATTAAATAATAAATTAAGCTTAAAATCATATACGCATTAAATTGAAATGGTAGAAAGATGTGAGGGGAGAGAAAATGTTATTTTTATATGTAGGGTAAATTTTTGAAATTACTAAAATTCCCCTACCAAATTTCATCATTTTATCCATGTATTCAAAGATAATTTTGTAAATAAATTTAACTAAATTTTTTTAATAATTTAAAATTTGCTCAAAATTTTAACAAAAAAAATAAATTATAAATTTTTCATAATCATTTTAAATGAAATAATAAACTTTATGTTATCATTAAATAAATATTTATATTTATTATTTTTCATAATATGACTATATAATAATTATAACAATTACTTTATTATTATTATAAAAATGTAATTTTTTTAAATAAATAAGTTTATATTTGGGGATAATTGATAAAGAAATCAATAACATTCCTAATAATTTAATATTTGATATAAATTTTATAAAATAAAAATTAATTCCAATTTTTTTATTATTATTTTAAATGAAATAATAAATTTTATATTACTATTTTATAAATATTTATTTTTATTAATCTTGAACACGCAAATATATAATAATCGTAACAATTATTTTATTATTATTATTATTAAAAAAGTAAATTTTCTAAATAAATAACTTTAGATTTTGGTATAATTGATAAAAAATTATTATCAACTTATAAAATAATTTATAATTTTCTGTTACAAAATAAAATATTCATTTCATATGGTCTATATTAAAATTACTTGAAGCTATACATAAATCATGTGAGTGAAATTAAAAAAATATTTTTAATTTATTTGCGACGGATTAGCGACTAAATTTTTCATCGCTAATTGTATTACTGTAACAATTTACTATTAGCGATAGACTAATTTTCGTTGCTAAACCGTCGGGAAAATAGCGCTATATTTTTCCTCCTAAATTAGCGTCTAAAATATTCGTCGCTAAATTTCTGGAACTAATTTTATGAATAAAAAATTATAAAATTTAGCGACGAATATTTCATCGCAAAACATGGCGCGTACACTTCTCGCCAATAATTAGCGACTGTTTATTAATTCCGTCGCTATTTCATCGCAAAAAATTAGAAAATATCCTTTTCACGATGGAATAGTAAAGCAGTCGCGAATTCGTCGCAAAATTTGAAAACGAAAATAATGCTGTCGCTAATTTTAGTTGTTAATTGAGAGTTTTTTTGTAGTGGGCTGGCCATAAAGGGAGCAAGGCACGGGATGAAGAGACAAGCTGAAGACGTTTGTCTGTCAAATGACAGACGATCATTCGTCAGTCTGTCTTCCCATTCGTCACCTCTAAACATAACCAGAAAATGCAGAAAAATGCAAAAAAAATATAAAAAAATCTTCCTAGCCCCAAACATGCATTTATATATTCTAAATCATGCCAAAACATGTTATAACAATAAATCATACATAAAATGCATAAAAAACACATGTTTATAAGATTAAAATAGCAAAATTGAAGCTTTATATATACAATAATGAAGGAATATCAAATGACTTATCATGCCTCTATCATATTAAATAACCAAAAAATGAATCATATCTTATATAAACACGCATATTACTCAAGTATAACAATCAAAACATGTCGATATGCATCAAAGGACCATGTGCTTATGCAAATAAAATTTTAAAGAGAGAAAGTAAGAGTGAGCCAAGAATGTTACCCTCAAGAGATATTCTAACTCTATAAATACTATAGTCCAGATCTCTACTTCGAATTGTGCTCCTTGATTCTAAAAAGAATATATAGAATACATTTGTATGCGGTGTGTGTGTTCAACAAAGATTGACAGAGCGAAGAGTTTTTTAGACAGAGAAAGAAACTAATACTTTTCCTTTAACCAAAAAAATGATTCCTCCCCTTTTAGAAAACCCTAGATTTGAGTTTTTACACCTAAGGGAGAGTTTGAGTTCAATTCCAACTCAAATCTCCTCAAATCTAGAGATAAAATCCCCTAAATCCGGAATAAATCTTAAGAGATAAACTTCCCCCTTTTGAAAATCAAGGAAAATGTGGAAAAATCTGAGTTTCGAGCCAGGGACGGGTGTCCTCAATGAGAGACGGTTGTACCTCATCACTAAATCCTAAATTTTTCAAAAATGCCCTTGGTTTGGCCCGTGTAAGAGAGAGGGACACACAAATAGGCATCCCTCAAATGACAGACGATTGTTTGTCACCACTGAAGGCCCAAATCAAGATTTTTATGCATATTTTGATAAAACACTCAGAAATATTTGAAAACATTTAGAAAATCATGAAAAATCTTTAAAAGAAAATGAAAAATCCATGATTGAAGCTTTAAAATCCGAACTTGTTGTCAACAATATGCTATTTCCTCATCATTGAGTAACCCAAATTTAGGCTGTCTCGGGTCACGGTGTCTACATCGACATAAAATAATTTCAAAAACTAGTTATATATAATTGGCATTTAAATTAGACTCTAAATTATTATCCAATGACAACAAAGTAGAAATCTATATAGAGAGAGACTCCAATTGAGCCAAAAATTTGCGGTGCTATCGGCAGTTATCGAATCGGACCGATAAGTTTGAATCGAACCAATAACGGACTCCAATTGAGTCAAAAATTTGTGTGCTAGATATTTTTAATGTGATAAGGGTGATGAAATTCTTTTTGGAGTGATTTGATGGATGATTATGTTTGCTATTTTTGATTGTTGTGCCTCTAAGAGGCTATATGAATTATCTGCATTTCAGGGGGCTAGTGCCATGTATAGCCGTTATATTGTAAAAAATTTATTAAATGCATAGTATTTTGGACAGTTACAGGTCATTGGCGAATGGTTGTTATTATATCTAAGCATATGTTAATAAGTTGAATAGAATAAGTTGAAAAAAAAATTTCTGGCCTTTGGTACACCGGTACAATGTTAAGAGGGATAAAGGTGTTACACCTAATTTCTGCATAGAACCAAATCACTTACCATTACAACTACTACTTCTAAGTCAACAGTAATGAAGTGTATTTTGACCAAGAAGAGCTCTAAGAGCAAGCTAGTCAAAGGTTAAGCATTTTCTGCCAACCATCTCAATCCTTGCCTTGGCTGTCTCTGTGAACTTCAGTGCAGTAACCTTCAATGCAGGGACCTCATATACCCTGATATTGTCAGTTAGAGTACCAACCACCACAACAATCTTTCCCTCCTGAAAAATTAACCTATGTATACAGTTAATCTATAATTACGAACACTAAAAACAAAGGAATATATTGAAATTGAAAGCCAAGGAGAATTGGAAGCAAAGTAAATAATTTCAGACAATGTAAATTCCACAACACAAATGTGGCTCGCCAACAATGAGCAAGCATCTCTTATTACCAATAGCGATATGAATTTCATATGGAATTAGATAATTTATGAAACAAAATATTCAATTTTCTTATACATATGTAACCAAACAAATAGAAGATGGGAGAAAGAAACCCACTTTGCCCTTTATGAAGCTAATCTAAAGTGAAAGGGATAGAGGGACCTTGTTAACCTTGCTCATGAACAACCACTTCAAAATAACAGCATTGAATTTACTACCAGTCCTCCTCACCAAAAATCGGTACAACTATTGTACAAATCTACCAATTTAATTCAATAGAAAACACAAGCAAATAAAACTTAGCAAATTAGAGAAATGAGTACCTTAACGAGGAGCTTGAGGTAGATATCATTGGACTTGGTGGTGGTTGTGTGTGATCGCTAGGGATTTTGATTTAGGTAAGGAAAGGAAGAAATGATTTTAATATAAGAACAAAACGAAGAGTTTTTCTAAATTTGGTTGATTCGGTTCCTTTGGTTTTTTAATTTCAAGAATCAAACCAAACTGATTAAATCAATTTTTTATTTTTATTTAAAACCAAACAAATCGAAAATCAAAATAATCAAACCAAACATATCAAAATCCATTCGATTCGATTCAACACACCCCTATGAAGAACGCAAGAACGTTGTGAAGTAAGGGAAATAAGTGAAGCAAGATAGGAAAGGAAAACAAAATCACAGAGCAAAAAGGTGAGAATGCGAAAATGAAGGAATTTTTTATAGGAAGAAAGGATCATCGGATGAAGGACACGTGTGTGGTCTAGATGTATCCACAGGTAATAACTTGATTGTATTAATGGCATTTTGTAGAACTCAAAGAGTTATCGTTACAGTTGTTACCATTGTGGAGATTGAAAGGACTCCCTTTTAACCATTATTGTCACAGAGATCGAAGAGACACCTCATTTCGATCAAGTGTCAGATTTGTCAACATCCTAGCAGATGTACCATGTAAGGACCCAATCATGGCCCTAACAGGATTATAGTAAACTGACAAGAATTATGGTTAATTAAGGCAAATATTGAATTATTTTGCATTGTTAAGGTTAAGTCCCATTAGGGGTATTTTTGTAATTTTAGCATGTATGTAAATTAAGTATGGTTAAAATTAAGATAAAAAAGGGATATACTTGAAGTAAATTAGAAGTTTGAGTGCTAAATGTTAAGAAATATAAGTTGATGGGGTTAAGTTGAATAAGGGTAATTTTGAAAATTCACATAATGAGATATTTACTCCATTAACTCCCGCAATAGCTTCTTGGAGAAGGAAAACAAGGGGATTTGAGAATGAGGGATCGGCATTTTTTTGAGGGAGATAGCTCTTTCTCTTTCTCTCTTTCTCTCTCCCTCTCTGCTGGTTATGGGTTGGAGAATAGAGATAAGGTTTGTGAGTGAAGATTAAAGGTAATGTCTTCCCTTAAAGATCTCTTCTTCCTCTTTTTTTTCTTCATTTATGATTTTTGGTTATGAGGAATTACAAGATCCTGTTGTTGTCCTTATGTATAAGGAGAAAGGAGAGAAGCATATAGATCAAGAATAGGAGAGGGAAGAAAGAGCTAGATCAATGGAATTTCAGAAGGAGATGAAGCTGGTATATGAGGTACATGAATTATTTATAAAATGGTTACTTGATGATTTTTCCTATGTTCTTGCATGTGTCCCCTTACTTGAAGTGAAGGTTAAAATTTTAGTGATTTAGATGAACATAGAATGATCCAAATCTAAGTACTTAAGGTGACTTATGGGATTCAAAAATCTTTGAGCTGAAAATCTGGATTTTAATCCTGGCTGCCGAAATACCTTGCATGGCCGTGTGTCCTACTTCTTCCCTTCATGCGTGGCCGCGTGTACCCATGGTCCCTTGCATAGCCACGTGATGTATTTGATTTTTCAGTAAGTGGTCGTGCATCCTCCTTATTTTTCCCTTGCATGGCCGTGCTTCTTCCTTGTGTTTTTCCTACGTGGTCGTGTGATGGTCTATGCTTCTCTCTGTGTGGTCGTGCATTTTTCTTATGTTTTTCATGCATGGCCACGTGATGGCTTGGGTCTCTCTCTGCATGGCCGTGCATTACATTACCTTTCTCCTTTCTTGGCCACGTGAATGGCTTATTTCCCCTTTTGCATGGCTGTGTGTTTGGCCTTTGTTATCCTTGCGTGGCCGTGTATGCCTTCTCTTCTTTCTTTGGCACGACCACATGTATGTTTTCTTTTAATGGTTCTACTTCAGACTCTAAGTTGTAAATTCTTCATGAATCATGAATCCCGTAGAGTATAATATAATTGGAGAGAATAATGTACATGATGATTATATTTATTAGAATGAGGGGGGGCTAGTAAGCTATATGATTTGTAATGAAACGATTGAGTTGTGAAGTCTTTTCAAGACATTATGAATGACATAGGTAGATGTTAATCTCACATTTGAATATTTTCACTACTTGTGAGACATCGAATGCATGTATATAATGTATTGGATAAATTGAATGTGCGATGATTAAATTGAGTATAATGAAGTAAAGAGAAATGGTATTGAGGAACCACTCAGGTATGTTCTTCTTTATTGAATATGTTTTTCGTGTGGAGTCATGCGCTCATGGTTTATACGACTATAGGTATGGTCTCATTCCCATGAACTATCATGCGGGAATTACCAGAGTCAACTTGGAAATTTAAATCATGATGGTTACTTCATGATCTTATTTTCAATGATGTGTATTGCATTAAGTTTTAAAACATTGATTTTGAGCTAGTGTTGCATGATACTCAGTTACTATTATGCTAAAGCATTCAAGTGCAAGAAATAAGTTATCTTATAGCTATGCATGTATATAACAGGTGATATGTACTATTGAATATCAAGGTTTAAGCCAGTATTGCTATGTAAATGAATAATATGTGTTCATTTGTGGGAAATGGTTTAAGTAAATGTTATATTAAATAAGGAAGAATGTGATGAATTTAAGATGTTCTTAAAGTGATAAAGCCTGCGGGTCTTAATTTAGTTGTGGATTAGATAGGCATGCCTAGAGGGATTCAGCAGCTGCCATAGTTGACCCCGTTTGGGTCTTGTTCCTTATGGAACCATCATTCGGCCCTTTTGGGTCTATTGTTTGTTCCTTGTTGGAACCATTGTTGACCCCGTTTGGGTCTGTTGTTTTGTTCCTTTATGGAACCATAGTTCGGCCCTTTTGAGTCAATCGTTTGATACCTTCGGTATATATTGCTCCTGCTATTCACCATTTGAACTAGTACTTAGGCAGGCTATTAAAGGTTTAAAGACTAAGTAGTGTGCTTGAAATAAAGAAATATGTATATCAATATCTTCACTTATATAGTGTAAGCATGATAGATGGCTTATTATGTTACTTTGTTTTAAATTCCTTTTGGTTATAATGGTTTCAGTGAAATAAAGCTCTTTGTTTTATACTATATAATTATGATTGCACGACACAGGTGAAATAATTACGCCTACAACATCTCTTATAGATATTTTATGACATATGCGCTCCTTTATGCTTTGATTGAACATTGAAGGCATATCATACATGATCAATGTGATTAAATGCATACGATGAAAGTTGTGCTATCAATTATCATGAGGTTTAGATTATTGTAAGAATAGTATTCATAGTTAAGATTGTAGACTTATATGTTTTCTTTAATTTTTAAAAGTTGTAATGATTATATGATAATTATTAGAGTTTATTCTTGGAGTATGGTTTCCCCACTAAGCTTTATAGCTTAGCACGGGTTTGTTATTCGTGTAGGATCTGGTTAAGCCCCGGTGGATCGATAGCTGGTAGCTAGTCAACCTTTGAAGAGAAGATCTGGCAGATTACAGTTGCCTTTGATGATTCCATTATGTATTGTTGGCATTATGTTAGGCCTTCTTATTATAAGTTTAATTTAATTTATTTTTGGCATGTAATTATGGCCTTTATTATTATTATTATTATTATTATTATTATTATTATTATTATTATTATTATTATTATTATTCATGCATGATCTTTGCTGGGTCTATGATGATGATTGATGTTTTATGTATGATTAGTGGATTAGGGTGTTACATACCATCTCCTCAACATAAATGATTTGTACTTTGGCGGGGACTTATGATAACCAAACTACCTAGTTAGGCACCTGGCTATGTGTTACCCGATTCACCTTGGATTCGAACTGGTAACCAGGTGGAGTCTTTTTCGAAAATTACACTTTGATAGGAACTCTTAGCTACCTAAAGTAGGTAGAATGTTTATTCCAGAATCTTAGCTCAGTTTTGTAATTAGATTGGATGTCTTCCTAAATGAATTTTCAGTTGACAATAGGAATATACTCTAACTAGGAACCTAAATTCTAACCGAAGAAGGATTTGCATCCTTAATATATATATATATATATATATATATTCTCTTGGTCAATTATACTTTGAAAAAAAAGTTTTCTTTAAGCTTTATACTGAAATATTCTCTTGGTCAATTATACTTTGAAAAAAAAGTTTTCTTTAAGCTTTATACTGAATTGATCATTGAAACTTTCTCTCATCTACAATTTTGCCAAAATTCTTTATTTTCAGACACATGAAGTAATCGTGAAAAATGCTTTAATTCAAATTTAACTCAAATATCAGCTCGAAATCCGAACTATTTTGCATCAATGTCTATTAAATATATTAAAATATGTAACTAAACACCTTATTATCTAAATTATTTTGGTAACTTTATTTTATTTACTCACTAACTACTATTTCTTCATTTTTGACACTGATATCTATATGAATATATAAATCAATAATTTAATTATATAATTATTATATATAATAAAATTTTAGTGGAATTAAAAAATGATAAAATAAAAAAAAATATTTTTTTTGAGAAAATTAAGAATTAAACTTTCAAACTTCTTGGGAGGGAATTTATATAATTATTATATATAATAAAATTTTAGTAGTGGATTAAAAAATGATAAAATAAAAAAATTAATTTTTTTAGAAAATTAAGAATTAAACTTTCAAACTTCTTAGGAGGGAATTTTTAAAATATTAAAAAATGAATTTTCTACTTAAAAAAAAACTAGGCACTCACTAGTTCTTGTGTCAGTTGCCCCATTTCACCGTCTCCCTTTCTATGATCAAAACCCCTAAAAGCACAGTTGCTTCTCCACTGCCATCAGCCTGTCGCCACCGCCCTCTTCCGTTCATTTTGGTGACTGGTGCGTTGCTGGTCAGTTGTTCTTCTGTTCATTTTTTTTTCTTTTATAACTCTTGACTATGGTACATCTGTTGGTTCTTCAATTCTTGGGTCTGATTATATAATTTAGAATTTTGACTTTGATATTTCTTTTCTGTCACCTTTGATTATTTACTGAAATCCCTGAATTGGGAATTCTTGTTCATTTTATAGATTTGGGGTTTTCTCTTTCCCTCTCCAAATTTATCTTCAATTCAAGACTTAGAATAGGCATGCTACTGGTCCACTTCAATTTGCGGTGTTTTTTTTTTCACTTCAATTTGCAGTGGTTTTTCTTCAGAAATTTGAAATTGTGATTGATGTTTGTATGTTTGCAGAATCTTCATTTGACTTCTACCCACAACTGCTCTTTCATCAGAACAACAGCTGGAATTTGCATTTCTGCTTCTTAGGTGATTTTCCTTGTTTTAATCCCATTAAAATCAATTTAATAGCATTGCTAAATGTAGGCAATTTGTTTATGTAAATGCTTTCTATCGATTGCTAAATGTGAAAATTCTGATTGTAAATTATTTGAGGCTTTTAATTTGATTAATAACGTCTGCTCTAAATTATACCAGTGCCCAATCTCAAGTATATATATATTAGCTGAATCTGTCTAGTTCAAGTAGATTTTATGTTGTTGTAAAGATTCAGATGTGAATCCAGGAAGCCATTTATGGGGCACTGTATGATAAATACTTGGGAGAAATCTAAAGTTTCTGCATTGATCAGTCTATTTTTCTTGATTAATACATGCATTCTTTGATCTTGGGATTCGCCTATGAAAATGAGCATGTGTCCGAGCATTGTGAGAATCAAACTCTTGATAAAGTCTATAGTTCAGTTCAATTTTCATTTTCCATATATGAATATTGACGTTTCCAATTTTAGCTTGAAAACTACATCAGCAAAATAGTTGTGCCGATGACCTTTCTTTCAGCAGTTATGGTCTCATGCTGATTAGTCATTATATAATATTTCAATAAATAATGGTCTTAGTTAATGCTATATGTGCATGAAATAACCCATAAAATACTCTTTGGATTATCATTACAGCTGTCTTCCTTCTCCACTACCACTTCTATTCACTGTCACCACTCTGTTTAGAATGAAAACATTGGCAGGTTACATCTTCTTAAAGAGACTGACATAAATATAATAGATATATGTTTGGTATTAATGAAAGCAGTTGTTTCACCATTAGCATACTGTTGTGGTTTTAAATAGTTCTCTTGTTTTTTAGTTTAACAGACTGAACCCATTTGAGTTTATGGTTTAATTCAGTCAGATTCTTGGAATCTTTAGTCTGTACCATAGAAAATAAGAAGAAATTAAAGCTGTCAAAAGCTGGAGCCTATGATCATTGAGAAACTAGTTCTGGCCAATCCTCGAAGATGCATGAATGAGACTTGAAAAAGCACAATTTAACACAAGCATACATATTTATTAAACAGCAAGCTCAAGAGAGAAGTTGTAATTGCTTGTTCCTTCTTACTTATTTTTTTATCTTTCTTTGATTACATTGTTTTTCCCGATTAAAAGCACTGATGGTTTGATTGCTTTTGTTGCATATAGAATTGGCTTATAGAAAAATGAAGAAAACTCATAGACTTTAGAATTTATTAATTTCCTATGTTGTTAATTTCCTATTTTCTGTACCTTCACTTAAATTTTAATTATATGTATTGAAATATTTTAATTGCATTTATATTTATTAGTGTATATTTATTTATTTTAAAAAATTTGAATTATTTGAAATACCAAATTGTTTTGTACTGTATTGTTTAGTATAAAATAAACCGAATAACTGAACTAGATTGTATTCAGTTTTTGAAAAAATTATACCAAATTGTCTGAAATTTTCAAGGCAATAACAATCCTTGATTTTGAAAATACTCAAAATTCCAAGACAATGTTGAAGATTTGTAAGTACCCAAATTGTACCAAACTGTTTATGCCCCTATTGAGAACAATTAAATCTCTCATTCTCTTCTTCCTTATGAGGTAACTAATAAACTACCTTCTCCAATTATGCTTCCATTAGGGTTTGTTGTATGTTTTTCTGTTCTGGGTATCAGTTTCTGTTAGTTTTATCCCATTTATTTTGGTTCACTCAGCCACATAGGGGAGTCATTCGATTGCTAACTTAGATTTCAATGTAAATAGCTGCTTGTGCTTTCAAAATGGTAGAGGAATGGGATATTAGCAAGAACGGAGATTCCATTGTAAATTTTAAAGGACTCCACATCTCCTCTCTTGATGATGATGATGATCATGAACAAGAAATAGCCGCTGAAGAAGATGACAAAGATGAAGACGATGAACAAGAACCTGTTACTCTGGGTTTTGTGGAAAAGCCAAAGAATCATTGGTCTCTTATGAGGCAGTTATTTCCTAGCAAGGCTGGTGGTGTGCCGGTATATTTTTAAACATATTTTTTCAACTTTCTTTTCTGAAGAAATATCATAGTGTTTCGTTTAAACTGTTGAAGTTTTGCTACATATTGCAGGCTTGGTTGGATCCAATAAATTTACCATCTGGCAGGTCTTGTGTTTGTGATATATGTGGAGATCCTTTGCAATTTTTGCTTCAGGTACATTGTTTTATCATATGATGTGTGCTTAAGTTTATTATATTATGGCACATTCTTAATCATATTTTGATTATTCTCACGTGAGATTGTTTTTATTCTATGGATTACCTCCTTTTCTTGAATGATTCTTATTTTCAAAGTCTTCAGTAAATATAAATTCACAAAGTTACTTTACATAGATGCACATACTCCTGGCACCTCTTTTCTGCAACCTTTCACTTGATGTGTGAATGAAAATACAGAGGAAAAATATATTTGATAGTAATTAATGTTATGCATCAACTTCCTAGGTTTATGCTCCTATATCGAAAAAGGAAGCAACATTTCATCGAACATTATTTGTCTTCATGTGCCCCTCTATGCCATGTCTTCTTCGAGATCAACATGAGCAATGGAAACGCAAGCCAGAGACACCATCTCGAAGGTAATTTTTACACAATTGTCGTGGACATTGTTTCATGTAGCTTCATGTTCCCTTTTCCTTGAGATTCAAGCAAGAGTCTCCATACATTTGATCTTCCTCAGAGAATATGAAGGTTTTTCACATTATTTTCATTTACATGCGTTTTTGATCATCTAAAACTCTGTAAAGTGTGAAGGTTTTTCGTTGCCAGTTGCCTCGCTATAATCCTTTTTACTCAAGTGAGCCACCACAACATGATGGAACTGACAAACCTTGTAAATCTGGAGGTAACATGTTTCAATTTATTGAGTAGTCCATATTGTGTGTTATAATAGATTGCAGTCGTTGAATGCCTGATCCTTACAATGCTTGGTTTCAAATTCATTGTGGATAACTATGCAGAAAGCCATATATGACTTGATATATCATGAACATAAGCTAAACTTTAGATTTATTTGTGAGATGATGAAACTTGTGTTGAAAGTTGCTTGGTAAATGGAGTTGGATTCAGATTTATGTTTAGAATTTTGATTACGTGTATTGAATTTGATGTGCTTGCAAAGATGCAAAGTTGGTTTCCGGTCACCTTAATTTAGAAATATGGGAATACCAGGACCAGCTAGTTTATAAACTTTGACATTTTTAATTCCACCCTTACAAAATTTGGAAGCTTAAGTAGTCAGAGTTGGAATATTAAGCTTGAGGGTAGGTTTTTCTGATGCTAGTTTGCTAGTTGAGTCATTATATGTAATTCTCTGTGCCATTCAAAGAAAGACTTTTAGAAAATTGTTGCATGTTAACTTGAAAAATAGAGATGGGAGAATTATTTGAACATTAAAGGATGCAGTAGGACCTTGGCTAGTTCCCTAGTCATATTGGTTGTATGATATCTAGTTATTTTAGGTGTAGTGATATTTTGGTAATTTTCAGTCTGCTGGAAATATATCTAATTAGTCTGTTAGAGTCTTTAACTTTATTTTCATATTCATTCTCTTTTAGTTCCAAATCCTTGTTGAGTAGTATGGCATAGAAGTCTTAACTTAGGAGGTTGGGATTGCAACCCTTGGAAGATTAGGATTAGTTTGAGTCTGAAGTCTTGGAAGATTGGGATTAGTTTAGTTCCATAAAGATTGAGATTCTGTGAATCTTTTAAGTATTTGATAATAAGGAATTTGATTGCAATTATACTCTTGAGTTGTGCGATACAATTCTTTCATAAGTATTATTCCGTTGGGACCTTAGGTGTGACTCATAAGCAGTGTGACTTTGGAACCTGATTCTTTTTATTAAGTTCTGTTATAAAGAAGCCCCTTCACAGTTCCTGGATACCCAACCGTCCCAACAATTGTAAAACCCTAAAAGTTTATACCTAAGAGGCTGTCCTTACTCCTTACTTATTGAATGAGTAGGAAATTAAGAATCGACTGCCTGTGTGGGATGCAACAGGAAATTAAAATAAGATTAAAAAATAAAATCAAGGTTTTGGTGCTGTTTGCAATGCAGATTTTTGATAATGCAAATAACTCCATTAACATACTTTGTCTATTGGATATAGGACAGGTAGGGATCACTTCTAAGAAAGATTGGACTGGACTTGTTTCATAATTGGCATACGAATTATGATATCCAAAGGAAAATTAGATTTTCCAAGCTTTTATCACCAGAACTCCTTTCACATCACTGTCATGAGATCCTGGTTTAGAATATTGCAAGCAATTCTGAAGCAAGGGAGTAAAAAGTTCTATTCTTAGTGATCATTAATATCTATTTCTCTATCAATAAATAAACCTTGCTACAATATGTATCATTGGATTTATGATCAAAACATGGCCAAGATTATTTAATTTTTAAAAAAGAGTATAATAGAACTAGAAATTGAGGCTATTGTAGTTGTGGACATTTTTTGTTTTCATGTTCTAGTTTATTTTTTCTTTGTTTTTATTTGTTGGATATGTATATAACTTCATATTTTCAAAATTGAGAACCAAGAATATTTACAACCTGTTAATTTGTCCAATTCTAATTTCTTGTTTTATTTTTACTTTGTGAAATATTTAATTGGAGTTTGTTTTTGTGTTTAACCACTATTATAGTGAAAAGGAAAATTATGTCTATAGCAAAATTAAATAAGGTGCATAACAGAATAATTTTATAATTAAACATTAAATTAAGCCAACCAACTATTGATGTATAAGGTAACTCGGGTCGGGGTAGTGAATTGGTCTATCAAAAAACTCGAGGGAATATGTAGTGGGATCAATAAATGGATGGAGGTATATTTGTTTTTATGGCAAACAATGATATGATCAAAATAAGAACAAGCAAAAAGATGCTTTGGCAATTAAGTCAAGGGGCAGTAAAATCAAACACAAGGATTCATAGAGTTGTCCAACTCCATTCCCACTTCCAGTCCTCAAACTCCGGATTTTCATGGGATTTGATCCCAGCAACGTGGTGCTGAAGGGTGAAAAGCTGTGTTCTCCACCTGCTTCTAGCTAGGAATCTTGGAGATATGTCAGAGATGCTTTTTAAAACCAGTATTAGTGCTTGAATGTGAAAAAGAATTTTTTGGTTTTCCTGCTAGAAACTTTTTTTAACAATGAATTCTGTTTTCTAGATCACTCGAAATGATTTTCTTTAAAGTCTGTGTTTTTCATAACTAAGCACTTTATCTATTTTCTAAATGGAAATTTCTTGACACAAAAATTTGTCTTTTCCTAGTTAGGGACATCAGAATAATTCCCGAATTTCAATATCTTGTTAGCGCCCCTTTTCGGTTTTTTTTTTTTTCAATTTTGATGCTTGATTATTGGTATCAAAGGTCCCATCAACATCACATCTAAGTCATTAAATTGGTCTTTTTCATAAATCAAAATTTAGGTTTGAGATATGCATTCAACAAGCCTCACGTGGTTTTACCATTACATATGGGAATTGGAGTTTGTGGTGATTTCTGTCTAACATGTTGGCTTGTTTCTCCTGTTATATTGTTTTCACTTAAATTTCATTCCTCTGTTCTGTCTTGGATTCTAGAGCTAGTTAATCTTGAATCGAATTAGCTTAGACTCATTTTTGAACTGATAAGTTAAAAATATTGAGTAGCCAGAGAGCAGTAGTTTATTCAGGAAAGATTGTTATTTAAATTGATCTCAATTAATCATGTATCATTCGATTTCTTATTCAAGAAGCACTTTAGGCTAAAAAAAAGAAAGCCAGTGAGTGATAGCAGTTGAGTGAAGGAATTCTAGAATAGCTAGAATCTTCCTCATCACCCTTCAAAATGAATATTCAACTCAGATGAGATTAGGATATGACCCAGGCAGTCTTCTTTGGTAACCAATTTTTTTTTAAAATGACATTTGACCTACCCTTAGTAAATTTTACCATTGTTAGCCCTTTTGAGCTTAATTGGTATACTAAAAGCGTACTATTTATTTTTTTATTACACTTATGCTAAACCATGCAGTCTAAAATGCCTTTGTCTATCCCATTTTAGAATTGGCCACTCTAGGACGGAAAATGAAATTTGCATGTTAGGTTTGATAAATTTTTGATTATTAGTTGAGAAGAAAAGGGGAGTTGAAATTTTTTTTAGGGATTATTGAGTTTAAACGTTCTAAATATCTTGGGACAAGGTTGATAAACAATTAATGTTTTTGGTGCCTTTCTTAGTAAGTAAATGAAAATTTCACTACATGTAAAAAAAAAGTCAGTTATTATGCTACAGAAAATAAGTATGGGGTACCTAACATTTATAGGAAGTGTCATTTGTCTTGCTTCCTACAATTTTGAGAACCCAACTAATGTATTGAGATTAGTTTCCTTTCTTACAATGATAGAGCATGAATTTTGAAGGGGTTATTTTCTTGAGAAAGTTATGTGAGTTTTATTTCTGGATTGTGTTGCTAATTCTGTTTTGTTAACCTTATCAATTCATTGGAGCCTTTGCCTTAATCTCAGTACAACCTTAATGTAAGACCTGGTGATTCTATCTTGTTCTGAGTTATTTAGTGGAGATGACCTTTGTGGTTTAGGTGCTAAAGGAGAGACTTATGGCTATTCTGAGTAGAATGCACAAACTTGTCGTAATTCTCTGAGTGCTTGATTGCTGGAATTTACTGGTTTTGGTTTAATTTTAGTCTAGTTTTCATTGTTTTCTAACATCTTTTGCTTTATTTTCTTGCTTGCATTTAATAATTTATCCAATTCTTAGTTGATTCTAATTTTTGTACGAATTTGGGAGCTTTTGATGGAATTTTGTGGTTTTTGTAGGTATCTTATGGTTACCAGGAATTTCCTAGTAACCGTGATCCATGTATTTTGTCAAAATGCACCGTTTTGTAGCTTGTCATGGTCAGCATGGAAATTGTGCATAATAGGGTGGTAACCGTGACCTATGGAGTTTTCAGTACAAAAGCTAAAGGAGAAGCATCTCACGGTTACTAAAGATTTCAGAGTAACCGTGAGGGAGGCATAATTTCAATCTAGAATGAAGAGGAGAGTTATCTCACGGTTACCAGGAATTTCATGGTAACTGTGACCAAATTTCGAATTTTAGCTTCGAGCCATCTCACGGTTACTAAGGATTTCATAGTAATCGTGACCTATTTTAATCAAAAGAGGGTTTTTCATTAGAGGTCACGGTTACCAAGGATTTTATAGTAACCGTTTCCCATGTTGACCTATTTAAGGCATACTTTTTATTACTGCGTAAACCTCATCTCCAGTAAAAGCCATTTTCAGCATTTCATTCATCTGGCCAAGCACTGTTGAATCAATAAAAGGAAGTTCATCAATAGAGACCCCTATACCTCCAATTTGAAAGAGGGAAGCATAAAAATGTACAATATGATCCTTTAAACACATACCTAACAATTCATTTCCTGCATCATCTATAATAGAATAAACAAAATTTTTCTTTTTATGTTTGCTTACTACTGCATGAAAATATCTAGTATTCTTGTCCTCTTTAGCCAGCCATTGCTCCTCGGATTGTTGTCTCTGCATAGCTTTTTTTTGCCAAACCAGCCCT
The DNA here is from genome assembly GCA_037975025.1 of Excoecaria agallocha. Lineage (NCBI taxonomy): Eukaryota > Viridiplantae > Streptophyta > Magnoliopsida > Malpighiales > Euphorbiaceae > Excoecaria > Excoecaria agallocha. The sequence goes on along the minus strand of CM075820.1, from coordinate 31,089,717 downwards.
CAATTTACGTCTTTCACCCACTAAAAAACCATCTATTGCATGCCCTAACTCCTATAGCCAATCCAAAATTTCTTAATGTTTTCTCTTGAGATTATCGAAGGTTACCCAACTCTACTCCCTCAAGTTGTTCATAGATTCTGTCAAATTCCCATTCCAATTTTTGCTACTAGACTTCCATGAATTCTTAATAACTTTTAGACAAGAAGGGTCACGTAACCACATATTTTTAAAAATAGATCTTTGCTTTCTACAATTTGTTTTTATGGTATTACCAAACAAATTAAGCCTAATTGGCATGTGATCAGATCCCCCACTAAACAAAATTATTAAGTATAAAATCTAGGAATCTATGAATCCAACTCATAGAAGCTAACCCTTTATCCAATCTATTTTTTATAAAATACGGCTGATTTCATCCATTGGACCAAGTAAACTTGCAATCCACATATTTTATATCCTATAAAGCATAGTAAAGAAGAGCCTTTTGAAAAGCATCAATAAAATGAACTAGTCTTTGATGGCCCCTAACTTTAAGCCAAAATTTCATTAAAATCAACAATTACCAGCCATAGAAGATGAGATTTACTTATAAGTTCACAAAGTAAATCCCACAATTTATACTTATTTTCCTATTCAACCCATCTATAATAACAAGTCAACCACCATACATCAACTTGCCCGACCTGATTAATTTTGAAATCTAGATGATCCATCGAATAAGACAACAATTTTTAGGTGGATGTCATCAGTCCATAAACATGCTAAACCTCCTCCAGTACTTTGCCTATTCACAAAAAATTATGTTTGAAGCCCAAACTTTGCTTCACAAAAAAAAAAAAATATTTCGATCACTTTAATCTTCATTAAAAAGACCACTCACTTTAGTCTTCATTAGAAAGACCATTGAGAGAGTTTGAAATTGACAAATTTTCTTGAGATTACCAATAACTAGGGCACTCCTTAAGCCCTGAGAATTGTAGCTTAAGAGTTTTATTGGTGTAGGCAACCGGGGCATGTACCTCCAGTCGTTTTTGGTCCATATGAGTTGGTTATATCCGTAAGTACTTTTCTTTTTTTCCTATTTCCTCCCATTCTATTAGTAGTACTGTCACTACAAGAAAAATTCACTTTACCGACCGAAATTCCCGACTGAATTGAGTGAATTTTGATAGGGAAATAAAATTGCCGACGGAATTTAGCGACGAAAAATGGCAAAGGAGATCCGGTTGTAGGCACTTTTGCCGACGGAATTATATTGACCGTCGGCCATTGTACCGATGGAAATAATTATTCCGTAGGCAAATTTCTGACGAAATTATATTATTCATCGGCAATTGTATCGACGAAAATAATTATTCCGTAGGCAAATTTTCGACGGAATTATAAAATCCGTCGACAAATTTAACGACGGTAAGTATATTTTCGTCGTTAAATTTGCCTATTGCTAAAAAAATTTACGATGAAATTAACCGTCACTATTTCGTCACTAAAAATATTATATATTTTTAAGAAAATATTTTAATTAGCAGGTAATCGGAATTTATAAAGAAATTAAGCAAAACCAAATAAATATAATTAACAAACATATAATTCCAGCCAAACAAAGTAAATTTTAATTTCTTTCACAGAGTTCATAAAAACATTTAGAGCAAAATAAAAAAACCCATGAACCATAACAGAAACTAGAATAGAACCCATTAACAAGTACTGAGTATTTGAAATAAAAAAATAAAGAGAAGAACGAATGACTAACGTTGAATCCAAAGCAGTGGATGACTCCCTACCTCTTCTCCGTAAAAATCTTGATCTTCTTGTGACTTCATTACCCTGATGTCCATTTTCAAACCCCACCATCACAATAGAAAAGAAATACATGGAACTCTTGCTAAAGAAATGGAATCATATTCAAGGTGCAAACTAAATAAACAAACTCACCATTGCTCCACTGAAATCAAACTTGGAATATCTTTTGCTGAGAGAATATGCAGCATCACCTACTTGCTTGGCCAACCCATTATCTAAGCAAGTCATGTATTGGAAAACCTCCCAACAAGTCTTTAAACCATTTAAAATGTTTAAGTAGCTTAGATAGATGCTACCTTTAATTCAACTATATCTATTTTGATGAAATGAGATATTTTCAGAATGCAAATGGATTAGTTCTAGAAACCTTAATAAAAATGTAATCGTTATATAACATTCATTCCATTTTAAATTCTATAGACTACTTACTTGATAACAATCCATTTTACTCATTTATACATTTTTAAATTTCATTTTGCAAGAGCAAGTATTATTTTTTTGGGATAATTATTTTAGATACAACTAAAGCATTTCAGAATGAAATTTCAGTAAAAAATAGTGAGGGAGGGATGTGGAGTTTGTGGATTGCAACCAATTTAAGTTTCCAAGAGTAACATCAATCTATTTTCTATTCAAATATTAATTAACACTTAAAATCTAAAGCTACTCTCTGTAATTTCACAGATTTAGATGGACATCCAAGTCCAAATGTCAAGAAAATTAGCAAAGATGTTGATCAAGCACAGATTTCGAGATAGCTATTGAATAAGAAAACATTGAAAAGTCTCACTTGTCTTTTATCATACACCGTCACTAACCAAATTCCACATAACAACCATATAAATCTCTTCATGCATCATTCATTTGTTGATTATAACTTAAATACTATTAATTCTGATGAATCACTTTTAAACAAACTCATTTGGAAATCATTTTTAAACAAGAAAAACTCTAAATTTATCTATTAAAGGAAAAAATGCAGAGCTCCTGTTAGAATTATTTTTTAAAAATTAATAGATAAATTTTACACATTCTATATATTTAGGATGGATATAATATAATTTTTTTGTGAACCAACTCAAAATGAACCCGTCACCCAAAGCCCATAACTATAGAAAAGAATTAGTTCTAAATGCAGAACAATTACCAGCAGGCAATTTTATTTGGAAGAACAATTAACACATAATATACCTATCCAATCAGCTACTTAGTCTTCATTCATTCAGTTTTTGTCAAACTAAATTCATGATAGTCGTATCTCAATCAGCTATAACAAATGCTTCAAGATAATATTTGAAAAAGAGAAAATTATGCACGTTGAACTGAGGAATTTTACCAAATTTTAACAATCAGTCCCCACTAGCACAACCCTTACCCATCCTGACTTTCTTCTCCAGAAGTCTGTACATTTGTAGTTGATGGAAAAATGAGAGCCTGGGATGGGCCAGAAGATCTTTGCCTTTCCCTTCTGCGAATATAATGAGCTCGTCTTTCAATAGCAGCTAGACGCTGCATAATATGATCGTCGAGGTCAGAGTCATCTGAGTATGAATCCTGAAATTTACCATGACATATCCACCCAACAAATAGAGAACTTTAAGAACCCATTATGCAGGTCAAATAATCATAGATTTGTTTTTAAAAGGAAATAAATAACCTGCTCTTCATCAAGATCCGTTGGGAGGCATTATAAAGAAACCCCACTTGTATACAATTATAAATATACAATGCAAAACACATAAAATTGTGTTGGTGCGGGAACAATAAATCTCACTCCACTTAGCAAGTACCATAAATTTTTGAACAATAAAGATACTTACTTCCACCATAATGATGGACTCCAATCTTTCGAAGCATGGCATAATACTCAATCTCAGATTTCCTCAGAGGAGGACAATTGTTTGAAATTATAATCAATTTTCCTGCACATAAATTATAACCATAAGAGAAAAATACATCCCATTATATCCAAACCTAATCCAAAAGTTAGCCAAAAAATGAATTAGGAAGAAATATTATTCTCTTTTTCTAATAAGAAAATTAACCTTTGGAGGTGCGGAGAGATCGAAGAACAATTTTGTAACCAAGAGTGTATTTTCCACTCTTCATCACAAGAGCCAACCTGTTATTGATGCTCTCATGGGTCTTCTTTTATAATATTTGACAAAAACAATCATCAAATCTAAAATCTAATTTGAAAAGAGAAATAGAAAGGAGTAGAGAAGGGCTTACGGTTTTCTTCCCAACGACCATTTTGTTCTTGAGTTCTTGCCGCCGGAAGAAAGGCTCAAAACCATACAAATACTTGCTATTGGTGGCTGCTAGGGTTTATGTCCTTTCCAATTCCTAACACATGCAACTCACGTGAGACCATGCTTCCCTGTAAATCGGTGAATTTTGGCAGTCCCTATCACCGACAATTAAGACATAATATAATTCTAGCAAATTGTTTATATCGACTTATTTTTATTCATAAACTCAATAATATATTGTCCAATTAAAAGAATAATTTTTATTTTAGAAATATGAAAATAATTGACAAAAACTTTATTTTTGTTTACATGTTAACAAATTATCAAAGTGGTCATAAATAAATGCAGAGACCAAGTCTACCGAATCAAAGGGTTTTTTTTTACAAAGAAGGAAAAACCATTAAATAATATACACTTTTAGGCTGTACATTTAAAAGAAGTAATTAATTAGGTAGATATTCACGCAGAGATATGCTAATTACAATACAATCAATAGGTTAATGTCAGACTTGTAATATATATATATATATATATATATATATATATAGCCATCTCAACACAATAATTTTACCCAAAATTTTTATATTGTAAAGTAAAAAAAAAATTGCATAAAAATATATTTAATCCACATATAAATGCTTTTAAACTGGAAAGTGGGGACCAATAATATCAAGTAATGGACCTCTTGTAACATCAATTAATTAAATAAAGGAAATAAATTAATTTATGTCAGATTTGATTATTTTTATTTTATATTTAAAATTTGAAGAGTTTATATTTTAATTTGATTGAAATATTAATTTTTTTTTATGAAATTTAAAATGATTAGAATTTTATATGTTTAGTTTTTATTTGTAACAATTAACCAATGATTAATTAATTGTATTTACGATTATTTGGTTATTAAAATATTAAATTTAGATATTAATTTTTAAAAAATAAAAATTAATCCACTGAATTTAAAAAATAGAATACACAACCCCACTTTGTGTGTGTGTGTGTGTGTGTGTATATGTATGTGCGTGTGTGTATGTGTTAGAGCTTAATTTCAAATTAAATGGTAGAGAAGAGAGTGAGATTAGTGATAGATATTTGATATTTCAAATCAAATGTGTGAAATTTTCGTAGGTAAATTCCCTACGAAATTTTATTTTCGTAGGTAAAATACCTACGAAAACAAAATTCAGTAGGGAATTTACCTACAGAATCATATTTTCGTAGGGAAAATACCGACGGAAACATAATTTCGTAGGTAATTTACCTACGAAATTGTATTTCCATAGGGAAATTATTTTCGTAGGAAAATTACTGATGGAATAACTTTTCGTCGGTAATTTTACTGACGGAAAATTAATTTCGTAGGGAATTTCCCGATGGAATAATTTTTCGTCAGTAATTTAACTACGAAAGATTATTTTTGTAGGGAATTTCCCAATGAAAATAGGATTCTGTTGATAATTTACCTACGAAAATGAATTTCATCAGTAAATTTCGTGATAAATTTTAGCTGCGAAATATTGGCTCCAAGTTTGCGACGGATTTTTACAAATCCATCGCTAATTTTCGTCATTAAATTTAGGCGGCAAATTTCCCTCCATTATTTACGACGAAATTATTTTTTCGTCGTAAAATACATATTTTTAGTCATTTTTCCCTCGGAAAATATTTTTCCGTCGGTAATTGCCTACGAAAAATTTTCCGTCAGTAATTTTCCGTCGGTATTTGAGAATTTTCTTGTAGTGTGTTGGATTCTTTTTTTTTTTTTTGTAACATTGGAGATAATTTAAAGTCATGTTCAATACCCTCACCCATTTTGGCATACCTCTTTGACGAGGCGTTGTTCCTTTTAGATACAGCATGAGTGTCACTCCTCCACTGTAAAAATCGCACTTGGATTCCCAGCCCCACTACTTTTGTCCATTTGTATTTAACTTACTAGTTTTCCTATTTTTTTGACCAAATTAAGAGCAGTATCACAAAGAGAAGTAGTAAAAGTTTGATTGGGTATAAAGTCCAATGGTTTTTTTGGATGGATATCCACATCCCTGTGTGAGGTCTCGACTATGTTATTGCATACAACACCATTTATTTGCCCCTATTCTCCTTATCCGTAGAGTCCTATCTATTTATGCCATAATAGAATTAACTACTTCAATAATTTCTCTATAGGATCTTGCATAGAGGTTTTTGTCCAACACTTGATGCAGCCACAATGTTCACGTCGGGAGGACTGATAGCATTCAATTGGGATCACAATTTACCTCATTTTCTACTTGATTTCTCAAACGAAAGCCTTCTCAAGGAGATTCCCAAAGCCATTCGCTATATTCAAGCACATGCACAATACAACTTCTAGAGAAACAAAAGAGAGGGAGTCGCTCATACCTTAAGGCCTTGTTTGGTTGGTGGTATGGTATAATTCATTAATGTATTGTTATCTAAAAAATAATATTTAAAAGCATAATTCTTCTCATGGTATTTTACTCCATTATTTTGATCCATGATTCTTAAATCATGGTTTTGCCTAATTTTGAGGATCACCAATTTGGTAATTCTCCATGATTCTCATTATTTATTTTTACTATTCTAACCTTATTACTTTTACTTTTTACTATAATTAATTTTATTAATGTTTATTATGATAATTTAGAACTAATATTTATTAGTAAGTTATATATGATAATTTAGAACTAATATTATAAAATCATATACTATTACAGTTATACCATATTGTACTATACTGTATAGTATATTAATGAATAATAGACTACCATCAACCAAATGGACCCTAACTTAATTGCCAGTACCTGATCTCCTACTTCTAGCAAAATCACTCTCTTTAAATTTTCTATCACTGGAAAAGAAACTTGAATCCTTAAGTAAGGTGCCCGACCTATCTTCTCCCTTTCATCAAAATTAAAAAAACCCCAATTAATTATGCTATTGCAATTACTATCTTTTTGGAATGCCATAAAAGGAACCTGATAGGCTCTAACCCACATATTGACTACATCAAGATTTGGTATCATTGTCATATCATCCTTCCTGAAATCTTACAGAAACAATAACTAATCATTAAAACACCATGGCCTCTGATCTAATACACGATGCTTATCAATATTAAGAAATAATTGAAAAATAAAAACATTATTACCCATTTCTTTCGGATTAAATTCCTTTTGCAATCTACGGCTAGCTAACATGGTGTTCCTAAAAGCATCAATATTTATGCCCTTGATGTTTATCATCCTCAAAGAGAAATTTGCAATCTCTATTTGGTGTTGGTTTTCTCCATCAAAATTACTTTGCCCACCCTATTTTCCTTAGCTGTTATCTATAATGAGGAAAACAAAGAATCCTATCATCGATTTCAGCCATCGATTTACACAACCTTAGACTAAGCTTAGGAGAAAAGAAACCCAAGCTATCATTAATTAAAACTAATTTCAAGTTTTAACTTCTATTTTGCTAATTAACTCTAAATAAAATATAAAGATTATAGTTGGCAAATAGGGTGAATTGGGTGGTTTTGGATTGGGTCATTAATGGATGGGTCATACTTAGATAGATCATAAATGGGTCAAAAAAATATGGGTCAATGTGCAAATAGGTTGGATGGATTTGGGCCGACCTATAGGTTTAATGCAAATTATTATAAATTTTTTTAATTAATTAATGGATTTGATAATAATAATATTCAATTGAAAAACATGAGAAAATCCTGCACCCTAAATAGATAATTAAGCATATGGGTAAGTTGTAGAGTTTGGGTTGCCATCTCCATTTGGTGTATAATAAATCAGGCCTACCATTTTTAGAGCACCTAAACCCTTCATCCAAGAACCTACAATTTTTAGATTTATTCAAAGGATAAATCTCATCCCATACCCATTCCCCCATCAAACACATCACATGCATCACCATTTTCTCCTAAAAACTCCACTATTTTCCTTGGTTCCGGCTCATTAGACTGCAACCACATGAACCTATCTGATTTACCATAAATTGTATTCACTTTAGTAATTACAACTCTAAAATCCAAGTAAAAGAAGCAGAAAATCACTACAGAAACTGTAACAAAAAATAAGCCCAAAACCCCTACAGAGGGCTCAGAGTGTCAGAAATGCTTGAATTTCTTGAAAATCTTAAAGAATTTCATGGCTTTATGGTCTTACAGAGTTGGGTTCTTAAGCATTTGAACTAAAGATATGATTTTGGAATGTTGGGAATTGTTAAAAAGAGGATATAATGAAGATAAAAGTGCAGTAGTGTGCAAGAAAGATGAAATTCATAACAAACGTCATTGGACCATATATATGAATTGTTCTTAAGCTCCTTTGTTTGGTAGGTCAGTTATGTGATGTAAAGAATTAAAAAAAGAATTGAGAGAGAGAGAGAGGTATAAAGTTATGGGTGGAGAAGAAGAAAGAAAGCATTCATGGTAGAAAAATTAAGGATCCTCAACTAATTTAGAGAAATGCTGTTAATAACAGTAATTTTCAAACCATAAATCCTTTTGTAGTTATTGGAGGGATTTTATAACTAAAAAGAAAGAACATCTAAGATAAAAAAAAAGAAATATAGCAATATTTAGATTCAATCTCTCTTCATTTTTCTTGATATATATAATAGGCTTTACATTTTAACTACAATTTTTCCAACATATTTTAAGGATATTAACCTCAATCTCACATTTGAGGTTGCCTGGAGTCTTTTCAACAAACTTATTTTCATAAGAAAACTTCATAACACTATCTTAATTTTAAGAAAATATATTATCATAAAGATCTCAAATAGAAAAATAGATAAGTAAAGAAATAAGTGCATACTTGAAGTCTTATTGCAATATGTGTGTTTAGAAAAGTGACAAATTTATAATCCATTAGTGTTATAAAAATAAATAAATAAATAAATAAATAAATAAAGCTTCTAGAAACAAGGGAAAAAGGAATCAATGTATTGAAAAAAAAATAATTTCATTTTGAATGTCAAAAAAAGAATTTTAATTCATATGATATTCTTGTAAGACATTATAAAGGTAAATAAAATTTAAAAAATTAAATTATATGATAATTAGCATAGAGTAGGTGAGAAACCAAATATTTACCCCCAAGAGATGATATGGGATGGTTAGTGTCTTTTTTCCTTTAACTAGAGGTTTTGGATTTGAGTTTTATAAATTAAGCATGTTTAAGTACTTGGCATGGAGCACTCACTTTATAGGTCCACCTAGTGCAAATCTGAATTAGTTAGAATAGTAAATTTTGAACATCATAACTACCGCTGCCCATCATTTCTAATATTTTTTTTCTAAATAATTAACTACTAATCCAAATAGGTTGGCATATATCTTTTCCCAATTTCCCTAGGTTCATTTCCATACATTTATGCAATACATAATATTTGAAAAGCTACTACTTAAGAGCTTAGACTTTGGGTGTTTTTAGAATATGTATAAAACCTAATAAGTCTCGCCTTATAACGAGTTTTTCTATATTGTTTCTTGGCATTTTATTTTTGTACTATTCTTATTCACTTTTGTGCCTTTCTTTAGTACAGTCATATATATATTAGCTTCCTTCATATTGCATCTTTCGCTGGAGGAGGATGAAGTGAATGGCCTTATCCTTGGTAATGATATTCCAAATTTTATACAGGTAAATTCTCAATGGTGTTTAGTGGGCTGGTGTCTTACTGATAAGGTTCTCAATTTCAATGTTATAAGACAAACCTTGTCTTCGTTTTGGAGACTTGTATAGGGAATTATTATTAACGATATTAGCCTAAGCTTAATCTCGTTCGAATTTTTCCATGAGTTGGATATGAAGTATGTTATTAAAGGAATTCCTTGGACTTTCGATAATTACTTACTTTTATTTAGTCAAGTTAAGGAGAATACTCAGTCTTCTCCGATTCCTCTATTCCATGTTGATATATGGGTTGAAATTTTTAATCTACTTGTAGGTTTTATGTCTAAACGCATGGAAGAACTTATTAGTGATTACACAGGCAAATTTTTTGAAATAAATACCAATAATTTCAAAGGAATTTGGCATTCTTTTATGAATATCCAAGTTTCAATTGATGTTATATAAAAAAAGCTCCTCTTAAAATGCAACATAAAAATCAAGAAAAGAAGAGCTTAGTTTTCTATCAACTTTAAGCATGAAAGGCTTCCAACTTTTTGCTTTATCTATGGTGAGCTAGGTCACTTTGACAATTTTTATAGGTTGTTATATGATTCTACTCAATTGGATATTGTTAAGTAATGTTAGAGAAACCTTAGAGCAAATCTATATTGTAACACTCATTAGATTAAAAAGCTTTGGCTTAGGATCTCTTGACAAGACATCAATAGTGATTCTTGTGAGCTGGTGCCAAATTGAGAATAAACTGCTCAGAAAGAAAAGAATGTGGTTGTAGGAAATGATCCTAAGAAAATTGGGATAAACTAACTTTTAAAAGGCAACATGATCCATTACAGGAGCAAAATTGGGGAGGTGGGTGCTTTTGATGGAATTTTTGATGTGGCACATAAGGATATGCTAAGTGATGACATGTTTAATTTAGAAGCAAAAATGAAAAGACTTGAAAACAAAAGCTATAAAGTTACTATCCTTGTTGAGCCTCTACCGACCCCTGCCTATTGGATTGCAATTAGAACTCAAAGTTTAGACTTGGTGGGACTTATGGATCAGGCCCACCAATCATTATGAATCTTTTAAGTTGGAATTGCTATAGGTTAGGAAACCCATGTGCAATTCAGGTTTGAAAGGATTTATTAGAGTCTAAAAGCCAACTATTATTTTTCTTATTAAAACTTTATGTACTTGGTCTTTAATTTACAAAATAAAAATTTTATTAGGCTATGAGGGATGTTTTAATGTTGATTGTTTGGGTTATCATGAAGGGTTTTCTTTTAGGAAATATTGTAAATATGTCAAGTTGCTAGGTTATTTTAGGAATTTTGTTGATTTGGAAATTATCTAATCTTCTTCCTCAAGCTAGCATTTAACAAGCTTTTATGGGCATCCTAATAGGAATAAAATATCTATTTCATGGAATATTCTTCACTCTATGTCTAATTTCTCTACAACTTTATGGTGTTGTGTGGGTAATTTTAACAATCTACTTAATTCAAGTAAAAAGAGAAGAGGTTAGCCTTATCTTTCTTTTCTTATCAAAGGTTTTAATGAAGTTGTCATTGATTTGAGGCTTATTGATCTTGGAATAAAGAGTTATCCTTTCACATGGGAGGAAAGCATGGGTTCTAATTCTTGGATTAAAGAGTGACTGTATCGTGCTTTCGCTACTTACAATTGGATTAATTTATTCAATGATTTTCGACTTAAAAATATTGGGTTTTCTTTATCAAATCACTACCCTCTTTAGGTACCTCTCTCTCATACTTTTAACTCATCTTCTCCTTGCAATTTTAGATTTGAAAACTCATGGATTCCAGATAATAATCTCCTTGATGTTCTTTAAAAGACTTAAAATGGTCAAATTTTGAATAGTATTAGTGATATCATTCATTATGGTGATATATTACATAATTAAGAGAAAGAGGGAGGGGCGGTGCATTCTAAATGATTTCTAAACAAAATCAAAGTCTTATAATGTTACCATAAATTTGTATTGAGGTAGTAGAGATAGTTTTCTGTCTAAAGATTTAATTTGGAAAAGGAAGATTTTTTAAGGTTTTTGAGTTCCAAGGAACTTTTTTAGAAACAACATACGAAGCTCTTTTATCTCAAGGAAGGCAATGTTAATTCAAATTATTTTTATGCTTATGCCTCAAAGCATCAAAGGAAAAAAAACATTGAAAAACATCATGATGAGGATGGTAACTAGATTGATTGGAATTCTAGTTTAGGCAAGCATATATCTATTTATTTAAAAACTTTTTTCACCTTATAAAACACCCTAAATAAAGAGATAATTGAATTTATTTCTCATTTGATTTCTTATGAGCAAAATCAATGGTTTCTCATCATTTTCCTACTGAGGATGTTAAATTAGCTTTGACATACATCCAAATAAATCCTTGGGTATTAATGGTTTTAATCTATCTTTTTACCAACACTGTTGGGGTATTTTAGGGGCTGATATCTCAGATGCTTGCCTTCAAATCATTAGTAATGTCTCTTTGTTAGATGGCCTTGATGATATAGCTATTCTTTTTAGTCCAAAGATGTAAAAAATAGAGGTAATATAATGGTTTATATGAAATACTACATTCTACTGAAAGGAAATATCAAGGGAAGCAAGGCTTTACAACTCCAAAAGTTGACATGAGCAAAGAATATCTCATGGAATGGAGTTATCTAGCAAATTTCATGTGTAAGTTAGGTTTTCAAAAGAGTTAGATATAGCTCGTCATCATGAATATCTCTTCTGTGAATTTTTTTGTGACTCATGGAAAATTGTCCAGTTATTCCTAGTAGAGGTCTAAGGCAGGGGTACTCTCTATCCCCTTACCTCTTTATCATTTATGCATATGGCCTCACTTCCTTACTAAACAAAAGGAAGCTCATGGTTTCATTCATAAAGTGTTAGTGGTAAAAGATAACCCGTGCATTTCTCGACTTTTTTTTGCTGAAAATAGCTACTTGTCTTTTAGAGCGAATATGATCAAAGGTGCTACTCTAAGCCAAGCTTTCAAGGCCTATAAAGTTGTTTCTAATTGATGTATAAATTTTATAAATTTTTTATCATTTTCAATATCGATATGATAGTGGTTAACAAGGAGTAGGTCAGAGGTATTCTCAACATTCAGTTGGGTTTAAAATAAGATTTTATTTGGATATGCCTTTTTGTTTTGGTAAAAATAAAAATAAAGTCTTTGGTTTCAATAAAAATAAGATCCAAAAGGAATTACATGGTTAGGAAAGGACTGTTCTCTCTTGAGTAGTTAGAGAAATTTTACTTGAGATAGTTGCTTAGGCCCTTCCTAATTATACTATGAGTATTTTTCTCTTGCCAAATAGCCCATGTTCTAATCTTAAGAAGTTGTTGAGTGCATTTTGGTAGGGATCAAAAAGAGTTGGAACTAAAGGTATCTATTGGATTAGTTGGGTTTATCTCTATCGAAGCAAATTTGAAGGTGGCTTAAGTTTTTGAACTTGTCATGAGTTCATTATTTCTCTTTTAGGCAAATAGGCTTGGTGATTGCTTACTATTCCAAATTTTTTTTAGCTTCATGATTGTTTAAGGTGAAGTATTTCCCTTATTGCTCTTTTCTTAATGTAGATATAAGTAGTAATCTTGGTTTTGTTTAGAGGAGTTTGTGGGATACACATGGCCTATTGAAGAAAGGAAGTCATTGAAGGGTACATAATGGTTATAAAAAAGTGTGGAATTCCCCTTAGTTTCTAGATGAGAATTATCTATACATCACTTATGTTCCTTCTACTGCCTTGGGGCATGAGAATCTATCCATTTTTAAGCTATTGTCTGAGAATGGTTTGTGTTGGAATCTTGAGTTATTGGACTCTCTTTTTAATGCAAGAGATAGAATACTAATTCTAAAAATCCCCTTAAGTCTTTGGCAACCAATCGATTCTTGGTTATGATATGCGAATTCAAAAGGTTCTTACACTATGAAAAGTGCTTAATTTTTGGGAAATGTTAAGCTTGGGGCTCAAATTAATCATATTTCTTTTTAGAAGAAATTATTGAAGTTAAATGCACCTCCAATGTGCTTAATATTGTTTGGAAAGCCTACTCTAATTGTCTCTTTACTAATACTTTGCTCTATTGTAAGAAAGTGAATGTTGACCTTTTGTGTCAAATTTGGGGTCTTAATGATGAATTTAGTTTGCATGCTTTGCTTGATTGTACTCTTGCAAATGAGTGTTGGTTTTGATCTCTTTTTGGTTTTATAAGGGGTTCTTTTGAGAACTTTATAGATTAGCTGGCATTTATCTTAAGTAATTTCTTTATTGATATTTTTTAAAGGTTTTCATGCTTTGTTGAAGTATTTGGAGAAATCAAAATGATTTTGTATGGAATGGGGAGAGTGGTATGGTCAAATGTATACTTATTGTTGCTAGTAATGTGTTACATCAATTTTTTTTATACTAGAGCTAAGTCAATTTTTGCTTCTAATGGTGAAATTAAGGTGGTTGTTTGTTCTTTGGTTGGTTAGGTAAGTCAACCTTAGGATTGGTTAAAGTTAAATGTCGATGTAACTATGTTTGATTCTAGAAGCAAGTCAAGTTTTGGTTTCATTATGACAAATGACAAGGGTTCTTTTATTGCTACTGGTAGTGGTCATTGTTGAATATTTTGAATCCTTAGCTAAATATTTTTTAATTCATGAAGTTCTCAGCTGAATAAAGTCTCAAAATTTAGATAGTGTTCTTATTGAATCTGATGCTCAAGTTGTTACCCATGTTATTTTATCTAGTGCTCATTTAGATTCTGTTTTGGGCCTACTTATTGATGATTGTATTAGTTCAAGTTCTTCTTTAAAAAATGTAAGATATGCTTTTGCTAAAAAACAATGAATGCTATTGCTTATATTTTAGCTAGAGCTTTAAAGCCTTTATCTAGTCTTTTTGTTTGGTTGGATTCTATTATAAGCTTTTTGTATTCAACACTTTTTTTCTTTAAAAAAAGGCTAAAATGTATTAAAATGTAACCATATTTTAATATTTGTAAATGAACAATTTATTAAAATAATAAGTTTAGGTATGGAGATGTAAAAGTGTTGAAAAAGAAAATTTGCTTAAGAAAGTAAAAAAAAGAAAAAATCAACTTGTTTACAATAAGTAATAACATTTGCGTGTTAGAAGGACTAGAATTGAAACAAATGAAATGATTTATTGTTTAACCAACAGGTTTTAATGGTTTTTTGTTTAAAGAATTCTACAACATATTTAGACCAAATTAAAATTCAGTTTCTTAATTTTTTTAATCAAACCAGTTAGTTCTATCCAATTTTTACAACATTGCTTGGAACTAAACAAAAAGATTGGGTCATGTAATGCACTTCTCCTTAATTTGGGTTTTCCTTCTTGATCAATGACACCTACATAGTCATCAAAGTATATTATCATACCTTTAAAAGTCTTTACAAATATGTAGATATTCATTATCTCATCATCATCATGGTCATCATCATCACTATAAAGGCTTAATGTAGCTTTATATGCCTGTACTTGTAAAAAAATTGTATTTAATACTTGAACTTTTAAGTGTTAAATTTTACCACCCAAATTTGTATTTTTTTTTGTACAAAATAAACAATAAAATGAAGTTTCTTCATTTTGAGAGAAGAGATTATAAGACATACGTAGTTGATATGGAAAGTAATTGAATGAATGTTTGCACATGTCATTTCTATTCAATAAAATCAGATGGTTTTGTTGCATGATAAACACACCTTGATCATGGTTGGCTAACTTTAGAATGCAAATTAATTTTTTTCTTTTCATTTTTCTTTCATTTCTTCCCATTTTCCCTAATTTTCCTCCTCTGTACCTCTTATTAAAACAAATTTCTTAATTAGTTCACTGAACACTATTGTGATCAACAGAGGTGAAATGCTCATTTTTCTTTGTTTGTTTATAAAGTGTGGTGGATTTTACGGTTTGTAGTACTGAAATCATATAAATTAAAAGGATTGTGTAAACCTTATTTGTTATTTCATATTCTACCTATATAGGAGGTATTTTTACATCACTTATGTTTTTCTGTTTTTGAATTTGATTTTGAATAATAAAAAAGGGTTTGTTATGAATAAATGGCATAATTAGGGATTTGTTAGGGTAAGTGGGTATATTGTGAAATCAAATGAAAATTGAGGCTTTTATTTTAACATTCATTTATTATTTTTGTTATGGATAGTGACATAAGTTTTGTTTTATTTGCTTAGCAGTTTTTGTAAGTGGATTTTGAACATAAAAATAAATAGTGCTACAATGTCAATTGTGCTTAATCATAGGGGTAAATTAGTTATTGATCCAATAATTAAGTATGTTTGGGTGAATATGGATAAAATTTTTAAGAGAAGACCCCGTGATGGGCCTGGGCCAAAGCCCAATGGACTAAATCCTCTTATTGAATAAGTTCTCTTAAAAACCCAAAATACAAACTAGTTAGATTTGTGCCATAAATCAACTTCAGTATAATTTCCAATTTTGCCATTTTTAATATTATGTCATACAGCCCATAAATATTAAAAATAAAAATAATATGAACCAACATGAATTAAAACATAAAAATTCATGAAGAACATATATCATACACGGCATTAACAACAAAACAAACAAACAACGTGAAACTAGTTGGTCAATGCTCATAAAATGCCACAAATAATGTACAAACACTTAAAATGATTTTATGAGCCATTTAATAATTTAAATAAGGTCATATACATTGATTTAAGGTTTTTTTCAGATCTGATCTAAATGTGTTTTTGCCATTTTAATTAAATCAAAACAAACAATGTTGATTAAACATACAACAAACACAAACTAGTCATTGCTTTAAGTGATTTGTAAATTAGTCAATTACATTATCATGAACCAGAATTAAAACCATTTTAAAATATGTCCAGAATGGTTATTAATATTTAAAAATCACTTACAAACATGCCAAACATGTTTTTACATTTAATTTTGAGAAACTAGTTGTTAACAATCACATATCATGCAAACTAACACCTAGTTTCAAGATTAACATGTACAATCAGGTATATATAATTAAATCCGACCATGAACAGCTCTAAGAACATCTTAGGACAGTATATTAACATTTCATAATAATTATAATACCTAAATAATCATTTAAAATCATTTTTACACTAAAAAATGCAAAAAACTCAAAATAGAAAATTTCAGCATTGCGGTTTTATGCAACGAACGATTTTGATTCAACATGTAATGCATCCAAAGCACTAAAATAAGAACGAACCTGCTTTGATACCACTGGAGTTTATCACATGGCATAAAAATGAAGATCACGCAATGGAAAAAATAAAATTTTGATCATTCATGCTATGCAATATACAACAAAAATATCGAAACATGCAATTTTAGGATTTTGAAAACTTACAACCTTGGATGCTTTTAAAACTTGATTTTTTGCTATGGCCAATATATAAGATAGAATTATATATTGTTGATCTCAAAAACCAATGCCAAAGGAGCAGCCTTTATGCCAAACCACTCTATGCTCGTACACACACTTGCAAAGATGGCTTAAAACTAGAGTGCTAGCTATAATCTTTGTGTATTTGGCTATGGTTATTCAAATGAAGACACAAGATATGATCTTGTTCTTCCTAAGGTTTTCTAATGGCTACCCAAAATCCAAAAGAAGAAGAAAGGGTCCTTTTCCCTTGAGAGTGGCAGCATAAAGAGAGGGAAAAACTAACTAGGGCAAATAAAATTAATCAATTTATATCACTAGATTAGGAAAACTTGTAGTGGCCGAAATCCCCTAGAATTAGGTCTAATTTTCAGCCTCCATCACTTCCTAATTAAGTCATTTAAATTAATTCAAATTCTATTAGTTTTAAAATTCAAATTAATTTAAATTTACATTAGTCATTTAATCAAAACAAACTACTTCTTTAGGGTTAGTAGTTGCCGAATTCAACTAGGATTCCTAGCTTTAATTTTGGCCACATTAATTCCCTCTCAAGTATTATATCTTGATTAAATACAATTTAGGATTTAATACTCAATTACATTAATTAATCTAAGATAATTAATTAATTGAAATTAAACCTACTAATGCCGAAATTCCCTCTCTCATGGACCAAGGTTCATTTAGCAATTTTAATACCCATTACATACAGTAATTTAACTTTAAATAAAAGCCCAAATTATTGCCCAATACTTTATTTAAAATATTTTAAGCCCAATGTCTTGTATACGATCCTATAGGTTCATTTAATATTGGCAATGAATTAATAAATAATCCAAAGGCTATATATATTCTCTAGCAAGATATTATATCATTCCAAATTAAATGAAAATACAAATGACATTTAGTGACCTAATGTAATTTTGCATAGTCCCTTGCCCATAAATATCAGAATTAATATAAGGCATGGAACTAGTCATCCTTATATATACAAATTCCTTTCTTGATATTCCAGTGACACTGAACTCTCAGATAAATAATGATTACTCATTATTTCATCTTGGTATGGCCATACACTTCTTAGTTCACTGATCAAGTGGTCGATGATATTTTTCTCTCTTATCGAAGGGGATAATCCCTTTACTTCTCTCATGCACTCTAACATGAATCAGTGCATACCCAAGCATACCCATACTCGTCACTCATTTATGAGTACCTTAGGTGTATGTCAAAGTACACAGTAATTCATAAAGAGTTTCATAGAGATTTCGGGTTTAAGAACTCCAATGCAAAACTTGCACATGAGAAACACTTATGACTTGTACCATGTAGTGCTTTCATGAACGAATCAAATCCAGATACCATGTTCTAAACATATATCTATGATCTCTGATTGACACTTTAGTCCTTATGATCATTAAGACAGAACTCATTTTATCAGAGAGAGCATATTATTCTTAATTCATTTGTTATTCCCATAATAACGATTGACTAGGGATATTTAGAATAAAGTCTCAATTATTTCAAGGTCTTACAACCCTATGCCTCACACATGATAACTTAAATTGAAATAACATTCTTGGATAGTTCTATCATTTGATATGCATAGGAATACAATAGATAAAACAAATCCCTTATTTATTAACTTAAAAGCTTTATAACAATGTATTGGGGCTAGGGCTTACACTAACAGGGGCTAGTTGAAGAGTTATTATGTTATAATAAGGAGGTGTGGTGCAGAGCATAGTTCAAGTTTAATAGCTGCTATGATGTTTTTGAAAACAATATGTTTGAGTCCTTTAATGGGTGGATTTTGGCACCTAGACACAAAGAATTAATCAGTATGCTAGAAGACATAAAACACAAGATAATGAACATAATTATGGAGTCGAGGTAGTTTGCAAAGAATTGGATTTCTAATGTGTCTCCTAAGGCTATGAAATGTTTGAATTATAATAGAAAAAGAGCTACCAAGTGTAAGTTAACTTGGAATGGAGATGTGGCTTTTGAGGTAGCAGAAGGGCAATTTCAGCATACTGTGGTTTAGATTAAAAACTTGCATCTAAGGTCTTGGCAACTTAAGGGGATACCATGTGCACATGCTATTTATGACATGTTTCATTTGAAAAAGTCTTATAAAGAGCACATCGCACACTAGCACCATAACAACACATACTTAAAATCATATGGCCACTTCGTTCAACCAATCCAAAATATTAAAATATGGTCAAAATTAGAAAATCCATCAATTGAGCCACTAGAAATAAAGAAAATTCCTAAACCCAAAAAAATAAGGGAAACACATTTGATTCACCTGTAAAGAAGTATGGAACAATTTCAAGGAAATGGGTAGTTATGACATGTTCGGGATGTGAAACACCTGGATGCAACAAGAAGGGATGCCTTTAGAATGTATGCTAAATACTTTGTCTATTTTATGTCAATAAATAAACATTATGATGTCTAATGAATTTGTTTTTTTAACTTAGAATATGGCAGGAACAAATTAAGCAGTAAATCACATTGCACCTAATTAAAATCATCATAAAATGCTGAGGTACATAAATTTTATTATTATTTTACAATTGATACATAATATACCACTCATGTTATTTCTTTGTTAACAAGATTTCTTTGTGTTATTGATTGTCAAATAGACTATTTCAATAGCAGTAAGGGATAGAGGACATATAAGAGAAGGATGGAAAAAGTTTTTGAGGCACAAAAAGTTATAGTAGGAGTTGATCTTTTACCACCTAATGTAACTATTACTATACCAAGCACAATAAAAAGGGGAAAGGAAAAGGATAAGGCATCTATTTGTGGTAGAGATGGTAGAGGAATAGGAGAATCGTCTATTATTGGACAACATTAGGTGATGGACATACAAGTGGCATTGGTAGGGGTCAATCATTAATGGCAATGGAAGGAGTTAAATTTGTGCATTAAAGGTCCAAACAACCATCGATTAGGGGAAAGGTAGAGGTAGATATGGTAAGGGTTACTACAATTTTGACAAAAAAAGGCCATATGGTTATGATGTTTGCATAAATGAACACACTAGTGATATGGTTCAAAAGAGTGGACATTTGCAAAGACGTATACAAAGTTTATAGCAAATTACTAGAGCAGGTGTAAATGTTAATCTTGGTTTCCAGCCCCCACATCTCAAATTTTATAGACAATTAGCAACTTAGCCTAACTAGTTCAGCTAATAATGATTTGTGAATGCTTAGCTATAACTTTTTTTTAGCACAATTATGATGTGGTTGAATGTGTATTTGTTGTTATTAGCTGTAGTTAGGACATCTTGTAGTTTTGATTTTTGTTTAGGTATAATCTAGCTATAGACATCGTGACCTGAGGCAACCTAGATTAGGGTTACCCAATGATGAGGAAACAATATATTACTAACAGCAGGTTTGGATCTTGAAGCTCTAATCATGGATTTTTCATTTTATCTTAAAAATTTCCATGATTTTCTAAATGTTTTTGAATGATCTCGAGTGTTTTGACAAAATACATGAAAAACCTTATTTTTAGACTGGCAGTGATGATAGACAACCGTTTGTCACTAGAGAGGTGGTTGTTTGTGTGTCTTTATCACTAGAATTGTGTAAATTATGGATATTTTAGTGAAAGTGTTGTTTGGTGATGAAGGACGGCCGTCCCTCACTTATAGATGCCCGTCCATAGGTCAAAACCTAGATTTTCCCACGTTTTCTTGGGATTTCAAAAAGAGGAAAGTTACCTGAAAAGATCAGGTTTATATTTTGGGGGTTTTATCTCCTAATGTGGTGATTTTTGATTTGTAATGGGAGTAAAACTCTTCTTGAGATATAAAAGCAAAAATCTAGGGTTTTTAAGTGAGAGATCATTATTCTTTGAGAGCAACCATTAGAGAAAGAAGAAAGCTGATTTCTTTATCTCTTTAAAAAGGTTTATACTTTAGCAATCTTTTTAAAACCCAAGGAATTCCATATTTACTTTGAGAATCAAAAAGCATGATTCGAAGCAAAGATTTGGGCTATAAAAATCATAGAGTCAAAATATCTCCTGAGGATAATATTCTAGGCTTATCCATATTTTCTCTTTATAATTCATTCACATGCTTTTGTGATTGTTAAATGTTGATTTAATTTGTTTTGATTGTTAAAAATAAGTAGCATGCATGTTTTATCAAATTGGAGTTCGTTTCTGGTTTGTGTGATATGCTAGAGGCATGATGAGTTATGAGGATTTCTCCATTGTTGTTGTAAATATTTTCCTCTTTTTATGTGTATACATATTGTAGTTTTACAATTTCAATGTGATATGATGTATGTTTTAGTGTTTTAATGTGTTTTGGCATAATTTAATGTTTTGTTATTATGTATCTAAGACTAAGGCATTTATTTGAGCAATTTTTTGCATTTTTCCTTCGTTCTGCAAAATTTTGTTCTGTTCCAGAGGTGACAGACAGGAAAAAGGTTTGAAGGACGACCGTCCCTCATCCGAGGGATGGGACGTCCTCTTTCCTTCCCTTTGGCTGTCCCTCGCTTCTTTTGACTGTCCCTAAGATATTTTTATAGTGTTTTTCATTAAATTCTTGTGGTTCTTTGCGTTTCTAAGTTATTTTATTGTTGTACGATGTTTATGCAATACTTAGTGTGTTTTGCTACTGTACCTGTAATTAGTTCGTTTGTATGAGCAAATTGTGTAAATATTTCATCTTTAATGCTAATTAATTTGCTTGTTTGATGTTTTTTGAGTAATTGGTAAATTTATGGCTGTGGAGGACATATAATATTTGTATGGGAAGTTGTGCACTCGCCATGGACACCATCTTACCTCGGGTTACATCTTTATTTCAAATTCTTTTATTCGCTTATTATGATGTTGCTTATTAGTTTATTATTTATTTCCTTTGTTATTAGTTTGTTTATTTTATACGTATAATTTTTTTAGGGTTGTAATAGTTAGTAAAAAAAAGGGATTTTTTGAGCACGTTAAACCAAAAGACATTTGAAGCATTTTCTAGCAAAATGAATTAGAATTTTTCCATAAAATATGGACCAATGTCCAATTTTTTACTCGAAATTCACATAATATAATAAAACCTCTTTTTTTTACAAAATATGCATGAGGGAACTAATTTATGTATGTGATTTACTTTCTTCATTGGACAATTTTCTTATGTAATAATTTTAAGTAGGATTTTTATTTTTAGTATTTATTTATTGCTTTCTTGTTTGAATGGGATGTTTACTAAAATTTTAGTGCTTGCATTGTGTGGGAGAGGAGAGTGGACTAATTTTAAAACTCAATTATAAAACAATGCCTAACCAAGATGCCTAATAAGAGGGATGTGGGATGTCCCAAACACCAGTCTTTGTTTAGGCGTCAAGATAAGGTCAAGATTTAATTCCCAATGCTTTATTGGGTGGTGACTTCATGACACCTGCCTCTTTAAGCCCACTAGTAGATGCCTTCATGGGTTGACCGTCAACAATAATTACGATTCAAACCTTCTTATTACGAAGTGGCCACTTTATGATTAAAAATGAGCCTCCTCCGGTCTTAGGCCCTACAATGGGCTTTCAAGAATGAATCTAGAACATAAGGGTGAGCTTCCGGTGACATCATAGTGGTGACTCCACTGGGGACTAAATAGACCTTACTTCGAAAAGCATCTTGGTTAAGTTCTTTATGATTGGGTTTTTATTAATTAATCCTCTCCCCTTTTTGAATTGCATTTCTTGCATATATTTTAAGCCTTAAACTTAAGTTAGGCATCCTTTTTAGCCTAGGTGTTATCCTCAAACAACCTCTACATTTACTCAATGTAGGGAGGTGTCAAGGAGACCCACCAGCCCATGTTTAATACCAAATGGTATATAAAATGGTGACCCATCAGTCATTATGTTCATGATGAGCTAAACCTATTGGTAGAGACCATGCTTGGGTAGCCCTAAAGTTTTATTACCCTTGAGTTAAGCCCATGTAATGACAATAGCAACTTCCCCTAAGTTGTATAACCATAATAACTTTTACTTGTTATGTAGACCTTTTTGTATTGATCAAACTCAAACAAATTAGGAGATAATAGTCAAAGGCTACCATATCCCGGTGGGCCCAACCCGATTTGGTATGAGTTAGTCAAAATACACAATGGTAAAAAATTCATAAGCCTACACTTTTAATTAGAGAGGTTATGCCGTCGATTTTCTATCATGCATCATGCTCATCTATTGGATCCCCTTATGACCCACGAACTAAGCCCATCTAGGAAAGAGACCATACGACATCTTGTGTGGGAGTAATAAGGTTAGAAGGCTTTGTCTATGCTTATATGTGTTTGTGATTGATGTTTAACAAAACATGCATTGCATTCATGCATCATGTATATAGTTTGTACATAAATCATTTATCATGCATCATCTATAATATCTGATTATTGTAGCCATGATAGACTTATTTAGGTGGTCTGGAGGGTCGAATGGGCACCGGATATGAAGGTCCATATCTAGTTTACTGAGGTTAGATTTTGGTTTATATTTGGGTTCGGAGGTTAGTTCCAAGTTGGGTTTCATTCAGTTATCGAAAAGTAGCAAGAAACACATTTAGAAATGGCAAACGACGAAGTGAATGAGACCAAAAAGGGAATGAGACTAGGAGAGTTGCTAATAATACCATAGGGAGGTTTTCATTTTTAAGGGAAAGGGTGAACGTCACTCCTTCTACGTCTTCAACAATGAGGGATGACTTAGACTAGAGGTTAGATAGATACCTACAGGAATTTGAGGAAAGGATGTTAGCTATAATAAGAGGAATGATGGCTTCTATAGCACCTAACGCTAGAATTGAGCTTGTGGTACCTACTCGTGAGACAGCAAAGTCGACTCATGTTGGGAATGCTACCATAGTTGATACCACTGTGCTTTGAGATCCACCTAGGAAGGAGAGGAGGCATAATCTCGAGGATGACTTCATAGAGGAAGAGGATGAAGACTATGTCCCTTTAGTGATGAATATGAGAATAAGGGGTCCTAGTGCTGAGGATCTAGCTTTCTAAAAGATAGAGGAGAAGATAGAAGCTATGTCCAGGTTGTTGTCAGTTGGTAGGGGGATAAACCTCGAAGATAAGGATCTAGATGGAGAGAAGCCACTGCCTTAAAGGTTTAAAATGCCATACCTACCCAGGTTTGATGGTACCTCAGACCCTTTACCCCACATTAAATAGTACACACTTATCATGAAGGGGACCACCCCTTCTAAGAAATAAAAATTGGAATACTTTTGCTTGAGCTTGATTAGGACTGTAATAGACTGTATCACAGTTTGGATAGGCATACTAAAGAGGATTGGGACCTATTGATAGAGAAAGTTCTCAAGTAATACGATTGCAGTATGATAATAAAAGTCACCCTGAAGGACCTCGAGTTACACCAAAAGAAGCATGATGAGTCTTTTCATGAGTATCTCACAAGATAGAGGAATAGGGTGATGGAGATGAAAAGGAAGCCTAATACAGTTGATCAAATCAGGTTGTTCATTTGAAATGTAAGTCCATACTTGAGAGATGGTTTGAAAATGAAGGGTCCAAAAAACTGGGAGTCCCTAAAAAATATAGTTATAGAAACTGAAGGGGAGTATTTAGCCAGAAGGGCGGGTACCAATAATATGAGAAGGAATTTTTGTGATAATAAGGCTATCAGGAATATTAGTGGGTAGAACAGAGCTAGAAAGAATATAGAGGTATTCATTATAGAAGCTAGCCAACAGAGATGTTATTCTGACTTGGAAAAATCATTGTCTTGGGTTTTAATAGGCTGGTTAAAGAAGGAAAGCTTTAGCTATTACCATCAAGGCCTGCAAAGAGCTAAGGGTTGCCCTACCATAGGGAGGATCGATACTATGCATACCACCAACACATAGGGCATTTGACTGATTATTGCCGTACTATGAGGAACAAGATTCAAAACTTGATAGATAACAAGCAAATTTTAGACCATAAAAAGAGGGATAAGAAGAAGAAGGGAGGATACTATGCCATGCCTCCACCTGTGCACATGAATGAGTTTAGCTTGCCTGAGTGGTACGTGATGAAAAATCTATACAAGAATGAGTACTTAGTTGTTACTTGCTTCACCTCAAAAGTAACAAAGCAGTTGAGGTAAATTGGCCAGTTTCTATGATTGACTATTGGGATACCCCTACAAAGAGTGAAGATAAAAGGGATTTGGTGCCTATTGACATCTAGAGTTTAGCCAGTAAGGATGAAAAAGAATTAGAGGAAAAAGGAGTATAGGCAATCAAAAGAAGTGGGAGAGTGGCCCTGGAGATTGAAAGGTAGCCGGCTCCTGCTGCGATGCCAACAGAGAAAGAAGTTGAGAATGAT
Organism: Excoecaria agallocha; assembly: GCA_037975025.1. Taxonomy (NCBI): domain Eukaryota; kingdom Viridiplantae; phylum Streptophyta; class Magnoliopsida; order Malpighiales; family Euphorbiaceae; genus Excoecaria; species Excoecaria agallocha. The sequence goes on along the minus strand of CM075820.1, from coordinate 31,064,184 downwards.
AAGATAATTAAGTAATTGAAGAAGAAAAAGGTTTATATATGTATTTGGGATTTGTTGAGGCAATCTCCTTTGCATAGACATAAATTAGTGGAGGCCTTGAGTGAAGTTACTATTGCTACCACTATCTTAACCTCTAAATTACTGGATTTTGGTTAGGGGAGGAATCGGGTAAAATGTAATGTTCTCTGATGCTGACTTGCCTGCAGAAGGAAGAAACTATAATCGTCTTCTTTACATAAAAACTTAGGTTAATTGGAAGCACACAACCTATATGATGATAGATGACAACTCATCCACTAATGTTTATCCATTAGTAAGAATTTCAGCCTTCGGGTTAAATAAGCACATGCTAAGTAAGTCTAATTTGACTATTTCTTCATATGACAACTCCGAAAGGCAAGCTGCTAGGACCTTTAAGTTTGTGGTGAAAATAAGACCTATTGAGACAGAAGCTGAGTTTGTAGTTTTGCCTATCCAAGAAAATATCTCTGTGTACTACTTAGGAGACCATGGTTCCATAAGTTAGGAGGGGTACCCTCCACCTTGCTCCAAATGATTAAGATTCCTTACAATTGACAAATAGTCACTATCAAAGAATTAATGGAGAACCAGGTGTCTACGCTCGAAATAGCCAAACAACCATTTAGTAGGTTTCATGTGGCAGTTATTAAAGATGAAGAAAATACAAATGACTTTCCCGACAGTCCTCAAGTGATCAATATGCTCAAGAGAATGAATTTTTTGCTTGGAGCTGGCTTAGGCAAGAATTCTCAAGGACCTCAAATTGTTATGGCTGCAAAGGGTCAGAAGGACAAGAAGGGGTTAGGCTTCATAGGTTCTAGTAAGAAAGGGAAGGAAAAGAAGGCAGTGGAAAGAATCCCTCATATTTCTAAGAGTTTTGTACCAGCCTCCGGCCTGTTCCTTTATTGTAGGGAGAATGAACCTCAGATGATAGGTGATGAGTTAGTATCAGGATTTAAGCTGTTGAATGATGTCTTTGATTGGAAATAAGGAATCATTAAACCAATTGATGGTTTTTGGGATGAGGAAATTCTACTGTACCATTCAGCCTGGGATAACGAAACACTAGAGAAAGTTATGATAGAGAAGCTGCTTGTTAGGCAAAAAGAAGATGCGGATTGAGGAGCCACCTAAAGATGAACCTAGGATTGGAGAGACACTTGATGGTGACAAGATTGAAGAAGAAACTTTTATTGATGTTATTTACGTTCTCGAACCTTTTAATGAGAATAATGTCTACTCTTTTGATTACATTAATGAGAAAAACAATTTTGCTTACTTGTGTGATGTTTCTTCTGATTTCAATATGTATGATTATGATCATAAAGAATTTATATTTGACATTAACTTAACAAGCACATGTTCATTCAATCTCGGAACTAAATAAAACCCAAAATAAATTTTATTAACATCAGATATAACTCCTAAGGAGAGAGAAAAATTTGAGAGAATATTTAAAAAATATGAATAATTCTTTGCTTGGACCTATAATGACATGCCGGGGATAGGTTAAGAAGTCACTGAACATTCCATTCCAATGTACCTAGGGTATAAAAAAGTTAAACAAAAGCTTATAAGACTTAGGCCAAAATGGGTTGTGAAAGTTAAGGAGGAAGTTAGAAAGCAAATAGAGGCTAAGTTCTTAGCAAAAGTTTAGTACCCCACATGGCTAGCAAACGTAGTCCCTGTAGTAAAGAAAGATGGAAGGGTAAGAGTATGTGTGGATTATAAAGAACTAAATAAAGCATATCCCAAAGATGACTTTCCTTTGCCTCATATAGATATTTTGGTTAATAGTGTAGCTGCCTGTGCCATGTATAGTTTTGTGGATGGATATGTAGGGTACAATCAAATTCTAAATAAAATAGTGGATAGGATAAAAAAAGCTTTCATAATCGAATAAAGGACATTTGCCTACAAGGTTAAGCCTTTTGGACTTAAAAATGCAAGACCTAACTATCAAAGAATGGCCACGAAGATTCTAGATGATTTGATCCGCAAGGGAGTAGAGGTGTATGTAGATGACATGGTGATTAAGTTAGTTACTAGAGAAGGTCACTTTGATGCATTGGAGAAGTTCTTTCAGAAGGTTAGCAAGTACAATCTCTACCTTAATCCGAAGAAGTGCATATTTGGGGTTACTTCAAATAAGTTTTTAGGCCATGTCATGAGTGAAAGAGGTATAGAGGTAGATCTTAACAAGGTAAAGGCCATTAGGGAGATGCCAGTACCCTAAAAAGAAAAAAGAAGTCAAGGGGTTCTTAGGAAAAATTTAGTATATAAATAGGTTCATCACCAAGTTAACTTCAATTTATAAACTGATCTTCAAGCTACTAAAGAAAGATCAGCCTGTAGTTTGGAATAAGGATTGTAAAAAAACATTTGATACCATCGGGGATTACCTATTACATCCACTAGTGTTGAGATTGCCTTAGGCAGGAAAACCCCTAATTCTGTACCTAGCAATAAAAGATAGCTCAGTAGGGTCTATAATGGCACAAGAAGATGATTTTGGGATTGAGTATATAGTATACTATCTCAGTAAGAAATTCCTCTCTTATGAGGCAAAATACGCAGAAGTTGAAACGATTTATCTAGTGGTCATATGGGCATTTAAGAAGTTGAGACACTGCTTCCATTCTTATAGGATACAAACCATAGCTAAATAGAATCCCCTTAGATACCTACAATAGCCCCTTTGCTATTAGGAAAGATGGGAAAATGGTTGATTCTCTTGTAGAAATTTGACATAGAATACATCACTAGGAAAACCATTAAGGGAAGAGCAGTGACAAAGTTCCTAGCTGATCAGCCTCTAGAAGGTGAAGAGATGACCTATAAATTCCCCCATAAAAATATAAGGACCATAACAGTGCAAGGGTGGAAAATGTATTTTGATGGAGTTATTAACAACAAAGGAGTAGGAGCAGGAGTGATTTTGGTTACCCCGGAAGGAGAAAGGATGCCATTAGCTAAAAAGTTGAGATACAAGTCACAAATAATGAAGTGGAGTATGAAGCTTGCATTTTTGGGTTAGAGGCTCTACTGGTTATAGGGACAAAGTCTATAGAAGTGTTTAAAGATTCATCTATAATGGTTTACCAATTGAGGGGTGAATGGTCAGTGAAAGAAGAATGCTTGCTGCTTTATCTTAAGTACTTAAAAATTTTAAGCAGTCAGTTAGAGGTTTGCACTTTTGGATATGTACCTAGGGAAGAAAATTATTTAGTGGATGCCTTAGCTACCCTAGTATCTATATGGGATAATCTGAAGGGAGGGATTATGAAACCTATATTAGTTTTAAACTATGATAGGCCATGCTTTAAAAAGGAATAGATCATGGATATTGAGGTAGACGACTAATGTGGGTTAATTCATGCATAATTTCAGAATGTTTTTGTGAAGTAAATATTTAGTTTTAGTCAAGTTTTTATGTGAAACATTGTGCTTTTTATGTGTTTTTGTTGAAAGTGTGTTTAGGGAGTATAGGAGCTAGAACGAAGGAAAAGAGGTAGAAATCAAGCAAAAGAAGAAGTCCTGTCACGAGTGCGAAAGGAGTCGTGAGAGTGACACAACAAGGCTTCAAAGGAGGAGGTCAACGCAGAGAGAAAAAGTCAAGATATATGGGACCATGCTCTATCGCAAGCACGACATCCTTTGTGGACCTGACAACAAAGGGAATTTTGGTGGTTACTTTTAAGAGGACACTTGAAGATTTATGTCATTCCATCAAGGGTTGCCTACTATTGGAGGGGCATTTCTAAAGGATACAAGGATTGGAATCCAATATATATTGACACAAGAAGTAGTTAGAAAAATATATATGCACAAGTGTGGAAAGAACAATTAACAATTCCTATTTTTCTTTTGATGTAATTAGTACATTTTTAGTTTTGATCTTTTGAGAAAAAGACTAGCAAAAGGAAGAAGATCTACTTAGAGAGTGGAAAAGGGTTGAGAGATTTTTTTTACTATCTCTTATCTATACTTCTTCTTTATTTAGTTAAATGATATTCATTTAGGAACTTGAACATTGTTGTTTATATATTTCAAGTTCTTAGTAATATATACTTAGTCTTATTTGTAGAATTCTTCGTTAGTACTTTATACATGATTAATATAAGCAAGAATATGATTGAGAAATATATTCTCCCTTATAACTAGTAAAGATTTATTATCAAAATATCACTTAAGAGATCAGGATATTAGGGTAATTATTATAAGTTGGCTCTCAATTCTAGAATAAGTGTTTACAATTAACTAACACCTTAATGAGAATTAAGGGTTAGAATTATACGTGCATGTTTTAAGATTAACTATTTCATGTCGAGAGAATGAATTAGGACATTAATCCAACTTGGTTTGCATTGTAAGATTAAAATTTAAGTGAGAGAATTAGTTCAAGTTCAATTTATATCTTATAATATAAATCTTTAATTGTCTTCTTTAATTATCACTAAACTATATTAAATTAGTATGTCTAGTTGTCAAATAGATTTTAGTTAATTTAATAAATCTTGAATATTGTAAAAAAGATTAAGAATTGAGTAATAGTGTGTAATCATTCATCATTTCCCTATGGGAACGATATCTTAAGTACTATAATCGATAAATCATACACTTACAGATTTAGCACTAACAAGTTTTGGCGTCGTTGCCGGGAAAATAAAAGATGTTTATATAGATTGCCATTATAATGCTTGATTCAAGATTTTGGATTAGAATAGTTATTAAGTGTTTTTTTGTTTGTTTATTTTAAATTACAGGTTTAAGAGTTCGAGTGCATGCCTAAAACAAGGAGTTCTCAAGAAGAACTTGAACACTTAAATCCAGAGATAGAAATATTTTTGTTATGTAACTAGAAACCAAAGAAAAAGAAGACTAAGAGATTAACCATGGCAGAAGATAATCCTCCACGGTTGATGGATTATGCTATGCTTGCCTTCAGTGGTACGCAATAAGGAGTAGTAAGACCTATGATAAATGCTAATTAATTTGAGATAAAACCCTCTCTTTTGCAAATGGTTCAGAATAGTATTCAATTTTATGGATTGCCAAATGAGGATCCTAACGCTCATTTAGCAAACTTTCTCGAAATTTATGATAATTTTAAGATAAATGGAGTTTCTGTGGATGTAATTAAGCTTCAGCTTTTTCCTTTCACAATGAAGGATAAGGCAAAAGCTTGGTTAAACTCGCTTGCAAGAGGTTCAATTACCACTTGGGATCAATTGGCCCATGCGTTTATTTCAAAGTATTTTCTATTAGCTAAGACCGCTAAGATTATTAAAGAAATTACTACTTTTATGCAATAAGATAATGAATCTTTGTATGAGGCATGGGAAAGTTTTAAGGAATTGCAGCTAATTTGCCCTCATTATAATCTTCCAAAAGAGTTACTTATGGAAAATTTTTATAATGGTGTAAACCCCAACACTAGAGGAACCATTGATGCGGCTGTTGGAGGATCTCTTATGAGGAAGATCACAGATGCGGCCTTTGAGTTGTTGGAGGAAATGTCAATAAATAATTATATGTGGCCTATAGAAAGAGCCAAGGTATCACCTCCTTCCCCTACTAAAGGTGTCAATTCTATAGATTTAGTTGTGGCTTTACAAGTCCAAGTTGCTGCATTGTCACATAAAATTGGTAATTTGAGTATGGGAGGAACCCCACCAAATGGTTGTACCCTTTGCAGTCAATAAAGGCATGTAAGTGAGAGTTATGGGGCAGGTTTGTCTAGTACGGAGGAACAAGTGAGTTTTATGCAAGGTCAAGGGCGCATAAACCTATATTCAAACACTTATAACCCTAGTTGGAGAAATCATCCTAATTTTTCTGGGGGAAATGAACAAAATAGAGGAACTATAGGTTTTTAGCCAGGTCAAGATAGATTTGGTGATTTAGAGGTTAAAATGGATAGGTTTTTTGAGGGTATTAATTTAAAAATTAACTCTCAAGATGAAAAATATAAGAGGTTAGAGTCTAAGTTTGATCAAATAGCGAAGAATTAATCATTATCCATACATAATTTAGAGGTCCAAATGAGTTAGTTAGCAAGTACACTACCTTTAAGACTTCAAGGGTGCCTTCCAAGCAACACGAAGGATAACCAATAGGAGCAGTTGAAGGCCATTTCACTTAGGTCAGGTAAGACATATGTAAATAAATTTTCATCTAATAAGAATGGAGTTTTCCAGGAAATTTAGGAGGAAGATAAAGCTTCTATCATGAGTGCACCAAAACCCGCAAGCGTAATAGAAGAGTCCAAGCAATAAGGAGGGAAATTCCAAAGGAAAAATTTATCAACCTCGTCCAGCATTTTTGCAGCATTTGAAATAGAAGGATATGAATAAGCAATTTCTTAACTTTTTAGATAAATTAAATAAATTGTATATTAACTTGTCATTTGTTAAAGCTATTACCCAAGTTCCCAATTATGCTAAATTTTTGAAGGATTTAATTTCTAAGAAAAGAAGTTGGGAGGATGTGGCCACCGTTGCTTTGACTGAGGATTATATTATCACCAATAATTTACAAACTAAATTGAAAAACCCTGGTAGCTTTACTTTTCCATGTACTTTAGGGGATATAGAGTTTTCTAGGTGTCTTTGTGATCTAGGGCCTAGTATTAACCTCATGCCACTTTCAATCTTTAAGAAATTAGGGTTAGAACATGTGAAAACTACTTTTATGGTGTTACAACTTGCTGATCAATCTTTAAAGAAACCATATGGTACTATTGAGGATGTATTAGTTAAGGTTGATAAGTTTAGTTTACTAGCTGATTTTGTGATACTTGACTTTACTTATGATGCTAATTTCCCATTAATTTTGGGTAGACCTTTCATGAATATTGGTAGGGCTTTGGTTGATGTATTGGAAGGTAAATTAATCTTAAGAGTAGGGAATGATAGTGTAGAGTACCATATGGACAAAGCACTAAAATATCCCATTGAAGAAAATGTATGCATGAAGGTTGATGTAATTGATGAATATATACTTGAAGTATTAGGGGTTGAGGTTTCCATGACAGAATCTCATTATGAAGGGAACAATGACAATGAGGATCAAGGTGTTCACATGCCAGAAATTTTACATTGGAGTGAGGATCCATTACCTCCATCAATTGTAAGTGCTCTTAATGTGAAATTGAGTGAGTTACCTAATCATTTAAGGTATGCATTTCTCGGAGCAAATTTTACTTTGCCAATTATTATTTCTAATAGACTTATGAGTAAGCAAGAGGAGATGTTATTGCAAGTGGTTATGAAGAGAATTAGAAGTATAGGTTGGCAGATTTTGGATTTAAGAGGAATCAGTCCAAATATGGTCATGTATAGAATTCATATGGAAGAGGGCTATAAACCTAAGGCTGATAGGCAAAGAAGGTTAAATCCTAACATGAAAGAAGTGGTTAAAAAGGAAGTCATTAAGTTGTTAGATGCTGGGATTATCTATCATATTTTGTATAGTGAATGGGTTAGTCCTATTTAATGTATGCCTAAGAAAGGGAGGATGACTGTAGTAAGGAATGAGAATAGGGACTTGATTCCCACTAGAACAACCACAGGTTGGAAGGTTTGCATTGACTATAGAAAATTGAATACGGCCACTAGGAATAATCATTTTCCTTTACCATTTATAGATCAAATGTTAGAAAGGATTGCTGGTCATTCTCATTATTGCTTTCTTGATGGTTTCTCGGGTTATTTTAAAATTTTTATTTACCCTAGTGACCAAGAGAAAATGACTTTTACTTTTCCTTATAGTACTTTGCATATAGGAGGATGCCTTTTGGTTTGTATAATGCGCCTGCAACTTTTCAAAGTTACATGACTTCCATTTTTGGGGATATGATTGAAGAGATAATGGAAGTATTTATGGATGACTTTTCTATGTATGGAGATTCATTTGAACTTTACTTGAATAACCTAGATAGAGTTTTGGCTAGATGTGAGGAGACAAATTTAATGCTCAATTGGGAGAAATGCCATTTTATGGTTGAGGAAGATATTGTATTAGGACATAAAATTTCAAGGCAAGGGATTGATGTAGATAGGGCTAAGATCGAATTAATTGAGAAATTGCCTCCACCTACTACACTAAAGGGTGTGAGATCATTGTTTGGACATGCTGGTTTTTATAGAAGATTTATTAAGGATTTTTCTTTAATTGCAAAGCCATTGGCAAATCTCTTAATAAAAGATGTTCCTTTCAATTTTAATGATTCATGCTTAGTAGCTTTTGAGAAATTAAAGAAAGCTCTCATAAGTGCACCTATCATAACTTCACTGGATTGGAACTTGCCTTTTGAGATAATGTGTGATGCAAGTGACCTAGCTGTAGGATGTGTCTTAGGTCAACGGAAAGATAAGAAGTTGCATGTTATTTAATATGCTAGTCACACTCTTTCGAGTCCTCAATTGAATTATACAACCATAGAAAAAGAAATGCTTGCTGTTGTGTTTGCTTGTGATAAATTTAGATCATACTTGTTGGGATCTAAAGTTATTATTTTTATAGATCATGCAGCTTTACGGTATTTGTTTGCTAAGAAGGATACTAAACCTAGGTTAATTCATTGGGTTCTCTTATTACAAGAATTTAACATCGAAATACGAGACAAAAAAGGTTGTGAGAATTTAGTGGCTGATCATTTATCAAGATTAGAGAATGAGGATGGGCCTATAGGTCACGATAATTAAATAAATGAGGAATTTCCTGATGAGTCTTTAATGTTAGTTAATCACTTTAATACACCATGGTATGCAGACTATGCTAACTATATTGTTGCAGGAATTATGCCTTATGGTTTATCTTTTCAGCAAAGGAAGAAGTTTTTCTATGATATCAAACATTATCTATGAGAGGAGCCATATTTGTTCAAAGTTTGTGGAGATGGAGTTCTGTGTCAAGGTGTAAGCGAAGATGAGTACCTTAATATTTTATCTCATTGCCATTCAGCTTTATATGTAGGACATAATGGTAGTGGGAAGACGACAACTCGTATCTTTGAATGTGGGTTATATTGGCCAACATTGTTTCCAAATGCAAAGAAGTTTGTGGCTCAATGTGATAAATGCCAAAGGACAAGAAATTTAGGTAAGAGGGATGAAATGCCCTTAACAAATATTTTGGAAGTGGAGGTCTTTGATGTATGGGGTATAGACTTTATGGGTCCTTTCCCTACATCATTTGGCTAAAATTACATATTATTTGGAGTGGATTACGTGTCCAAGTGGGTAGAAGCCAAAGCTATGCCAACTAATGGTTCTAAAGTAGTGGTAAAGTTCTTGAAGAAAATTTTTTCAAGGTTTGGAGTGCCTCATGCCATTATAAGTGATTGAGGTATGCATTTTATAAATTGATCTTTTGAGTCATTATTACATATGTATTGGGTGCATCATAGAGTGACTAAACCTTATCATCAACAATTAAGTGATCAAGTAGAGAATTGAAATGAATTTTATAGAAGAGTGTCTCTAGTTCACATAAGGATTAGGTGCATAAGTTAGATGATGCACTTTAGACATATAAGATAGGTTTTAAAACACCTATTGGTATGACTCCATATAGGTTAGTGTATGGCAAAATATTTCATTTGCCTGTAGAATTGGAACATAAAGCTTATTGGGCTATTAGAGCTTTGAATTTTGATCTTAAATAAGCTGGTATGCGAAGGTGTTTGCAATTGAATGAATTGGATGAGTTATGACTTAGTGCTTATAATAATGCTAGAATTTATAAGGAAAGGACAAAGAAATGGCATGATGCTCACATTAAGCAAAAGAGTTTTAAATTAAGAGATAAAGTTCTACTCTTTAACTCTAGATTGAAGTTATTTCCTAGAAAATTAAGATTTTTTTGGAGTGGACCATTTCTTGTAACTCAAGTGTTTGACCATGGGTATTTAGAACTTAAAAATGATAAAGGTGAATTATTCAAAGCTAATGATCAAAGGTGTAAGGTGTACTTAAAAGGAAGTTTTCATGGTAGAGAGGTTTCTGTGTCTTTCTTAAAGTGGTTAATCATTGAAGTCTTGTTTACTAACTCTTTCTATCTATTAATATATGTATTTTTGAATGTGTTTTATTTTTTTTTATTTTTTATTTTTGATGTTTAATATTATACAAGCTTAAGAAGTGTTGTGTTTTAAATATTTGATTGATGTCAAGTGTGGTAAATTTCATTAGTGTTGTTTTTCTTTTTCAAAAGTTTTCAAAACTTGAATTCTTAGGTTGGATTCTATCGCGAGCGTGATGAATAGCGGAATGCATTCTGTTGTGAGTGCAACAAAGCGCGGATTTTGAATTTTTAGGGCAGTTTCCAATCGTTGCAATGGTTAATTTTCCCTATAAATAGGTTTTGGAACCCTAAATTGTCATTTTCAATAGTTTTTACCCTTTTTTCTTTAGATTTCTCTCAACTTTTCTTTCCTCTTTATCTCTTATTTCTAATTTCTTTTATTTTGTGTTCAATCTTCTCCAAGTTTTTCAATTGTAACTTGTTTCTTTGTGAATTTACACTCTTTTTGTTGGTTCAAAATGGTGAGATTGAAGACTATGGCCAATAGAGACAAGGTAAAAGGGAAGACTGCTGGGAGTTATTCTCAACCAGAAAGTGGAACCACCATTCACCAGGATGTGTATGATTGTCCATTTCCAATTTACAGTGAGATTGAAGGTCAGAAATTTAAAATTTTCTCTAAGAAAGAATATGTGGGTATGTGGCATTTAGACTTTGCTTTGTTAGAGGATTTAAAAATTGCTCAAGCATTTAGAAAATATATTAAATACATGAAATGGGAGCAATTTGTTAACATGAAATTACCTGTTAAGAAGGATTGGGCTATTGAATTCTTTGTTACTTTATCTTATGTGGATGATAGGAAGATAAAAATGAAATTTAGGCATGAAGGAATTGGATATATTTTTGGTTTTAAGGAAATGCATGAATGGTTTGGTTTTCCTTTGAATGGACATACTTTTATTCCTCAACAATTTATTGCTTTTGATGCATGGAAGAAGTTGTCTGGTTTGCCTCTTTTTGATAATAAGACTTCTACCAATAGGCAAATTAAGGATAATATTTTGTTATTGTTTCATAAGTTTTTATGCCATGCATTATTTGGTAGAGTTGAAAGTAACAAAGTTTAGGCCAAAGATTTGTTTGTTTGTCCCTTATTCAAGCCAAAAAGATACTTTGCTCTATTGACTTTATTTTTGATAGTTTATACCATGCTTCCATTGCCAAGACCAAGACTGTAGGCATGGGGAATATGGTCACTGGAATTGTGTTAGGTTGTTTGGGAAAATTGTAGGGATTTGAGCCTGAGGAGAATGAGGTTGTCACTATGATGGATGTCAAGTTCTTTCACAATTTTAGGTTGTTGAAGCGTGATGGCTATCCCCTGCATTTTTATCCTATGAGGAAAGGTATGCTAGGGATGAAGGAGGAAGAAATAAATCCCCTATTACTGCTGATGATGATTTAGCTGATAGTGCAAGTGAGGAGGAAAATGAGGATGTTTCTGCTGCTAGTGAAGGAGGGAGTTCTACAAGGTGGGAGAAAGATTAGATCGATTGTACAAAATGGATGATTCTAATAAGAGTTTGGAATCCAAGGTGGTCCACATAGAGGCAAGCCTGAAGGATATGCATAAAAGTCACAAAAGTCTAAGCAGGAAGCTACTGTCCTTTTTCAAAAGAAACAATGTCGAATTCATCCCCTCTCCATCGGATTCGCCTAGTGGAGCTACATGAGGGAAGTACTTTACTTCTTTTTGTTTATTTTTGTTTTTGTTTATTATGTTTTCTTTTTGTTTTGTTCATATGTGGTTTGTGTTTTTGTGGTTTCTTTTTTTAATAATTATATGGTGTTTCTTTTGTTTCCCTGTACAATGAGGATATTGTGTCCTTTAAGTGTGGGGAGGTGTATATGTAATGTGTTAATATGTGTTAGATAGTAATTAGTATGTTGTTCTTACATGCATGTTAAATTGTGTAGGCTCTTGTGAGTTTGCATGGTTTTGGAGCTTATGTAGTTGATGCATATTTGGTAGCATGTAAATGGGATAACCTATTTTTTTTTAATTTTTGGTCTAGTTAGCAAAATTCTTGAGGAATATCGGTGATTATTTTACTTTGACATCTTTATATGCATAGTAAGGGTTATGATTTGGCAAAGCACTTTAGTATAGGTTCTTTTTAAGTTGTTTATCTTTTCACATGTAAACATGATTATTTTGGTAATTCATTACTTTATGTAATTTGACCTATAGCTGAGTGAGCTTTTTAAGCCTTGTAAATTGATATTTTTCTTTGTATGAGAGCCTTGGTATGCCATATCCTCTAAACCTTATTTTTTATAAACTTCAAGATTACATTTAGTGTGAGTTTTTTTGTATAAGAAATTATAAGGGCACCATAATATAGCCAATTTTAACTTTCTTAAATAACTAACCCTTTTTGAATTTAGGTAGCCAATTTGAGCTTTTAGCCAATTTTTGTTGATTAGCACATAAATAACTTTAATCCAATTTTTAAACAAATAAACCTTTCTTTTGGGACCCTTTATGCGTAAAGGATTAAGGTTACTATGTCATTTGAGACAATTTTTGTTAGGTGTAAGCATGAAAGTTATTTAGCTCCTCTCACTTTCTTTAATAAGTCCAAAGCAAAAAAAAAAAAAAGAAAAAAGAAAGAAAAAGAAAAGAAAAGAACTAGAAAAAGAGAAGAAATGATTCAAAGAAAAAGAAAACTAGTATAATATTTGGACTATGTTAAGGGAGATCAAATAATAGTTAAAAGTAAATGTGATCATGCTATGTTGTTACTTTAAGTCTCTTGTGATATAGTGATCACCTTTCCTCTACACAATATGAGCTACTTAACCAAAGATGTGACCTACCTTTACCTAAGCCAAGTTACATCCTTGAATAAAACCCTTTGATTTCATGCATTTAACTTGTGTTAGTAGTGGAGATGTTTATTCATTTACAAGCTTATGGTATGTAATGGCATATTAAAGGAAAGAGTGAAACACTAATCCCTAAACATTTAAGTGAAGAAATAATAAAGTGTTTGAGTGAGAGTCACTTTAGGCAATGTTTTGTATGAAATAGTCTATACATATGTTATGATATTCAATTTCTTGACTGCTTATATTCTTGTGCTTTGCAACTTCCTAATTCTCCAAATTCACATGGTTGTTAAGTTGGATAGACAATGGTATTGCTTGGGAATTTGCAAATTGAGATTAATTTATTGAGAGATAAAGGTTATAACATGTTGTTTCCAAATGTCTATCAAATATGAATGTAAGCTCCATACCTGTGTGAATGTTGTTATGTATTTTATTTGTTACTTAGTGTTGTTTTCTTGCATTTAAGTTTTGCTTGAGGAAAAGCAAATGTTAAGTGTGGGGAATTGATGTGGGTTAATTCATGCATAATTTGTAAATATTTTGTGAAGTAAATATTTAGTTTTAGTCAAGTTTTTATGTGAAACATGGTGTTTTTTATGTGTTTTGGTTGAAAGTGTGTGTGGGGAGTAAATGAGCTAGAACTAAGAAAAAGAGGTAGAAATCAAGCAAAAGAAGAAGTCCTATCACGAGCGCGGAAGGAGAAGCAAGCATGACACAACAAGGTTTCAAAGGTGGAAGTCAATGCAGAGAGAAAAAGTCAAGATATATAGGAGCGTGCTCTGTCACGAGCGTGACATCCTTCGTGGATGCAATAGCAAAGGGAATTTTGGTGGTTACTTTTGAAAGGACACTTGAAGATTCATGTCATTCAATCAAGGGTTGCCTACTTTTAGAGGGGCATTTCTAAAGGACACAAGGATTGGAATCCAATATATTTTGACATAAGAAGTAGTAAGAAAAATATATACACATAAGTGTGGAAAGAACAATTAACAATTCCTATTTTTCTTTTGATGTAATTAGTAAATTTTTAGTTTTGATCTTTTGAGAAGAAGACTAGCAAGAAAAAAAAGATCTACTTAGAGAGTGGAAAAGGATTGAGCGATTCTTCTTATATTTAGTTAAATGATATTCACTTTAGGAACTTGAACATTGATGTTTATATCTTTCATATTCTTAGTAATATATACTTAGTCTTATTTACAAAATTCTTTGTTAGTACTTTATACATGATTAATATAAGCAAGAGTATGATTGAGAAATATATTCTCCCTTATAACTAGTAAAGATTCATTATCAAAATATCATTTGAGAGATCAAGATATTAGGGCAATTACTATAAGTTGGCTCTTAATCCTAGAATAAGTGTTTATAATTAACTAACACATTAATGAGAATTAAGGGTTAGAATTATACGTGCATGTTTTAAGATTAACTATTTCATATCTAGAGAATGAATTAGGACATTAATCCAACTTGGCTTGCATTGTAAGATTAAAATTTAAGTGAGAGAATTAGTTCAAGTTTAATTTATATCTTATAATATCAATCTTTAATTGTCTTCTTTGATTATCACTAAACTAGATAAAATTAGTATGTCTAGTTGTCAAATAGATTTTAGTTAATGCAATAAATCTTGAATATTGTAAACAAGATTAAGAATTGAGTAATAGTGTGTAATCATTCATCATTTCCCTTTGGAAACGATATCTTACGTACTATAATCAGTAAACTGTGCGCTTGCAGATTTAGCACTAACAATGATGGAAAGCCTTGGTATTATGATATTCAAGATTTTAGTTAATGCAATAAATCTTGAATATTGTAAACAAGATTAAGAATTGAGTAATAGTGTGTGATCATTCATCATTTCCCTTTGGAAACGATATCTTACTTACTATAATCAGTAAACTGTGCGCTTGCAGATTTAGCACTAACAATGACGAAAAGCCTTGGTATTATGATATTCAAAATTACTTAGAGAAGTTGGTGTTTCCTAAGGAAGCAATTGGAAGAATGATTTGTAAGCTATCAACTTAGTTCATCACTATAGGAGGGGTGCTTTATAAAATATAGCCTGATGGAATTTAATTAAGATGCTTGGATGAAAAGGAAGTGAAAGGGGTAATGAAAGAAGTATATATAGGAGTATGTGGGGCCCATATGAATGGGTTATCCTTGGCAAAGAAGATTATGAGGCAGGGTTTCTTCTGTCATAGAATGGATACCGATTGCTCTAAGTATGTCAAGGAGTGTCAACTGTGCCAACAATATGCAGATCTCAGACATTTGCCTAATTCCAAACTATGCAACCTCACATTGCCATAGCCATATATTGCATGGGGAATAGATATCATGGGAATGATCCATCCGCCTACCTCAAATGGACACAGATTCATCATAGTAGCTATCGATTACTTCACTAAGTGGGTAGAAGCTAAATCCTTTAAAAAGGCAGATGCACAAGATATGGACAAATTCATCGAGAAAAACCTGATATATAGATATAATTTGCCTCATCATGTGGTCTTAGATAATGGGCTATAGTTCTCAGGTAAATCTAGAAAAATGCTAATTAGATATGGGGTTCAACATCACAAGTATTATTCTTATAGACCTCAAGCAAACGGAGCAGTCAAAGTAGCCAATAAGAGTATAAAAAGGATTCTGGCCAAAATGGTGTGGACTTACAAGGATTGGGCCAATAAGCTACCTTTTGCCCTATGAGGTTATAGGACCACAGCTAAAACTTCAACAGGAGTGACTTTATTTTCTCTAGTTTATGGAACAAAAGCAATACTGCTAGTAGAAATCAAGTATCTGTCCTTGAGAGTGGTTTTAAAAGCTAAGATACCAAAAATATAATGGGATAGATAGAGATTGTCATAGCTTAATTTGCTTGATGTGGAAATAATGAGGGCAGATTATCATAATCAAGTTTATCAGAAGAGGTTGACCTATTCATTTAGGAAGAAAGTCAGGAAACACCCTCTGAAAGAAGGAGACTTAGTGTTCAAACAGATGAGGCTCGGGATTTCAGACATTCGAGGCAAATTCAAACCCACGGGGGAAGGACCTTTTGTGTTTAAGAAGATATTATCCAAAGGTGTTACCATTCTGTCAAGCATTGGTGGCAATGAATTTTGAGAACCTATAAATTTTAATAGATTAAAAAGATTACATGGCTAAAGAATAAAAGAGAAAAAAAGAAAAGAAATGCCCCACAGGTCAAAAATCGAAAAGATGGTGGCCTTGCCAAAATTGGACACTTGGCCATGGTGAAAATCGAAAAAAGGCATTGTGGACAAAAATTAGAGGCTGAGAGAAAATAATCAATTAAGAAAACTTGATAGGGATGATTGATGATAGGATTTATGATGCTTGTAAAATTTTATTTCGAGATTGAATAATATGTATAATTGTGATAAAGTCAAATACTAATCATGTGTACCAAAATTAGACATAAAATGTCATGCATGTATTCATAAATGTCATCTATGTTAGAGAGTATGCCCTAAAGCCCTTGAAATAGGGATGTTTTTCATATGTATAAATTTATATTCTTAATAAAAGGCATCATTCATTTATTAATGCTATGTTTAAAAACATGAGTTTGTAAATCTTAAATTAATAAATGAAGTCCTAGATATTATAAACACAGTGTAAAGGCAATCATGAAAGTGTTCATGATATGAGATGTCTATTGCATGCAAATGTGTTAATATCTAAATATCCCTAATCATAGAATTAACAAGATAAGGATATTGTTAATTCGGACAGACTAGAACATGTTATGCTTCTTGAATGGCTCAAGCAGTGGTTCTCATAACTGTGATTATGGAAGATAATCAAAGCTAACATGTGGATGCTTGTTAGAAGAACAAGTTCATTGGAGACCTGTATAGAGATTCCTCACATGGATATTAAATCTATGTCAGTGAGGAATCTCTTCATAGCGGTTGTGCAAGTATCCTTAGACTTTAGATCACCAAAGTTATCTTAAGTAACAAATGGTATGTTTTGACTCCATAACTGATTACTTTTAACTGGGAGTGAACATAGTTAGGAGATTGGATATATCATGACCTACTTGAAGATAGTTGAGTGATTGACAAAGGATTCACCATCCCAGATTTAATAAGGGAAGTTATCTCGCATGATTCTATAATTGCCTTGTTCAGAGAATCTCTAGCCAGAGTAGTATGCCAAGATGGATAAAGATCCATGGAGGGCATTTTAGGAAAAATGGTTAAATTAATAGAACATACATGATTAGATTTATATGAGTTGACAGAAATCCATACTCAGAATCTAATTGAGATAAGAGTGGTGAAAGAAGTAATTACACGGTAACTATTTATATGGAAGGGTATAGTCAAACCACTTGACTTTCCTGACATTTGGGTAGTCATGATGCCTAGCTAGAGGCTAATCATGACTTATATAATAATGTATCAAGAATATCAATAGGAATTGATAAAATGATTTAAAGGAGTTTAAATCATGTGAGTTTTAAATAGAACTCACAATTACATATTATACTGCTAACATGGACAGGAACCCAATAGGTCACAAACATATAGAGAAAAAAGATAAAATGGTAAAATGATAAGGATTATAATATTTGATATTATTATGGGGATAGAGAAGTGAATAAGATAATAATTAATTAAAGAATTTAATTAATTATGATTAAGTAAAATTGTTCGTGAAACTTTTGAGAAACTATTTTGTAAAATTGGACCTAATTGAAATAATGTATTTGATAATTAATTATTATTAGACTATAAGTGTTATGGGTCTGATATAATAATTAATAGGTCCATTGGAGGAATTATAAAGGGCCAAAGAAATGAAGTTGGCACAGAAGCCCTCCTGAAGAAGGGCCACACGCCAACTCCAAAACAGAATACCTTAGAGGCCTATTTATTGGACCAAAATAAATTAAATATATTACATAAGTGTTATGGAGCCTAAATATCTAATTTGGTTGGATTTGAAATTCGTTTGGGTAATTAAATCCAAGTATATATACAAAGGGCCTAGTTTGTGGGTTTTATGCATAGTCTTTTGTGAAAGGGCTTAAATTGAATTTAATTGATCCCAAATAATTATAAATAATTCCAGTAGCCCAATTAATAATTTTCCAGTAATTTTAAAGAGCCCAATCACATTATGAAGTTGGATTTTTAGCCTAACTATAAAAATCCAAGTGATGTGGAAATTAGGGTTAAGTGAACAATTAAGAGAAATAGTTTTTCTCTCCTCCAAAAAACCCTAGCTGCCACCTCCTTTGCTAGCTCAAGGGATTTTTCGGCTAGCCCCTTGTTTCTCCCAATTTTTGGTTCATTCTACCATTCTCTAGTGTGGATTACTCATTGGAGTTGTTTGATTTTGGACACTGTGGTTTGCGACAACCCGGTGCGAAGGAAAAACAACTGTACAACAAAAATCAAAGGTGATTTTTCTTATTCTCACTAATATGAATATTTTAAATTCATTGCAAGATCAGTAATATTGGTTAAAAATTTTAAATTTTGCTTATGTATGAGATGCATGTAATCGATAAATCCCAACATGGTATCAGAGCCTCGGTTTTGCCATGAATATACAATTCTATATTTTTTCTGCGGAATAAGTTTTATTTTTGAGTTATTTGTTTCATGAAATTTAAAATATCAGATTTAATTGTTCATGAATGAGAAATATTGATTTCTAGATATAAGTGTGATCAAATATATATATCGGAAACAAAAATAATTTTTTTGAGAAAAGAATTCTATGTTTTTGCGTGAGAAGCTTTTAGATTTAGTGGCTGTTCTAAATTAATTTTTTATAGATCTATTATAAGATCATTTAGATGATAATTTATGTGTTTAATATGTGATATTAAGCTATAGGATCAAACGAAATTGAAATCGAACGATCAAACGAAATTAAAATTGAACATGTTTTTCATGGAAACTAGTTTAGTCAAAAAGTTCGATAAATTGGTGTTCTTCGTGTGTTCTCGTTTAGAACGATTTTTAATCTTATAAATCTGATATATTAAAGTGTTTTTTAATTAATTGGAATAATTAAAATGGGCCTTAAATTAATTTGATTAATTTTAATTCATTAAAACCACTTAATGAGCTTAATTATATTTACGGACTTGGTTTAAATTAGTAAATGACTTGGTGGGCCCAAGGAGCTGATTTAAATTAAATATTATAAACAATAATTAAGTTTATTAATGGATTTTAAGGGCTGGAGTGGGCTTGCCTCATTCCAAAAGGCCCAAATGGTCCAATAGACACAAAACTAGTTTATGTGTGAACACAATTAGGGTTTCATTTGGAGGGTTTCGGCCTCCCCTTAATCCTAAGCCCAAAATTGATTCTTTTAATTATTTAATATGATTAATTAATTAAATAATCAATTAATAATTAATTAATAATCAATTGGATTGATTATTGAGGCAAGAACACATGCATGCAAAAAGGTTTCCTAAAATGAACGTTTTCAAAATGGAAAAAGTTTCCTAATTTGATCACATTATTAAAATAACTCAAAAGCTTGTTTCAAGAGTTGAAACAAAGTTAGTAATCCATGTATTTATACATTAGAAATGCATATAAGGGTGTATGATTGGCATGATGGATAGTTATGGACAAGGCCCAATGTGATTGAGCATTATGCATGTTTTGGCCCAATGAGGTCTTTCATGTCCCGACCACTTGTTTTTGGTTTGTATTTCTTTTCAAATTGTAATATGTAATTAGATTACTTAAATTAGAATTAGAAATAGAGATGGAGACCACTGTAAAGGAGCAAGTTGGGCCAGATGGAGATCCAACAAGCTTGAAGATAATGTAATTATTTTTCTTGTTTGAATCATGCATACTACCTAGGTGTGACCTTTTGATTTCCCTCTTGACTCGGGGAAATCAGTGTAGTGAAGTCCATAACTATACCATATTTGTATGCTTATATTTATGTGATAGATATAGGATGCATACCAATGTATGCCAACCATGTATGATGAGAAATAATTAACTAAAACCCTCAAACAAATACTAAGGTATATAAGCCTTCCATTAATTAAAGGAGAACTAGAGTTCTTTATAGTGTAAGTTGTTGACCAAAGTCAAGCTTACATGATATAGAATATGTTCAAATATAATTAAATGGGTCATCTTAGCTAGCCCATTAGCTTGTTGACCAAAGTCAAGGGCTAATGGTTCTAGAGGCAAGATTAGGGAATGCATATACGCTATACATGCATCAAGAGCTGATAACCTAATGATCCAATAGTTGTGTAGAGACACAATTGGTATAGAGATACCTACCTTTCAAGGATATGGAGTTTGGCTTGTTGACTAAAGTCAAGGTCAAATTACATATCAAGGATTGGATATTAGCCCACTAAGAAAACCATTGGGTTTTCTCGGATTATATAGTGAGGGCTATTAATTCGCAATAAAATAGTGGGAGTAAATGGATTAATTAAAGACCTTATTAATGCATACACATATATATGAACATACTCTTATATCTTTTCTTTTTCACATCTAGGTCATCATCATGAGCACATCAAACATTAATATACGATCAATCTTGGATAACAAGTTGGTTGGCAGCAACTATTCTGACTGGATCAGGCAAGTGAGAATTGTTCTCAGAGCTGAAAAGATCCATTATGTCTTGGATAAAGATCCACCACCACTTCCATCAGATGATGCCATTGATGAGATTAAAGGCATTTATCAAAAATACATGGAGGATAGTGAAGCAGCAGCATGTCTGATGCTGGTTGCTATGTCCTCAGAGCTTCAGAAGCAACATGAGATGATGGATGCTAGAACCATCATTTTGCATCTTGAGGAGCTTTATTCTTCTCAAGCTAGAACTGAGCAATATAAGAATGCTCGAGCTCTATTTAGTTGTAAAATGATGGAAGGCACTTCAGCTGCTACTCATGCATTGAAGATGTATGGGTATATTGAGCATTTGAGTAGACTTGGCTATGTTATGGATAATGATCTATACATAGATTTAATCTTGTACTCGTTGGCTCCAAGTTATGCACCTTTCGTGCTTAACTTCAACATGAACAAGATCCAAGTAACCATTCCTAAGTTGATCAACATGCTCAAGACAACTGATGGATCCTTTAAGAAGGATCCAAAAAGTGTCATGGTTGTCACTTCTGCTAAAGGAAAGAAGCAGAAGAAGAAGAAAAAGAAGATAACCAAGGCGCAGCCAAAGAATGGTGGGGTCTCCAAGAAGAAGGTTTCCAAGAAAGAGAATCCCAAAGGAACTTGCTTCTATTGTGGAAAGGATGGTCATTGGAAGCATAACTACAAGGCCTGTCTATATTCTCTCAAAGAGAAGAAGCAAGCTAATGCTTCTACTTCAGGCATTCATATGATTGAAATTAATACTTATTCTATTGCTTCAAAACAATCTTGGGTATTAGATACCGAATGTGGATCTCACTTATGTAATGATCTATAGGGGCTTAGAAGCTTCAGAAGAGTTGGAAAGGCAGAGATATGTTTGCAGTCAGCTACTGGACAAAACATCTCTACAACGATTGTGGGGACTTACCATTTGCCTTTTTTTAGTGGATTAGTACTGGAATTAAATAATTGTTATTATGTTCCAGGTTTATTCAAAAGTATTATTTCTTTTAGTTGTTTGTTGAATGATTATGATATTTCTTTAAAGGACAAGTGTTGTTACTTTTTTAAGAACAATATGTTTTATGCAAAAGCTATCATTGAGAATGGTATATTTGTTCTTGATTTAATTAAAGAATTACATAATGTGGATACCAAGAGAATGAAATATGATAATCTAAATACCTCATACTTATGGCATTATCGTTTATGCCATATAAATGAGAAACACATGACCAAATTACATAACTCAAGTGCTTTGGGATAATTTGATTATGAATCATTTGATATATGTGAATCTTGTTTATTGGGAAAAATGACAAAAGCTCTCTTTATTGGTAAAGGAGAACGAGCTAAAATGGTTTTGGACTTAATACATTCAGATGTATGTGGTCCAATGACTACACATGCCAGAGGAGGTTACTCCTACTTCATTACTTTCATATATGATTATTCTAGGTATGGATACATCTATCTAATAAAATACAAATTAGAAGCATTTGAAAAGTTCAAAGAATTCAGAAATGAAGTAGAGAAATAACTTGGCAAGAGTATTAAAACACTTAGATCAGATGGAGGTAGAGAATACTTAAGCTAAGAGTTTAAGGATTATCTTAGAGATAATGGGATTTTATCTCAATGGACTCCACCATATACACCACAACACAATGGTGTATCTGAAAGGAGAAATCGAACACTATTGGATATGGTTCGATCAATGATGAGCCGAGCGAACTTGCCTAAGTCCTTTTTGGGATATGCTCTAGAAACTGTTGTTTATGTGTTAAACAGAGTTCCTAGTAAATCAGTTGATGTTACTCCATATGAGATGTGGAATAACAAGAAACCCACGCTTTCTCATATGAAAGTATGGGGTTGTCCTGCTTATGTGAAGAGGACAATGTCAGACAAACTGGATGTTAAGTCTGATAAATGTTTATTTATGGGATATCCAAAAGAAACGTTTGGATATTATTTTTATCATCCCTTAAAACAAAAGGTGTTTGTTTCAAGGCATGTTGTCTTCTTGGAAAGAGAATTTCTCTTACGAGAGGACAGTGGGAGTAAAATTGAACTTGGTGAAGTTCAAGACCTATAAATAGAAGATGATCAACCGATTGAACCCGATCAACCGATTGAACTCGAAACTGAATTTCATAATGATGAGATTGCAGTTGAACTTGATTATACACAAAATCCTAGAAGATCTACTAGGATGCATTCTATCCCTGTGAGATATGGATTTCACATTGATTCGGATAGAGACATAACTATAGTAGAGGACAATGAGCCTACAAGCTATTAAGAAGTTTTGAACAATTTAGAACGTGATTTATGGCTTAAGACTATATAGTCTGAAATGGACTCCATGTATGAGAATAAAGTATGGACTTTAACTCAACCACCTGAAGGGATAAAACCCTTAGGGTGCAAATGGGTCTTCAAAAAGAAGACCGACATGGAAGGTAATATAGTTACCTATATAGCTTGCTTAGTAGCAAAGGGTTATCATAAAAAAGAAGGTATTGACTATGACGAAACTTTTTCTCCTGTAGCGATGCTTAAGTCGATAAGAATACTTTTAGCCATTGTGGCTCATTATGATTATGAGATTTGGAAAATGGATGTGAAGACAGCTTTCTTTAATGGAAATCTTACTGAGGCTGTGTATATGACACAACCAGAAGGGTTCATATTAGGAAATGGCGAAAAGGTATGCAAGCTTCAAAGATCTATTTATGGATTGAAGCAAGCCTCTAGGAGCTGGAACATACGATTCAATGAGACAATCAAAGAGTTTGGTTTCTCACAAAATGAAGATGAACCTTGTGTGTATAAAAGGGTCAGTAAGAGTGCAATTGTCTTCCTAGTTCTATATGTGGATGACATATTGATCATGGGAAATGACATTTCTCTTCTCCAATCTGTTAAAATATGGTTATCTAAGCAATTCTCCATGAAAGACCTTGGAGAAGCATCCTATATTCTGTGAATAAGGATCTATAGAGATAGATCCAATAGGTTGCTAGGTCTTTCTTAGAGTACATATATAGATAAAGTATTGAAGATGTTCAATATGGATCTCTCTAAGAAAGGGTTTATACCCATGGTGCATGGGAAACACCTTTCTAAGTCTATGTGTTCGCAGACACTAGAGGATAGAGAGAGCATGAATAGAATACCATATGCATCTGCAATTGGTTTTATCATGTATGCTATGTTATTTACATGACCAAATATAGCATTTACTTTGAGTGTCACAAGCAGATTCCAATCCAATTTTAGAGAGGAATACTGGGCAGCTGTAAATAATATTCTAAAGTACTTGAGAAGGACTAAAGATATATTCTTGGTATATGGAGAGGGCAGTTTGGAAGTAAATGGGTATATAGATGCCAGTTTCCAATCTGACAAAGATGATTGTAAATCACAGTCTGGTTATGTGTTCATAATGGGAGGAGGAGCAGTTAGTAGGAAAAGTTCCAAACAAGAAATAATTGCTGATTACACGACAAAAGCTGAGACATTGCTACTTTAAAAGCAGCCAAAAAAGCAGTCTGGATCAAAAAGTTCATAACTGAACTAGGAGTGGTGCCTAGCATTGTTGATCCAATTCCTTTATATTGTGACAACAATGGAGCCATTGCGCAAGCAAAGGAACCACGATCTCATCAGTGATCCAAGCATGTTCTCAGATGTTATCATCTTATAAGGGAAATAGTAACTAGAAATGATGTGAAAATAGAAAGGGTCCCTACAGATGATAATGTGGCGGATCCCCTCACTAAAGCACTTTCCCAGATGAAGCATGATCACCATATAAATAGCATGGATATGAGACATATGAGTGATTGGCTCTAGTGCAAGTGGGAGATTGTTAGAGAGTATGCCTTAGAGCCCATGAAATGGGGATGTTTTTCATATGTATAAATTTATATTCTTAATAAAAGGCATCATTCATTTATTAATGCTATGTTTAAATACATGAGTTTGTAAATCTTAAATTAATAAATGAAGTCTTAGATATTATAAACACAGTGCAAAGGCAATCATGAAAGTGTTCATGATATGAGATGTCTATTGCATGCAAATGTGTTAATATCTAAATATCCCTAGTCATAGAATTAACAAGATAAGGATATTGTTAATTCAGACAGACTAGCACATGTTATGCTTCTTGAATGGTTCAAGCAGTGGTTCTCATAACTGTGATTATGGAAGATAATCAAAGATAACATATGGATGCTTGTTAGAAGAACAAGTTCATTAGAGACCTACATAGAGAGTCCTCACATGGATATTAAATTTATGTCAGTGAGGAATCTCTTCATAGCGGTTGTGCAAGTATCCTTAGACTTGAGATCACCAAAGTTATCTTAAGTAGCAAGTGGCATATTTTGACTCTATAACTGATTACTTACAACTAGGAGTGAACATAGTTAGGAGATTGGATATATCATGACCTACTTGAAGATAGTTGAGTGATTGACAAAGGATTCACCATCCCAGATTTAATAAGGGAAGTTATCTCGCATGATTCTATAATTGCCTTGTTCAGAGAATCTCTGGCCAGAGTAATATGCCAAGATGGATAGAGATCCATGGAGGGCATTTTGGGAACAATGGTTAAATTAATATCACATACATGATTAAATTTATATGAGTTGACAGAAATCCATACTCAGAATCTAATTGAGATAAGAGTGGTGGAAGGAGTAATTGTACGGTAACTATTTTTATGGAAGGGTATAGTCAAACCACTTGACTTTCCTGACATTTGGGTAGTCATGATGCCTAGCTAGAGGCCAATCATGACTTGTATAATAATGTATCAAGAATATCAATAGGGATTGATAAAATGATTTAAAAGAGTTTAAATCATGTGAGTTTTGAATAGAACTCACAATTATATATTATACTGCCAACATGGACAGGAACCCAATAAGTCACACACATATATGACAAGGATAATAATATTTGATATTATTATGGAGATAGAGAAGTGAATAAGATAATAATTAATTAAAGAGTTTAATTAATTATGATCAAGTAAAATTGTTCACGAAACTTTTGAGAAAATATTTTGCAAAATTGGACCTAATTAAAATAATGTATTTAATAATTAATTATTATTGGACTATAAGTGTTATAGGTCTGATATAATAATTAATAGGTCCATTGGAGGAATTATAAAGGGCCAAAGAAATGAAATTGGCACAAAAGCCCTCGTAAAGAAGGGCCACACGTCAACTCCAAAACAGAAGGCCTTAGGGGCCTATTTATTGAACCAAAATAAATTAAATATGTTACATAAGTATTATGGAGCTTACATATTTAATTTGGTTGGATTTGGAATTCATTTGGGTAATTAAATCCAAGTATATGTACAAAGGGCCTAGTTTGTGAGTTTTGTGCATAGTCTTTTGTGAAAGGGCTTAAAATGGATTTAATTGACCCCAAATAATTATAAATAATTCAAGAAGACCAATTAATAATTCTCCAGCAATTTTAAAGAGCCCAATCACATTATGAAGTTGGATTTTTAACCTAACTATGAAAATTCAAGTGATGTGGAAATTAGGGTTAAGTGAACAATTAAGAGAAATAGTTTTTCTCTCCTCCAAAAAACCCTAGCCGCCACCTCCCTTGCTAGCTCAAGGGATTTTTCGGCCAGCCCCTTTTTCTCTCCCAATTGTTGCTTCATTCTATCATTCTCTAGTGTGGATTACTCATTGGAGGTGTTCGATTTTGGACACTGTGGTTTGCGACAACCCGGTGCGAAGGAAAAATAACTGTACAACAAAAATCAAAGGTGATTTTTCTTATTCTCACTAATATGAATATTGTAAATTCATGGCAAGATCAGTAATATTGGTTAAAAATTTTAAATTTTGCTTATGTATGAGATGCATGTAACCGATAAATCCCAACAATCTAAGTATCTGAAAGTAATATTTTCTATCATATGTTCAATAAAAGAAAAAACATCATCTATAAAAGTTTATGATCTAATCTATCAGTATTGTACCTCTCTCTCCATCCAAGTGGCTCAAGTGAGAAAGTCTATTGTTAGCAGTTGGACTGGTGACCCACTGCTTATAACAGTCAGAGGTAGCAAAATTGCAAGTGCCCATATTAGAAATAGTGGTCTTTATTGGAAGTTGAGTCCAAATCTTTTAATGTTATTTCGTCGAGAAGTAATTAGCAAGGATGCCTTCATAAAGGACCAAAGCTCACCTAATAATGTCTTGCTTAGGTCCAAACTTGTGAACAAAATAGGCAGAGACATAAAAGGTGGCTTGACAGAGTACACATAGAGGAAAACATCCTAACTCCCCATCCAGGACCACAGAAACAATAGGTAGCCAAGGACACCTAAACTTGATATCTGAATTTATTGTATGACTAAACCAATGAATGACATCCTAGACTGATTGGAACTCATGCTGAAGATGCCTAGACGTGATAAGTCTTATAGGGTCGATCCACGTGGTTCTAACTTGAGGGGGAGGCTCAGATAATAGCTGCAACTTCTCGTGAAGCCATATCTGAGAAAAAGCCACTGAGGTGAGTTAGGTTTATCTCAGGCAAAAGTAAGGTATAAAAATGTATGACAATATAAAATGATGCATATTTCAATAAGAAAAATCTAACATGAAAACCCACAAGGGCTATGCTACCTTTAAATATAAGGACATACCTAAAGGAGCAAAGGACTGCCTATCAAAAATGAGGAAGAATCGAGCTTAGTAGAAAACCTGTAATAAAAGTCATCTAAGCCTATAATGGTCTCTACCATGATTAGGGGATATGGATTATACCCCTAACATATGCCGACAACAACATCAAATAATCTATAGTCTGCAATCATGGGATCACCAGCACGCATCAATAAACATCGAGAAAGGTGGTAGGGCAACACTACACCATAATGAAAGGTGAGGAAATCATTGACGTTAGGCAACAAATCTATTAGCCACTCTAGGAGAAAATTCTCCGTATGAGGCACTAGACCCTTGGCCTTAGAGGGAAGGACACCTAGGACATAGACCACCTCTCTGGGATAAACGACCACGAGATAAGGTAAGCATGGTCACCATGGTAGCAAATTCTTCAAGTAAAGGGCACAACTCGTAGTGAGTGAACTAGAATACATGAATCCTAGGGTCCTAAAATCGAAGCATAGCCAACAAAAGGTGTTTATCTGGAGAGACTCTTCTTAAAAATCTCAAGCTTGAATAAGGGGCTAAAAGGGGGTCCTCCTAATTTTTTGAGTTGTCCAGTAATGAGTGTAGTTTCATGAGTCTAGTAGTCATGATTTTAGGATTTTTGGGCAATCTAAAATGCAAAAATGATGAGAGAAAATAAATAACTGAAGGAAAACAAGCAAAAAAGGACAAGAAAGGAAAAAAGAAGAGAGATAAGAGTACCTAATGGAAGCTTCCTGGAAGTTGAAAAGTCAATGGCATAAAATCCAAGAAAAGGGATATTATTTATAGAAAGTGGTGAACTATGGCCATCCTTCACCCCAGAGTGAGCCATGGGTTGCCTGTCCCTCACTTCTGAGAGCTAAAAGTCACATTTTTGCATGTCCCATGCAATACATATACATATTAGAGCATTTGCCCCTATGTGCATTTTGTATGTGATTTAAAAAGACTAAAGACCTAAATGTCCAAACCTGGAGGGTCTAGAATGCTTGGAGCATAAAAATCAATATACCACAGAAGAACAATTAATTTCAGGGAGTGTTTTAGACTTTTGGGCACTTATGAATAGTAAAATGTAATTAAAGTCTTTAAATAATGTAAAAATAATATTGAAACTAATAAAAAGAATGATAATAATATTGTAAATTAATTTTATATGGATAGAAAATGAAAAATCGAGAAAAATTATTTAAAATCGAAGAAAACAGAGTTAAAATAAAGAAAATATCAAAAAAATAAAACGGAGGGCAAAATGGTTTTTTTGACTTGAGGGACGGAACACCTTGTACGTCCCATTCATTGCTAGATGAAGAATGGGCTGTCCGTCCCTCGCTTGATTTCGGCCGTATAAAGGCCATTTCTTTTATTTTTCCATTCAAACTCTATTTTTTCCAGTGAACGTTTCCTCTCAATGATTTTTTAAGCCTTTCTCTTTTGTTCACCATTCGATTCTCAATCCGTTTATGCCTACGGAATCCTGGAAGTGAGGCACACTTTAGGAAGCATAAATTTTCTACTTTTTTCTATTTTTTTCTGTTTGCTCTTCCCAAGTAAGTATAATTTAGTATTTTCCTACTTTCTTTTTAAGTTAGAATAAAACCTACGCTGGTAAACTTCAGTTCTTAGCATGATAGGCATGAGCACCTGCTGTTGTATTTGTATCCAATGTATTTTTGTTGTTACACTTGACTTTCAGTTTAGAAATACGTAATATCTTGCTGTGTAAGTAACATAGTGTATATAACCTTTTTGTATGCTATTGTAAAGATACCTTATGTATTAGCACGTGAAATCGGTAACCTATTATTTATAAGAAGAAATGTATATAAGCTTCAGATTTTTAGAGACATTGCTATTACACCAAGCATAAATATCATGAATTTTGTATTTTGGTAGCTTAAATGGCTTGTGGCTTGTTATTTGCTTTTAAATTTGTTATTTACATAGGAAGGCGGTGTTATTCCTTACTGGAATGCTGTCAAATTTTTGTCTTATTTTATTATTCTTGTTAAGTGTAAAATATTGATATCTATGATGTTTGGCAACCCTGAGGGCCTGTGTTGTGTTGCCATTGCTTTAAATGTGTCTTTTTGAATAGGAGGCAGTCACATTCCTAGCCAGAATGCTGTCGAAATTTTGTCAAAATCTCGAATAACGTGAAATATGCTATTAGTGGCCAATGATGGCTTGTGTGTTATTTAAACATGTCTTTTGTGCAGGGGGTAGCCTTATTCCTAACTAGAATGCTACCAAAAATTCATTTTTTTTAAACGTGCAATTAATGTTTTTGCCTTATTTTTTTATGCATGATTATTAGAATTACATGTGTGCACTAAATTATCCTTGTGCAAACTAGTCGGATTCTTATTTTGCTTGTGGCTTGAGTTAAACATGAACTAACATGTCATATTTTGTAGGATGCCTCACAAAGTAGCTCATCCTCTGCCTTAATAGCCGGTGTTAGCATATATGACAGATGAGTAGGTTGCTAAGTACAAAGCCTTGGATCACATTCAATTCAGAGCTAGTAGATACATGTCCAGGCAGTTCCTAGAGGACTTCAGTTTGCTATAGGAGGTTAATAGGCTTTAGCCAATGCTAGTTGGATCGACTTTTTCGCACTAGCCTTCAAGACCTATGTAGGTGTGAACAAAGAGCTATTGGCCACCTTATGGTATGGGGGATATGAGTGGCCTGACACTTGGGAGGGAGCAGTCGAGTTCAAAGCTCTAGAGAGACCATTCAACATTACCAGAAGTAGGTTCACAAAGGCCATGGGGCTTCCTATTGTGCTTGATACAGTCATACCTTCTAGATTAATAGACAGAGATAGGTGAAGGGCTATGACATTATCTGAAGCAGTGTACGATTCAGATAAGGCAAAGTGTACAATGCTAGCTCTTCAAGTTTATAGATACCTATAAAGGGTTTTATTAACTCTTACCTCGGACATACTGGGAGTCCAGTTAATGTCAACTCATAAGACATTATCAGTCTATAGGGGATGTAGGTGGGGTAGCATATATACATCTCTCATGAGATTATCTTGACCTTAACTAGAGTTAGCACCATGCCAGGGACACAGGTATGTGTAGGTGGAGTTATTACAAGATTGCTGATATCAATTAGATTGGAAAGGGGCCACTTCGGGGAGCTCGTCTAAGAAAGTATGTATATAGACTTATAGGTAGCCATCAATATGAGCATGGTAGAGCCTATAGAGGGGCATGAGGATCAGTATAGGTTGCTTACAGTGCTTGAGATTTGGAGAGGTGCGGTCTTGATCCTATAGTACTTGATCAAATGGTAGAACAAGACGGTTAGGATCAGGCAATTGAGATGGTACTGGTAGTAGCTGCCTTAGTAGGTTGCTCGAGCAGATGAGCCTAGCAAGGCAAAGGGTTCTTAGGGGGCAGAGTCAGATTTTGATTATGCTTTGGTATGCATATCAACTTACACAATCTATTAGGAGGCTCACCCCAAACATTAGCTTGCCTAGGTCTCTACTTAGACACCAGAGATCCCCAGCTGTGAGGTTTTCTCTATATGGGGTGCCCTGGAGCTTCATCTCTACATCGACAACATGCTCTCTATAGGTTCCATCATCTCATGCTTAGGCACCTACAATTTTAGATGATTATATATATAGGCAATTGGCTAGGATAGAGGTGACACAGAGGACTTTTCTTCCTGTGGTACAGTATTTGCAGGCACTACCAATAGTCCTACAAGCATTACAGACAGAGGTGTAGGGCCTCGGGATTGACATGTAAGCTACAGGCACATGTTTGATGAGTCTTTGTAGGTGGTAGAAACTAATTCATCCAACTCAAAGATCAAAGTGCTCGTATCAAGGTAGAGGCTCCTAAGGCCACACAAATTGTAATCGAGACCGATGAGCAGTTGAGGAGATACATCGGGTACTTGAAAAGGGACTTGATGAGATATTTAGAGATCCACTATCGAGAAGTCCTGTAGGTAAGGAAGGGATTAGAGAGGCTGGCTGATGTGATATCACAGATCCTATAGTCCTTGACTTTAGTGCTACTAGGTTTTAGATTCATGTTTGAGC